>BLKR01014843.1:0-195441 GCA_011170035.1 Teleogryllus occipitalis | reverse complement strand
AACATTATTAACAATCGCACCAATACAGTTGAAACTGCAACGGCTTCATCCACTGCACTTGCCTCGTTTTTTTGAGACCATTTTTATGACGAACCGGCTGCATTTCGAAAACAATCAACACCGCTGACGTCTGATAACATCGTGCCTGGATCCGCCAGGACTCGGCGGACACTTAATGAAGGACCCACCTGGAGCGACGGCCCAACCGCCCGGAGCTGACAACCCCGCGGCGAAACAGTCTTTCGGCGGGGAAACAAACCCCTTCCCGCCCCAGGCGCTGCCGCAACGGCGAGCGCAGCATTACGGCTGCCGATTACACCAGCGCCCTTGCGGGGATAGCAGCAACCCTGGCAGTAGCCATCTTGTTGCAGTGCGACGCGAGCCTTATGCCACCCCGTGACGATCAGGAACACTTAGACATCGACTTGCCCGACAACATACACGGGATCTTGAAGAACGGAAAGCGACGAGCCCTAAAGAGTAAACTTTGTAAAAATATATGAAATTATAGCCGGGGTACATGGATTTCGTCTCCTGAAATTCCGTCAGAAACGTACAGGAGAGAGTTGAGGATTTGTATAATTTTGATATTCTCAGTTCTATTTTACAGTTCAAGTTTCCAAGGGGGAACAACGATTATAAGGAGATTTCTATGACTCTGAAAGATGATTGAAATACTCCACTTTTTCATTGCTAAAGCATGAAATAATTAAAGTAATATATATCAACTTAAATTTATTCCGAAATACTGTTTTGATGGCTTTGTCGTCATCATCAGTCTAACTGTATGCGGCGAAAGAGGGTGTTTTTTTCTAAGTTGACAAAGATGACTTCAATTATTTTATGCTTTAATAATGGCGACAACACCTCATTAGCTTCATTGATTGATTTTTCGTGTTTCCGGGCGCGTCAACTGCTTTGGTCATTAGTCCCGTAAGTGTAATGCATTTTTTTCTCGGGAGATGGTAGTGATCTTTCTCCGCTGGAAGGCGAGATCCGGCGCCGACCTACCGTCGGCTAGCTAGCGTCGGGTTTCCCCCTAACCAGGACTCTCCCACCAGAGGGGCACCACCCCAGCCGGGACAAACTCTAAGCTCCCGACCGGTCTCCCGGAAAATGTGGTAGTATAGTGCATGTTAGTGTGAGTGTGTGTAAGGGGAGATGATAGGACAAGGAAGAGGAAGGAAAGATCGGGCGCGGTCCGTGGGCCGTTTGTTAGGGTACTGCTCCGGCATTCGCCTGGTGTTGATCGGAGAAACCACGGAAAACTACCGATACACCACAGCCGGCCGCAAGAATTCTCCTCCAGTCAGCAACTGAATTCGACCTAGCTGATAAGCTAGTGTCGAAAATCCTGCCGCTGTCAGGACTCGAACCCAAGACCTCCCGGTCAGAGGCGCAGCAATGACATCAATTGATGTACTGAGCTACCGCTCCCGGTCCCTCATTAGCATTTCCACAATTTTTAATTGCTTGCTCGTTCGCTAGATAATCACCATCATTTTCTTACTTAGAATCCTGTGTCTTCTACAAGTATCATACAAAATCCAATCTTGGGACCACCTGCCGTTTCTCGAATTTTGGAAAAATGTACAAAACTAACCCAAGCTAACGCATAATTGAATGTGGAGTGACTGCTCTGAACCACTAAAACCAAAATCAGATGATGTCTCTGCCCACTAAGCACTTGGTCAGATAACGCCCAAAATTGTGGAAAAAGGTAGGAAATTACTTCTGCTTCCTCGTTTATTCAGTAAGTAGACAATATTCTTTCCCAGATAGAGAAAGCTTTGAAACCTAGTGAATTATATTTATTGTGCATTATATTTATGAATAGTTGACTGAAAAAAACACCACGATTTTCAACTCAAATGCAATTTTGAAAATATATTTTTACAGCAAAAAAAATATAACGAAGTCGCTCGCCTTTCACCAAGGAGGTCCGTGTTCGTTTTCCGAACAATCTCATGTGAAATTTGTTGCAACAAAACGAGTTTGGCTGCTTCACAAGGGCTAGTCCAACCCTTGTTAAGTGCCCTAAACCTTACCCCTATCCTAATTCCATGCCAATTCTGGCCTCTGGGTAGTGACGCAGGAGCGCGCAAGAGAGAGGCGCGTACGCGGAGATGCTACCAAGTGGTCCTCTTGACAACATCAGGACTACATTGACTACTATACGGACTTATCACATATAAAAAGTAAAGGAGGATTACTCCATAATAAGAATAAATATATAAAGTAGCAAAGGATTAGTCCATAAGCGCTCAACACCCAAGAAGGGCTAGGAGACGCGTTCCGTCTCCCTTCCGAAATTCGTTGCGATAGGAAGTCGCAACGAATCTAAAAAAATATACTGTAGATACAATGTGAGACGGTTTTGTCAAAAGAAGAGAAGCAAAAAAAAAAATGTTTAGAACATGAATAGAAATTTTTGGAGGTAAATGACCTGGATATCAGCTCTGGAAGAAAGTATCTCGGCAAAAATGTATATGACATCGGTATATAGACATATTGAAAGTTCGTTTAAATATATCATCTCTTTCACAAAATTATGTATTATGTACAATATTTTGATTGACTGATGGGATTTCTAAATACGATGAAATGGAAATCTTGTGTTTTATAGTACGTATTTTAATAGATGAGAGACACAAAGAGTTGAAATCGTATAGATGACACTTCACAAAGAGTTGGTTGAATAGAAATTCGACGAAAAATAAGCAAACTCAACCGGAAGCGGAATGAAAAATTACTGACCCTACAATGAAACATTGGAGACTGACCCAACACCCAATACTCTCAATAAGATTGTTTGTGATTCCGGGCGCGTCAACTAATGAGGTCATTAGTCCCGTAAGTGTAGTGCATGCTTTTTTCATCAGGAGGTGGCGGTGAGCTTTCCGCACTGGATGGCGAGATCCGGCGCCGACCTACCGTCGACTAGCGGGGTTTTCCTCAACCAGGTATTTCCCACCAGCAGGGCACCACCCCAGCCGGGACAAGTTCTAAGTCCCCGACCAGTGTCCCAGCCTGTGTGGCAGTGTAAGTGTGTGTATAAAGGGTGAGGAGAGGACAAGGAAGAGGAAGAAAAGATCGCGCGTGGTCCGTGGCCCGTTTGTCAGGGTACTGCTCCGAAATTCGCCTGGTGTTGTTCGGAGAAACCACGGAAAACTACCCATCAGAGCAGTGGGCCGCAAGAATTCTCCTCCAGACAACGACTGTATACGACCCAGCTGAAAAGCTAGTGTCAAAAATGCTACCACCGTCGGGACTTGAACCAAAGACCTCCCGGTGATATGCGCTGCAATGACATCAGTTGATGCACGTAGCCATAGCTCCCGGTCTCTCAATAAGAATTTCCCAGTACAATTTCAGCAAGTTGTGTATTTCTGGATACTACTTTCATGGAGCTCATCTTTCGGAGACAATATATTGGACAATGCAAAACTATTCGATTTCAAAGTGATTGGTAAAAACATTTTACTTCTGTTGGCCAGTGAAACAAGAGTTCTATTAAGTGAAGCATTACCATACATCACATTTCCTATACACACTGTACATTGGAAGAGTTTACTCTCTCTCTCTCTCTCTCTCTCTCTCTCTCTCTCTCTCTCTCTCTCTCTCTCTCTCTCTCTCTCTCTCTTGCTCTCTCTCTCTCTCGCTCTCTCTCACTCGCTATCTCTCTCTCTCCCTCTCTCTCTTAGCTTCTACATCTCCTTTGATTTCTCTTGCAATTCCATCAGATGTTCCCTCAAGCGGGAATATTTCATCATAGCAGCAAGGGAGAGAAAACAAGGAAGGGGAGAGGGGAATACTACATAATATGCCTAAGAGAATGTTACCCGAGAGTGATGTGTTAATTAAATGGGCCATTTTGACAGACGTAATGACTTAAATTGCTTAGTATGGTAGCTGCTCTATAGAGCTGCTCTATATCGTATACGATACACAGACAGCGCTGTGGCCGTGAGCGTCGAAACAGTGGCAGGGGACAGTTCGGAGGCCTTTTAATGTTGATAGCGGCAGCAGCGGGGACGCGCTGATCGGGACCGAACACATCTCTGGCGCGTTCTACGAAAAGATCGGTTCGCGCTTGCTTTAAACTACGCAGGTGAACGCACACATTCATTGATTGATTGATTTTTTTCGTGTTTCCGGGCGCGTCAATTGCTTCGGTCATTAGTCCCGTTAGTGTAGTGCATGTTTTTTCTCGGGAGATGGCGGTGATTTTCCCCTCGATGAATGGCGAGATCCGGCACCGACCTACCGTCGGCTAGTGGTGTTTCCCCCTAACCAGGACTCTCCCACCAGCGGGGCACCGCCCCAGCCGGGACAAGCTCTAAACTCCCGACCGGTCTCCCGGAATATGTGGAAGTGTAGTGCATGTTAGTGTAAGTGAGTGTGTAAAGGGAGAGGATAGGACAAGGAAGGGGAAGGACAGATCGCGCGCGGTCCGTGACCCGTTTGGTAGGGTACTGCTCCGGCATTCGCCTGGTGTTGATCGGAGAAACCACGGAAAACTACCGATCAGAGCAGCCGGCCGCTAGAATTCTCCTCCAGACAGCGACTGAATTCGACCTAGCTGAAAAGCTAGTGTCGAAAATCCTGCCGCCGTCAGGACTCAAACCTAGGACCTCCCGGTAAGAGGCGCTGCAGTGGCATCAGTTGATGCACTGAGCTACCGCTCCCGGTCACACATTCACTTTCAATAATGTTTGAAACTCTACATTGTTCTCAGGTCTCTGATCGCCCTGTGCATTTACTTGTGTTTAGACCTCGTCCACTCTATTTCTATAAACTATCTTGACAGCAGGGACCGAATACCGAAATAATAGCGGTAAAGGTATTTATACCGGTATACAAATACCTTTACCTCTATTATACCTTTATTCAAAATACCTTTAAAAATACCGGTATAAGACGTCAAATACCGGTATTTTTAGAGATATTTTACCTTTATCCGACGTCTATACCGGTAAAATACCTCTATTTAAAGGTATTATACCGGTATTCTCTCATCAAAATACGGTATTTTCATAAGAAAATACCGGTATTTCAGTAGAATCATACAGGTATTTGGGGGAAATTCATTGTGATTTTTTTCCGCTGAGATGGCTCAGAGGAAACAACTATTTACACTGCACAGTTTCTGACCGGGATGTCCTAGGGTTCGAGTCCCGAGGGTGGCGGATTTTCGACACATATTCTAGCTAGGTCGAGTTCTGCCGTTGACTGGGAAGTCGAGTTTTGTCGTCAGACGGAGGGACCAGCCAACAGTCTTTCGCAGACATCAACACGAGCTCGTTCGCTGACCTTGGACCTCACGTCCGGGCGCAGAGCTTGGCGACACGTGATAGAGTGTTGAAAATTTATCCGTATAAATCTTGCCCTTTCTAGTAGCAATAAAAAATGGAGAAACGTGTCTTCTTATCCATAAATGAGTCTTCCCACGCATACCAAACTTCCTTCTTGCACGACTGTGTTTATCACTAAATACGATTATTTGCTTAAATTTGATCGCATCACTAACATTCCCGAAAACAATTTTTTCAGTTGGCCCAGTTTCCTTATTCTGCACCATAATTAATAATTATATATATAAATTAATTATATATAATTATTAATTATAACTAAAACAATATTAAAAATTGACATTCAACGCTAATAGACATTAACTATTCTTAGGCGAGGAAACAGAAGCGTTATGTTTAATTCAAAATTAATGATTGAAGCATGTTTAATTTACATCCATGTATTATTTAAGAAATTTCATTAAGAAAAAATATTCATTGTACTATATAATATTAATTAATTTTAATAAATATTTAAAAATATTAATACTAATTAAATTTTAAATGTTTGCATTAAATTTGTGTAAATTAATTTATTATTTTGTTGGTTAATTTATAAATTTATTTAAATTAAATGTTAATTTTAATTAAAAAGTAAAAATGTTAATATTAATAAACTCTTTTTTATTAATTAATAATGTTAGTATATATTTCTTATTATTAAGGAAGAAACACTCTTCTCGAAGTGGGCTCCTCCAGATGCATTTTACAATGTAAGCTACCCGCGTAGAAGGGAACCCTTGCACACATGCAATGTTAATAGCTAATAATAATAGTAATAATATTAATAATAATAATAATTAATAATAATAATAATAATAGTAATAATAACGTAATAATTTACTTTTATTACAAATTTTCTCAATATTTGCAGTTAATGTCAAAATATATTAAACCCTTTATATAAACTAGGAAAATAACATTTTATTTTAGCCCTATTTATTAATGTATAATTAAGATTTAATTGTGAAATGAAGTAAGAGGAAATCATTTTTTAACAATAACAAAACTGGGCCTGAAAGCCTGAGCGTTCGTGATTATCTCAAGGTGTCAACGTTTCCTCAGTTCGCCGAAGGAGAGGTCGGGGAGGGAAGAAACGGTCCTACGCCTACGGCACGGCGCATACGTTGACAGCCTCTCCATGTGCGAAATACAAAGACAGGCTTAGGTTATCTCTCAGGTCAGATGGGAGATAGCTCGATGAAGGACACTAAGAAAAGGTTCTCTTCAATGGAATCAATAATTATTATTTCATATTTCAACTTTTCCGAAGTTTAAATTAAGGGAGGTTTTCAATACATACAACATATGCAAAACGTAAACGCCCGAACACAAAGCATTTACAATAATAAGAATAGAATTTAATACAGTTGTTTTATGTATATATATATATATATATATATATATATATATATATATATATATATATATATAATTTAAACAATAAATAACAATTATGAAATGATATTTGATTAATAAACATTTTGTGAGATATTATTAACTAAAGTAACCTATTTTTTCAACATGTATGGATGGTAAGCTATATTTCTTCATTGAAAATACCGGTATTATACCGGTATTTTTTACCGGTATTCAATACCTTTTCGGTCCCTGCTTGACAGTATACCCTTCGCTATTTCATAAGATTCTCATTTGTGCCGAATCCACCTAGTGATGTAATTTGTTCAACAGTTAACTGATATTGCGACTGGAACTTTTAAGCAATTACTCTTGTTCAACAGCAACCTCACAATTTCACTAATTTCACAATTTCCTAAATATGATTCTAGTTCGCATTACATCTGAGAAAGCAATCGTCAGCTTTAGATCGGTAATCATATACAGGACCATCTGAAAGGTTAACGTTATTTTGGAATGTCGACCAGTCGGCACATTGCACGATCCATTGAGGGTGGCAAATATAACCATGGCGAAGTTGATCGATGTGGACAATTGTGGGGCAAAAGCCATATAGATCTTTTAATATGGTCCACTACTTAGTAGTAGCGAGTGAAGGGCTGCAAATAGCTATATCAATAGCCGTGCTCGAGTTCGTAGCTATAGCGCAATGTGTTGGTTCACTAGTATTGAGAATCACCAGATTAGTGTTGTTGATGACAGATTCCAAAACGACACCACCTTTGACAAGTACGGGAAGAACCCCAAAGAGGGCTGTGAGCTTTTACATCACCAACCATCAAGAGGCGTGGGCAATTGGTTTATTAGACCTAGGGTGACCATTGACTGACACCATTTGTCCTGGAGGTTATTGATGTTACATACAGTGAGTGTGAGGGATGGGAGATATACCAGCACACACACATACTGTTTGAAGGTCAGGCTGAACGGGGACTTCTGCAGAAAGCAGCGCGTCGTGAACCAAAGTAGCGACTCCGCCGTGAGCACGGAGGGCGTCATGGACACCATCCCTATATAGTGTAAAAACGAAAAGGACAATGGGTGTGGTAGGACAAGATGTGTTTCTTGTAAACAAAAAGTTGAAGGCGTATAGCGGGACAACAAGAGTTTTAGTTCGTCCCACTGGAGAGAAAATCCATTGAGATTCCAGGATAAGAGAGCCGTAGTTAAGAGTTTAAGAGGTAGTTAAGAGGACTTTTTCTTATCCTTTTTCCGTTTCCGCCTCTGCTGCCCGTAGGGGCGAGTGTCCACTCCACCCTGGCTAAAGTTTCCTACGAGGCAAACTCCTCCTGAGACCTGCTCGACAGGTTAAGAGATCGCTCAGGGTAGGTGGTCCGAGTTTGGAGGATCGGTCAATTTTAAGCGGGTCCGGGCCAGAGGGCCGAGTGACATCAACCTTCATGCGAGGCTGAGTGGCTTCATGGGGCTTCAACTTCGTCTGAGTAGCTCTCTTGGGTGTTTTGTATTTGGAGGGAATTATTGTTTTCGCAGAGGCGATGTCTCTTCAGGGAAATCTACAGACACACCTGGCAACTGAAGTGAGCAACTGGGCAAGTAGCAGGTGAAGTCTGGCAACTCGATGTTGCTTTCACCGTCTTGGCCAGAGTATCGAGAATGAACGCCTGAGATCTACAGGGTTCTTCACAAGGTATCGACGTTTCGCCTCAGTTAAGGGCACTTCCTACTTTGAATCTCCCTCTCCCTCAGATAGGTAGGGCACCTGTTGGATGCATGTTCTCCTCCACAGTTAACACAGCGAAGTGGAGATGTGCAAGTATCCATATCGTGCGTGAATTTTCCGCACTTTGCACAAACAGGGCCCCCGGCTATGCATCGTTGTTGAGTATGGCCAAACCTCTGACACTTGAATCAGCGCACGGGGTTTGGCACATACTGTCGCACATGGAGATTATATAAACCAAAACTAATCCTCTTTGGGAGAAAAGGGAGATTGAAAGTCAGGATCAAGGTACGAGTGGGAATCTCTCATCCATTTTCCTTGCTCTTGATTCTAAACACCTCCATTACACTCTGACTTAAAGAAAGATAAAAGTCCCTCTTCGGTTTCAGACGCGAAATCATCGTGGTTGACCACTTTCTTACGTAGATTAAGGGTAGGGCGAGTGGTCACTTCCACTTGGAGGCCGGCAATCTGCTTAGTTTCCGAGATCCTTTCAATCTTCTCGTTGGTACGTGCTTCAAAGAGAACGATACCATTTCTTTGCGCGCCACGGCTTGAAGTTTTCCGAACGAGTCCTCTACGGCTTGTGCGTGACGGACTGCACTGAAAGATTTTTTTTTCTTCCGTGCACGACATCAAAAGGACTCGTGGCTTTTTTAGTCTATCTTCTTCCGTAAGGAAGAAGCTACTCAAATCGACCATAAGCTCATAGCAACGCCTCTTCTTACCGGAGGAGGGCAAGGGGTTAGTCTCATATTCCATAGAATTGACGCGGATTCGTCTCCATGCTCCTCACACTCCATGGAGTCCAACAAAGGGACACCCCACTCGCGTGCCAGGGTTGACATGGAGATATTGTGGGGGGATGGTAAAGCTGCCGTGGACCTCCCACTCATCCTGGAGTTCAGTACAAGACCTAGTCCGAGCTGATTGATCGGGTGTGGGTTAGCTCCCGATTGCCCGTCTAGAAGAGTCTGAGGCCAAAGAAAGTGCATTGGAACTTACAAGGTGCAGAGACCTCCTCTCAGCCACCAGGACTTGGTGTTCGCGTGGCGAGCTAGAGAGGGACTACCCACAAGAAACCAGTGTCAAGGCGACAGTCAGGAATGCATACACAGACCCCTCAACTCCTACACATTCCCCTTCGACATGGGTCGCCATGCACAGCAAACACGGGTGGGCGTTCAGCATACAGAGAAGGCCAGTGAGGAAGAAAAGAGTGAAAAAGAATAAGGGTGACATGAACTGAGGAGCAAGGTGAAAGAACACTTGAGAGCCTTCCCTACATCCCCTTGCTTCAGAAGTGGACCAGCCCACCTCAGTGGGGGCTATGATAATTTAGATTTAAACCATCTGTTATGGAAGTGGTGTCATGAGCATGGTAGCATATGGAAACAGCATGTTGAAGTATTAAAGATGCTTATATAGTGCTTGTACTGAAGTAAAAATACCCAATTTTCATGTTTTGTGTAACTAAAAATTTATGACATTCAATTTATGACATTTTTTCTTGTGCAACAGCAATATGTATACACACATTTAAAGAAATTATTTCATCCAATTCCCATCCAACAATTTTTTTGAATTACTTCCAGGCATAACTTTTGACAACGCTCGGAACATTTCTGAAAGTGTTGTCAACAAAAAAACAAAATACAATTTTCAAGATACATTTAATACATAACTCTTCATAACTTGCATACAATATTTCTTTTCAGCAAGGTCAAAATAGTAGCTCTGAATACATCTCTATTCTACCACAAATGGGTAAGACACAATGTAAGATGCAAGCGTATCATTAAACACACAGGTCACACCAGCAAAGCAAATGATCTGTGCACCCAGAAAGTACAATTAATATTTGATTAAGATAAAGTGACTTAATCTTGAAGTTATTACAAATTCTGTCACACGAAGCAACTATTTTTTTTAAAAACAGCCATCTCAGTCAACAGAGAAACAACTCAAAAACCAACTTCTTTCATGTTTTGGTGCTACAGATTTCTCTTCAAAATATTGATAGTTGATATCTGTTTTGAAATATTTGTAAGAATACACATATATAATAAATTTCATGACATAATAAAGCAAGGAAATGCTTGACTTCTTTGAATAAAAACAGGTAAATCATTAGTAGAAAGGTAACATTTGACTTTCATACATATATTTGTAAGGAATAAGGTATATATGGCAGACCAG
The DNA here is from genome assembly GCA_011170035.1 of Teleogryllus occipitalis. Taxonomy (NCBI): domain Eukaryota; kingdom Metazoa; phylum Arthropoda; class Insecta; order Orthoptera; family Gryllidae; genus Teleogryllus; species Teleogryllus occipitalis. The sequence goes on along the minus strand of BLKR01014843.1, from coordinate 184,791 downwards.
TAACCTCTTATTTGTTAGCATTTCAAGTGTTTCATGGTGACAACAGAACTTCTTCCTTCAAACTGCGTGGACAGACTGCAAAGCAAGAGAACATATATAATATTAGTTTCATTATAAAAATGTCAACCCCAATTTCCCAAAAATGAAATGAGTACCTTTACAATGTCCACTCCAGTAAGATTCTTGACAACTTCAGGCACTTTACTGACTATACTCAGAACCTCTGATGTAAGTTTAGCAGCTCCAACTTCTCCCTGACCACTTGACACCATGGTGATCTTCTTTGTTTGGGACAATGGAGCAGCAACTTCAGCTGCAACCTGTCCCAGAAACAAACAAATAGCAAAAGTAAACAAAAGTGTGTTTTTATTACAACAGATCACAAGATAGCAAATCACTATGGTTTGCATTACAGGTTCTTAAGATAGTAATGGCACAAAATCGGATTCCTTCCTCATCTCCAGTGTAATGAATTATAAAGAAACAATGAAATGAAATTCAATAATAAAATGAAAAAGCACTTCAATGAACATTTGGAATAATATGTACAAAACCATTTAGAAACAAATGCTGTCTTTGCTAAAGTATGCAAGGAAGATTGACATTGTTTTGTTCTTTTGATTCCAGTAGAGAGTATGTGATTTTCCATTACATTTTCTTTTTAAATATACATGTTCAGTTTATATATGTATAAAGACATTCACTGCCAAACACATTGCACCATACTACACTACACCAAAGTACCCTTTCTTATACTAATTGTGCTAATTAAAAGTAATTCATCCACAATTAATATGGACCTGTAAACATTGTTGATAAAAAGTTTATAATTTGTGGATAGGTGGAAGCACAATAGAATTTTTCCATACTAAAACATGGCCTCGCCTGACACCATATGATCTCATATGAAAAGAAAAGAAAAAGAAAGAAAAAAGAAAAAGGAGGGAAAAAAAGAAAAAGAAAGGAAACTCTCACCATATGGTCTCACTGGCAGAAAAAGGGTTGATGGCAAAAGTATTCCTTAACATTAGAACCCAATTCCAATTATTCAGTTTCACCTGCTTTGCTAACATGAGAGTTTCAAGAACATAGTCTATTCTAATTAAAAACTCAACTAATTCTCAGGATGCAAATAAAGAATTTAATTTCATAATTCTTAAAACAGAAAAAAATTGTTTAGAATTTTATTACTAGAATAAGGGGAACATGAAAGAGAAGCTCATAAACACCTGCATTGCAAACTGTCTCTTTAATGCTTAGCAAGTAACCTTAACTGATTATGAAACTAGTGGACAACATCCAGCAAGTAAGAAACAAAACAATTACCTTTGGTAATGTCTCCAATAGCATGTCAACCATTGCTGCTTCCCTGTATTCCTTCCAAGCATCAGCCTTCTTGGCCATCTGCTCAGCTTCTGCACGGGCCTTTGCTTCAATAGCAAAGGCCTCTGCTTCTCCACGAACACGAACCGCTTCGGATTCAGCTTCTGCCTCCAGAATCACACGGTTTCGATTTGCTTCAGCCAACTTCTCCAGTCTGAAAAACAGAAACAACACAAAACTATCAAATAGTTTCACCATTGTCTACCACAACTAAATTCACCACGGTCTGAAAACCAGTTTGCAATACTCATTGTGAAAGGAAAATTTATTATTTCTCATTAACAGAGATACATAAATAATAATCCACTTTTCTGTAATAGATGTTAATAGTGGTCGTCCATAAATTACATTACACATTGGAGTATTTCGAATACCTCTTCTCCCCCTGTAATGTACCCGTAACCAGTAGTGCATTTAGACATGGGCACTGTAGGCACTGGCTGCTGGGCAGCAAATTTTTGGAGGGCGGCAAATTTTCTTTAATCCAAAAGCTTATTATTCGAAAAATTATTTATTGACAGAAATTACAATTGCCCATGTCGATTTAACAAGGGCACTTGTGCATGGTCAGCTGTACAGCAAAGAACGATTTCGTGGAATATTTTTAACAAAATTACAAAAATTCAATTTTTTAAGAACTATAACTTTCAGCAAGTCAAAGCATATCCTTTTGCTTTCTCCCATATGTACGTATATACGGATTCTATGTACAATAGAGAAAGTTAAAGTAATGCTGTGGAAAATTGATTTTTTCCCTCTCAGAACACATTATACCGTCCTTCCAACTGTTCATCTATCTCCCTGTCTGGTGTATGTGAACAACACTAGCGCCTAAACTATACATAGGATTTTTTCCAAACTGAATAAACCCCTGTTGATCTGGCCTCATTCAACGCAATGAGATTTTGAAAAACATTCATTAATTTTTGGGGGTAGTTTACAAGAAGATCATGCGACATTTTCAAAATTTTCTCACTCCAAATTCTTTCTTTAAATTTCTTGTAAAAATACAGTGAAATGCACTTAGGTGGCATAGGTCCAATTTTCACTAACTCTGAATTTTTGAAAATTGCAAAAGTTCGAAATCTGCATTTTACGGCATCTTCCTACAACAACATTCAATATAAAGATTTTCCCTTCAAGTACATTTTTTGACATTTTTATTAGTTTTCACGCAATATTGCATGCAATGTGTGTGTAATAATAAAAAATAGCAAAAACAAGATTTTCTCAAGAACTGCTCCCAATTCTTTCTTTAAACTTTTGGGAGGGTAGTGCTTGTCTCTCACATCGTTAATATTTACATTACCAGTGATTTGGTCACATTATTGCAATTATGAGTTTATGTGCTTTGAATGATGGCTTATAAAGTTTCTCAGAAACTCAGAAGTTTTCTGTGACAATGAACTCAAAATTCCACATTTTCAGAAATGCTCAAACACCATTTTCTTAAAAACGGCTTAAATTTTTCGTATGAATAGTGCTAATTTCACTGTTTAAGATGACATAAAATTCATTTTGCTGTATTCTTTTGTTGTTGTGTTTTCAAAAACGACACAAATGTAATTTTTTTTAAATCTCTCTAAAAATCTAAAAAAAGTTATGAAACTTTAATATGCACATTTCAAGCGATTTGTATACATTACTTCATTTGAAAATGAAAGTGCTTCAAACGACTTCCAATAAAGTTTTTTGAAAGCACTCAACATTTATGAAAAAGAGCTTGAAATTTCACATTTACAGTAATGGGGGTCCATCTACAAGAGTCCGAGGAAAACATGCCATTTTCCATAAAACAGCTTCAAAATTTTCAATGAAAATTTCTTTATAGGACAAAATTTCATCCAAAAAGCTAGCGCAAACCAAGGAATTCGGTAACTAGTACTAGAAAGGTCTGTCATTCTGTAGCACCACTAGTTTGTTATATACACACATTTATTATATTATCGTAATTGAAGTAAGTAATACACAATAAACATTGTACTGTATTTATTTTCATAGCTCTTTTTTGCTTCCATTTGTGATCTTGGTTAATAATCAAAGAAATCATCAGAATTTTTATTTACTCACAAATATGTGGTTTACATGACCATGTTTTACCTCAATGGATCAAAAAGTGTAACTTTTAATTAATATTTTACAAACAATTAACTCATGATCACTTTAAAGAAAATACGTTCTATGTGATTTTAGATAATTAGTTTGTGAGGTCGAAGATACAAAGATTATAAGAAGGTCAGCGGAAAGTTGTTCATAATTTTGGAACTTTGAAATTTGAATGCAAGCAATGTACAAGAAAAATCAAACTTGTTGTTCACAACAGCTTCTGTGACATAGATTTAGAAGGCACATTGAGAAATGAAATGTTATACTTCCATGCACACTGCACTTAGAAAAATATTGAAAACTTGTCTCCAACGAAATTGATAAAGATTCTTTGTGAAAATGACTTGTACATGGTGTATTCCAATGTTAATATTGCATACTGGATAATTGACTGCACACTAGTAAGTAATTGCAGTGCTGGGTCTTATTCATGTTTGAAATGTGTGAAAAACTACCTCAGATCAAAAATGACCGAAGAGCAATACAAGGCTCTGGGCAATAGAACACAAAGTTTTAAAATTAATACTGTGATCGACCAATTTCAGTGTCCAATCAGCAAGAAGCGAGAGATTTTAGTTTATTTTGTGTAATGTTATTCATTTTATTATAACAAAAAGTAGTATTTTTAGTAATTGAATAAATGATTTAGAAATAATTGAAACTTTATTGTCTGACTTCAAAGATTAAAGAATAGAAAAAAGGGCGACATGGAATGTAGTGCCCAGGGGCGTCCCATGTGTAAATCTGTCACTGCCCGCAACACACACTTCAACCCCCTTAAAAAAGTACGCAACACTCGTGACAACGCCCTCCCACTCCTGTAAATGCAAGAAGTGAAAATATATTATAACAGTAAAAACAATAATTTGTTTTTATTTTCTTTGTCTTGTGTATTAAAATTTATGATAAAGTCAGAATTTGTTGGCGATGTTGACTGTACCTAACAATAAGATTTAGGGCAAGTTGTGAGCAAAGGAAGGACACACGGATAAAATTTTTTTTTTTATTAAGCCAATAAGCCGTGCACACACCATCATGGGTGACACATGGGTGAATGTCTCCTGTACCAATTTAAATATATGCTAGATATTACATATTAGTTTTGAATATTTTATTTGTAATCTTACAGATTCAATAAAAAAAATATTGAAAAATACTTCCATTTTTGTAATAATTTACATCTGATAACTTCAATTTGTTTGTTTTTTAAACAAATTAATGAGTTAATATTTTAATGTTTATAATTATCTTATAAGATAATTATAAACATTATAAAACATTACATTATAAGACAAAAAAGGAATTATTTCAGCAAATTTTGAAAAATTTAAGACAATAAATATCAATGTTATGTAAAATAAACCAGTAATACCACCTACCCCTATGAAATGCAGAGTAATGCAGCCTCAATCCCCCACCCACTTTCTAGCACAATGTAATTTATGGATGACCCCTAGATAGAAGCTTTTGGAGTTACCCAAATATAAGGTGAGAATTTTACAAAACACCTCGTCTGAAAAATAAGAGCTCATCTAACTTACACAGATTATGCTTAGTTGGCAGGGATAAACGTTTTTCATTGCCTTTCCCTGTCAGGAAACTAATGATAACATAACAAATGAACTGCAACTGTCGGTGCATATTCTATAATATCTAACAAATGTTCTTGGCCATTTCCTTAGCATCCTTCACAAATGTGCCGGAGACTCAGATAAAAAATTTTAAATGAATCTGTAAAGAGGGAATCTCAAATAAATTGCGTTTGAATAAATGAAACGCAACATGAAAATTAATGGAAATTATGGTTGAGGTTTTGTACAACATGCAAAACTTTCAGACGGGGTCTAAAAAGACAGCAGACAACCTAGTAAGGGAGGTTGACCAGGTAGAAAGTAACAATGATACAAGTGAAAATGAAGATAAAAGAGATAAAACAATGTTGATTATTATAAGGGAGAAGACAATAGTGATCGCAGTCAAAAAGACTTTTCAATATCAACAAGTCAATTTGCATTTTTATTATAATGAATAGTTAGATTTAGTTAAAAATGAGAACATTTTCAAGAAATCTTTTCAAAATTAGTCATTTTATGTTTACAGTTGTAGCAGATAAATATATAAAGTACGTGGTTTTCAGTACACAAGGTCTGATATTCAGTAGTGGGGATAGTTTATATATTCACAAGTACAAATGTCCAAGAATAGAAGTACACAGTCTCCACAAATTTAAGAACACACACAATGGTGCATTAATTCTTATTCCAAATTATTTACACACGAGGTTATGAAGAAAACTACATTAACATTGCCTCATACATACATTCATACACCATGTTATATAGAGCATAACATTTATAAAAATTACTTATCAAGTGTACATATGTCCTTCCCACAGAGGTTCACTAAGTGATATCATAGGCTTCAGTGGCCAATCGTGTATTAGCTTTGAGCTGTCCCAGCAACAACGCACTTCAAATTTCATATTGCAGCCATGGCCATCCTTTCTTTGCACTCTTCATGGCTGAAATGCCTTCAAGCATCAATCCATTTTTACCAAGTATCAATCAATCCAATACCAGCCCACAATGCAGCAGTTTCCCAGACAATATCTATATTTTTCTATACACCAAAAATCTCTATTGTTCTACAAACTTGGTATCTCCCATTAAAACAAGAGCATTAAAATAAATAATGATAAGTAGAATGACGAATTCCTCTCAACAACTAATCACACACGCAATAGTATTGTGATAAGTTATTTTGAACAAGTGTCAATTAATTACCAATAATTTATATATTATTATCTTATTGGATGAATTTTATAAAAGGCTTACAATTTTTAGATCAATTGCACTTTCTAAATAAAAACATTTATAAGGGGAAAAAGAAGGTGGATAAAATGTTTTTCCTGACAAGGATATTTTACCAGTGTGCAGATCCGATACAAAATAATCCATAAATATTAAATGATTGCTTAAAAAGTTAAGTTACACTGAGAAAATATACAGAATATGAACTAAACTAAATTTCCTCTTAGCAGCTGGGTTCTACATGATCCATATACAAATTTATCAACAGAAGCTATGCAAAACTAGATCATCTCTAGACTTTCATCATCCATTCAATTTTCTAGTTCAGAATATTGCACAACCATTCTTTTATCAGTTGTTTAGCTTGTTGGTAATATATTGGAGTACTTTTAATTCTTCAGATAGATTTGTTGTAATTGTCTACATTGTTACAATCCACTTTTATTTTTTATAATGATGTACAGTGAATAAAATATATAAACTCTAACATTCAGTTTGTTAGATTTATTATTTATTAAAAAAGAACTATTTTTAAAAAGTTCCAAAATCATCATTTTCTACTTCAACAAATTATTCACCCAGGCTGCATCCAACTTTGGAAAGGAACAAAATTAAAATTATGAGACATTTACCCATTCACTTTCATTCCCACTCTCCCCCATATGCTTTTCTGTAATAAATTAAAACTATTCGTTATGTTGTATATTGCACATTCAGTTTCAAAGTCAAATTAGGTGCAACTTTGAACTTGCAATAATACCACTTTAAAAACTTCAGTGTCATTTTATAACATACATTTCAACATAAATAGATTTAGAATCTCTTACTTGTATTTTTCAGCCTCAGCTGGTCGACGAACAGTAGCTTCTAGTTCTTTCTCCCGACGCTGAATTTCCTGATCTTGCACTGCTATCTCTTGACTCCTCTCTACCACAAGAATTTGCATCTGTTCTTCTTTGATTCGCTGCTTTGTTTTAGCAGCCTGGAGGTCAAAGGCCATCTCAGCTTCAGCTTTCTGAAATACATACACCAATCACTGTAAATATGAGCATTTTTCACTTTGCAAGGTCACCATGATATTAAATAATATCATTATTTCAGAAGATGATGCCATTCCAAAACAGAGGAAAACAACACTCAATGTGAAATGGTAATAAACAAAAGAACAAGTTCAATAAACAAAGGTGGGAAACATCATGCATATTAAAAGAACCGTCAAAAACTATAAAGGTTCTTATTTATATACATATATTTTGCCAACTGAAAGTTGTTCTTGAGTAATTCAATACTAATAAAATATTACAGTAACTTTTGAAAAGTATTTTTAAAAATTTCATACTTGAATAATATACTTAAAATCTTCACATGTTAGAAGGTATATAAAAATACTTAATTTACTGAAAATAAAGAATACCACTAGTAACTATTTTCAGGAAGCAGTAAAGCAAAATATAAAAATTAATTTACAAAATTATTTTTCATTTGTATGTACATTACTGCCAACATGCAAACACACATTCAAGCACATACATACATATCTACAGCATACAGAGTGAGTCACTGCATAATGCTAAGCTGATGGAGAAAAAAATATAAATATTCAAAGATGGTTCCAGAAAGAATAATTTTTGCCTAAACCCATTTCCTAAATATTAATATTTATTTTTATGCCCTTGAAAAATAACATTATGATAGAATGATTAACTTAATGATTAAGATAGAAAATCTATTTTAATGTAAACAACAGTGCATCTCAGCATCTGCTTAAAAAGAAAATCATACAGGTAATAAGAATTGAGACCTCAATTGAAGAGAAAATATGGTAAGACTCAAAATTAATACTTATTCTTAAAAATGAATAAAAGAATTGTTTTAAACATTCAATTTTTGTGTCATAAAAAGGTCTTGACACTTGAGAGTATTTCCCCTGAATCAGCAAGAGGGTGGAATGCACACATTCTAAAATATTAATGTTTAAATAACACTAGGAAAAAAGTGGACTTCAATAAGCAAATATTTACTTTTTATGTCCTTATGCAATATTCTTTTAATTAGTAATTCTAGTTATCATTAACAAGATCATGTGCTGATCTGGTGGCTGAGATCGCTAAGGCAGTAGTGTCGTAGCGATCTCCGAACAAAGGGTCACAAGTTCGAGTCCCGCCTCTGGCATGGTTGTATTTGTGTTCGTCTTTTCACCCCTTATCACCACATAGTTTCATCTTCACAGTTACCATAACGTTAACACCAATAGTGGTCACTAACGACCTAGATGTTGATGCGACCTTCAATAACAAAAAAATCATGTATTACAAGTCTTTACCCTCCTGACGAAATTGTTCAGTGCATTTACACATTTTAAACGTCAAAACAGCATTGGCCGAAAATTGCTGATTGTTTCTGATGCTCCCTATCATAGGTGTATAGGGGTTTAAATTTAACCCGTACACTTTGTCAACAAATCCAACATTTGCATTAAAACAAAAATGTTTGAAAAAGGAAGTAATGTGCACAGCACAGCAATTAACACAATCTGAATGATCATTAGAGTTTTCTTCATCTTCATCATCATCATCATTCACAAGCAAATGCTGCCCAAATTTTGTTTATGCTCCACTGTTTATGTATGCCTATAAAATTCTTACTCATTTGAAGTTTCATAGAAATGTTGACAGCATTTTACATGTGAAATTATGAAAGGTCACTCATTCATTAGGATTAAAAAAATAAATGGTCATTTGCATAATGATCTCAATAGAATATAGTTCCAACACACTGTATTAATGCTCTTATCTACATGCAAATTGAATTCTGACTCTACTTAACAATTCCAACATTTCCATTAGGAAAACTTTATGCAATTAGAGACTGCCAATTTAATACTCTTATAATGATGTTTTCATTTTAATTACAATATTGCACTAAAAGAAGTCAAACAGTTGATTTTAATCATTTTGTAAAGTCAACATACGAAAGAAATTGCTCATCATCATCATCATCATCATCATCATCAGGCAATGGTGCACTGTTTTATAATTTATTTTAGAATCATTTAATTTGATATTACTTAATTTGGAATAAATAATAAAAAGGTGAGCCTGATGAAAAGCAATTTCTTCAATACGTTGACTTTACAATATACCATTAAAATCAACTGAATAACATCTTATACTACCTGGTTGTCCCCAATTAAAAGGAAAACAATTGTAACAAGGAGGAAAACATTACTATCATGCGAAGAAATAAGCCACCACTCATGACATGAGGTAAGTAGCATAAAGTGTGTACCCTAAGCACATTTGAGAATTCCACGAATAGTTTCAAAATGAAAGATTGATTTAACATGATCCCATCAGTAAAACATTACCGCCTAGCTGGTTGCTGCAATGACTCGGCCTGTAAAGTTTAATGCAATAAACATTAATAACAAGACAGAAAAAGCTTGAGAAGTCCACCGCATTCACACACCAACAAGAAATAACATAGAATTTTGGAGTAAATAGTAAAGGTTTGTTTCCATTTTGTTCCCAAAATGGCATTCAAATCAACCACACACACCACACACACATTTAAACCACCTCCAATTCATGAATCAATTCAGCTACTGACCTTATGTTCGTTTTCTAACTTCACTGAATGTATTCAATTTGCCATGGGCAACTATCTAGAAAGAAAAGCACAGAAAAAACTGTAAAAAAAATAAATAGAAATCATGCAATTGCTGCATTCCAAAAATTTGTTGACATGCATTAATGTGAGGATCCAAAAAATATGCATAGAAAATTGGCAGTAAAACACTTATTACTCTAAGAATATTGAACACATATCATGCCAAAGAAATGATCTTTTACGTGATAAAATTAACAAAGCTCAAACAGCAAAATCTTCAACTTAACAGCTCAAATTGAAAGAATTGAAATCAAAGAACTTCAACTGAAGAAAATATTCCTAAACTTAGTTTTGCACACAATGACAAGAGGTTTCACTCACTATGTGAAAGAATACTACTCTCTAAAGCAGGGATGGCCAACCTTTTTGGGGCAGAAGACTACTTCTGAATTAAGAAGATACTGGTGGTCGACCCAAACACTAACAAAGCATAAAAAAATACATTTAGAAAGTGGTTATACAAATTAAATAAAACAGAAAAATTGTATTTTTTTTACTAAACACATTACACAATCTATCATTTACTTTCCAAGAAGGGCAAGATGCTTAAAACAGAAATGAATCATACATGTTCCGAAGTGTTGGCTAACTCATACAAGAAAGTTTTATTGGCCAACAACCAGTGGCGAGGCGTGGCATTTTGGCATAGTCATCACAAGAGGTGTTGAATATCCAGACCTATCTTTCTGAAGTGAAAGAGCGAGGGCATATTTGAAATATTTTTCTACGTTCTGTCTTTTAATCACTCAAAGAAGTCATTTTTCAGATATCATTTCACCAAATTCATTTCAATAAATTTTCTAAACACCTTAATTCTATATTGAAATTAAAATTGCTATAGAATTCTTAGATTCGTTGTTACTGTGGCCACGAACATCAGAGTTTACATTTGAGTTGGGGGGAAAACTAAAATTCATAGGATTGAGATCAATATGAAAGGAAAAATTCTAATTTATCATTAAATTTAGCTGATTTTGTATGGGCACTTAAATGACAAAATCTGGTAGAAACCCAAACATTTTTATTGGAATCTTTTGTTGGACTTGCTTCCAAATGAGCTATGACACTTGCTTGCACAGATCCTCTTGTAAACCTCATGACTAGATACCATCAAGTGCGTGGTGTAAACTTTTTTCTTTTGCTAACTTTAGTTGTCAAACTTAATAAAGCAGGGCTGGGTTGGCCTTTCTGCTTCATCAAAAAACTTCTCTTTGCATTTATGTGAACCAAATGTTTTTTTTGTTTGTTTTTTGTTTTTTTTCTTTTGGTTTCAATAGAACTATGATTTATACTTAAAAGTTTCACATAATACAAGGCAATTAATAGAACATTGAGAATACAACTAAAACTTGGTAAAAGCACCCAAGAAAGAGAATGAACTCAAGAACACTGCACTGTTTCACTCACAAATTTGTATTGAGTGTTTCAAAGAATTCTATATTGATTATGATTACATATGATTATATACTTATCAAATTCTTGTCTAAAAAAATTAAAACACTATATTTTTATTTTACTTAGTCATTGCTGCATCTATCAATGAGCAGACGCCTCGCCACTGCCAACATCCAATTAAAACCTGATTCAAACAAAAAAATTAATTTCTTCCTAAAAAGATATCAGACCAGTGAGCATGGGTAAGAGGGTATCATGAAATAAATTAAATTATAATAAAGTTTTAAATAAAAAAGTATTTTAGTGTTTTAAAAATGATAATTATTTCACATAAAAAAAATTTCTTTATGACAAATAATTATGATGAAAGTTTCTCCATGCAAAGTTATTGTTTTGAGTATACACCTATATTTACAATACAAAATAACAATATTGAAAATCACAATAGTAGTGTGGTTTCATATCACAGCTCTTGCTACTATGAATTCTATCAATGAGTATTTCTCAAAACTGAATTGTTTGTTGGCAAAAATCACCATGTGTTACCATTGAGAGTTTGACAATTATGGTTGATCATTCAGCCATCCCTGCTGTAAAGTGTGTTTTGAGCTGTGAAGTTACAGATTTAGATAATATTGTTAATACACAACATATAAAAGAAATGCGATTGTGCAAGTGCTAGCTAGTTTCAAATTTTGAAGCAAGAGTCAGAATTACAAACAATGTATATAGTTGCAAATTACACAATATCTTGACAAAACTAGATCCATAGAGTCACTTCAGTGAGGTAAACGTGTAAAAAAAAAAAAAAAAATTAAAAAAGAAAAGAGAGAGAGAGAGGAAAGGGCAGATCAAAATTTCCATTTCCAAATTTCATAAACATTTCAAGAAAAGAACTTAATTACAAATCTTTTCACAAAAAACAACAACCACCACTCCCTTAAATGCAAAGAATTTTAATCTTCAATTAATATCACTAATGATGTACTGATGACACATGTTCAATTTGGTATCGGAGGCAATACTGCTCACCGCTCACACTTCTCACGATATGAAGTTTCCTTTTATGAAATAATAATTGTTTGATGGTCTTAAAAAAAGATTTAAAAAAACAAAAAACAACAACAACCACCTCTTACCAAGATTATAACACGGACAATCATTGTGATTCCTGATATTTTCAAACAGCAATAATTTTGAGTGTAGAAAAAACCTTTCTAATACTTTAATATGAAACTTACATATGGTTTAATAAATGCATTGTATGGAGGGTGTTGAATGCTTGGAAAGGTAACTAAGTGCATTAAACTTACTTGTCAGAAAATTACACAAAATTTATTCCAGTGAAAAGGAGTTGCAGAAATGCTAGTTGACAATCAAACATGTGCAACAAAATTGTTAAGCTCACCATCCACAGTAAATAATAGATTATTCCTCAGATCCATCACATTAATTTTAAGTTTTTGAAACGAAATCTCTTGTATTAATAAAAAACCTCTTTAAGACATTCAGATTTATTTTTTTACATAACTGTGATTTACTTTTTCATGAGATTATAAATTGATGTTCGCGATGTTTCAGCTAATATCTTGTAGCCATCTTTCGAAGTCTGAAAAAAACTAATTCAATACTGGATTCAGTATGCAGTCAAAACATAAGCTCCACTTCACAATATCCATTAAAATGCTCTATATTATCCACTGTTGTGAAGTGGAGCTTATGTTTTGACTGCAGTAAGAATCCAGTACTGAAAAATGTGCATATTTTTCTTTAAACCAGAAGTCTCAAGATGGTTACAAGTTATTAGTCGAAATGTTGTCAACGCCAACTTATAACGTAGTGAAAAAATAAATCACAATTATGTAAAAAAATACATCTGACTATCTTAAATTAAAGAGGAACTGTGTTTTTTATTAATAAAAGATAGACATTCACCAGGAGAAGATAAAATCTCTTGTATTTTCAAAATATTCTGCATCTTGGTGAGAGTTCAGCCAGTATCCATCCATATAAATGAGATGCTTAGTATCTTGGAGAGAGGAATTGTTGAAACACAAGAGAATGTAGTTTTATGATATTGCACTGTCATGGAGACTAGTAGGGGTGAAGCTTGCAAAAAACACATTCTCATGGGTGACAAACTGGCAATCTTCCAATGTTTTGCACTGTTAATGGTAAAAATTTAGCATCTTTAAGAGGCTGAATCTCATGAATGCCATCTCTTCAAGTTGTAAAATTTTGCAAAATGACATTTTTTTTTTATATAGAGAATGCAATGGCATAGGTCCCGATTCTTTTAATTTGACACAAGTGAATGTTTGCTCGTACTGCTTGCTTGCACGAAACTTTCTGATCATGTTCAGTGCATTTTAAGAAAAACAAAACTGATTTTCTGCATTGATATGTGACTATGGATGAAATGTGGATTCACCATTACACACCAGAGTTAAAACAACAATCCAAGCAGTGGTATGAAGTTGGTTCTTCAGCTCCAAAGCATACAATGAGGGTGACATCTGAAGGAAAGATCATGGCATGAGTTTTGGGATGTGAATGCCATTTTCTTTAATGATTATGTTGAAAAAGGAAAAACAATAACTCGAGAATACTATTCTAACTTGTTAACGACCACTGATGCAAAGATTTGAGAAAAAAGACCCGGTATTAGGAGAAAAAAAAAACATCTTCGATCAAGGACAATGCACCTGCCCACAAAGAGTGTCTTGGCAATGAAAAAATTGAGGGATTTGCATTACAAACTGCTGGAACCCTATTCTCCAGATATGGCTACCTCAGACTTTCTTCTGTTCTCAAAACTCAACACCAACCTTGCTGGTCAGTATTTTTCATCCAATGAAGAGGCCATTGTGGTTTTAGATGGGTAATTTTGCAGCTCTTTCAGAAAAGCACTACATATATGAGTTAATGGCATTGGAGCACCGGTGGATGAAATGTATTAGTATCAAGGAATATTATGCTGAAAAATATTTTTGTACATCAAAATTTTCATTTTCCTTATCAGGCTGAGAAATTTTCAGACAACCCTTGTACAATGGTTGTTACTTTCTTATGTGTTTCAGGTTGTCTCAATTGTTTTTGAGGGGAAGAAGAAAATCAAATATAGATGTATTCTTTTAGAGCCCCAATAATAAAACAAAGAAAGACAATATTACTTGAACTTTATTAGAAATTAAACTTTTAACTTTTATTAGAAATTATTGTGTATTACAGGCCTCCAGGCGGCTATGAAATTTGGGAAGATATCATACAGAGAACAGGAAATGAAAATGGTCATCCCATTGTTATCGGAGGAGACTTAAATATTCCTAGCGCAAACTGGGAGGGAGCCGTAAGTGAGGGGAAAGTCCAAACACTTGTTAACAGACTAGCATATGAGCATATGAGTATTTTTCGAAATTTTTCAAAAGAATTCAAACAAGGAAAGAAAATTGCACAGGAGGCATATTTACAGAATATTCTAGACAAAAAGGGAAATACCTGAACAGGTTTTACAAATATGTTCGTAGAAGAAAGGGGAAAAAAAGAGGATATCCCAGTTGTTTGTGAACATGGAAAAACACTCATCAGACGATCGGGCAAAAGCTAACGCATTTAATAAGTATTTCAGTTCAGTTTTCAAAAGCAATATGAACCATCCACTAATTCAAAGTTCTTCACTTACAAATCAATTTAATATTGAAGTGAACATTCTACGGAATAAAGTATAATCTATGAAAAATTGCATACAGTCAAGGGGTCCAGACGACATTTCTACAGACATAATTACACTAAGAGGAGAGAGAACATTACCATACTTAATTAGAATATTTCACATATCCATGAACAATCAAAAAGTACCTTAAGTTTGGAAATTAGCTTTTGTAGTACCAACCTTTAAAAGCGGGGACAAAACTATACTAAATAGTTATAGGCCAGTAAGTCTCACGTCAGTGGTCTGCAAACTTATGGAGCATCTAGTAGCGAGTTACATTAAGCAAGAATGGGTAATCGAAAAATGGCTCTATCATGGTCAACACAGATTTAGGACTGCTTATTGAAGCGAAAGTCAGATAGTCATGCTATTTCAGGATCTAGCAGATGAAATTGATGCAGGTGGGAGAGTAGACGCAGTAGTTATAGATTTTGCGAAAGCATTCGATGTTGTTCCACACGATCGACTTGTTCAGAAATTAATGAATTCAGGCATCGATCCCAGGGTGGTGGTGTGGATTAGCGACTTTCTGTGAGATAGGAAACAAAGTCCGAATTGGGCAAGAGATATCTTCCTGTGCAAGCATTACGTCAGGAATACCACAACGATACAATATATAAAGGTACATTGACTAGTGCGGAAATATGTACAATAATAGTTTACAAATGTTAATGTCAAATGTTCGGCTATTTGCAGACGATTGCATAATATATCGCATTATAAATTCAAAAGATGATGAAGAATTCTGCAACGGGATTTTGATGCGTTATATTACTCAGCGGAAAATAATGCCATGAACGTAAATAGCTCTAAACGCAAATCCATCACTTCTGGCAGAGGTCATAATTACAGCGTAACAAATTACCACTTAAGTAACAACATTATTCTGAGAGTTTCTTCGTGCAAGTACCTAGAAATCCATTTCGATAGTAATTTAAGCTGAAAAAGTCATGTAGATTTTGTGGTAGGGAAAGCATAGAGATCTCTTCATTTGGTAATGCCCATCTTAAAAAATATGTACAGTAAATGTGAAGGAAATTGCTTATTAATTGCTTATTCATCCAATAATGAAATATGGAGCAATTTGTTGGGATCCACACAAAATTATGCAGTGTAAGAATTTGGAGAGGATTCAGCATAATTTACTTTCACAGACTTACTTACATAATTCAGCTAAATTTACTTTCAGGGACAAGAAAATGGCAGGGTGGGATTCACTCAAAAACAGGTGAACATTGGCAACCCTGTGCTTTGTATAAAGCTTATAGCGGTCATCCAGCTTGGAAAGAAATTAAACAGCAGTTAAGTATTCCTACGTACATCAGTAGAGGGGATCATAGGAACAAAGTAAATTTAAGACCACAGAGAACGTATGTTGGGAAATTCTCTTTCACAAATTGAACAATAAGGAATTGGAATAGATTGCCTGCAAAAACCTTTGAACCCTTTCCTCGAAGTGTTCAACAGTTTAGGAAATTAATGTAGGGTATTTCTAAGTTTATGAGGGGGGTTAACAAAGAATATTAAGTAATACAGTGAAGTGAAGTGAGGTGTAGTGCCGTGTAGAGCAGAGAAATAATGAAGGAAACGTTTTTAGTATTGAAGTGAAGTGAAGGATAGTGCAGTGCAGTCTTAATTGTATAAACACTCAGTGTGGCTTTAGATGATAGACGTTTTTTTTCTTTTTCATGTAATTTAATGTTTTAAGAATCAGCAGTTTTTATATTATTATTATTTTAGCATTATTATTATTATTATTATTACCATTATTATGTTATTTGCATGACATTTATTATCTTATTTATGTAATTAACTGCTACCAGATTACACCCAATTGCAGTTTAAATAAATTTATCTTATCTTTTATCTTTATCTAATTAAAAATAGACATGATAAGCGAAAGGACCTTAATATGGATTGGATTCAATATGGTTATCCAGGTTTATGAACACTTTTATGGAACCTAACTTGTTCATATTTTGAGAACTACCTGCACCTCTAAAAAATTTAATTTTTATTTTCCTTTTCTCATTGAAAAAATTCAGCAGCACTCAGTGGAACTCTTGATGAGGGTCATCCAGTCATGATAACTTTTCAATAAAAAGAAATAATAAAAGGTTCTATGGGAAGGGTAATAAAAAGTCCAATTATTTTACTATCATCTCCTTGCTGATCACTATTCTCAATATGTTATTTCTAGACCTCTGAATTTTAGACACCTAAAATAGGAAACAAAAATTATGAAATTAGGCACTATTAGCCATGAAAAATTACGTTTTAGGTACATAAAATGTTTCAAAATTATTAAATCGAGCATTTAAAACATTTCACGAAAAGCTACATTCCCAGCATCAAAAACTGATCACAAAAGGTTGAAATTAGGCACTTTTTATTCAGGAAAGTCAAGTATTTTTATATTTATGAGAGAATGACTACATGCCTATTACTTTATTCACTATCATAATTAGCAGCACAGCATATAATCCAGATTTTCTTTTTATTTATTAGTTTACTATTTATGGTTCTCATCCAAGATACAAAGTGATAAGATAGCTAATGAAGTAACAATGATATAGGTAATCTCATAATATCAAATTCAATAATACAATTAGATATCAGTTAATTTTCTCCAAATTTTCTACAGTAAGACCTATTATCTGTTAATATCTTTTTGAAAGCTGAAAAGGGCATTTCCACTGACACAGAGATTACAGCAAGCAATTTAGTCACATTTTTCATGCCCATTTTTTTTTTTAACTTCCCTTCCACCCTCCCCCACCAAAACTTGTACCACACGACCCATTACATCATATCCAAGATTTTTTTGATTTTTTTTTTATTATTATTACAATCTCCAATTTGCACTTTACTTTGTCCCCAATGGCTCCCATAGCTGCAAATAATTGTCACTTCAGTGTCTTGCACCAGACACGAAGTGCATGCTGCTCAGAGAAGAGCATGAAGCATTCTCTTTATCTTGACTTGCAGAGCTCCTTATGTTCGGTTGTTAGGCGTGAGATTTTGGAGCTTAATTGATTGCACATTCGATTAGGGAATATTCTTGTTTCAGTATAACAAATTTAACAAATGAGTAATTAAAATATGATAATTCTTCAAAATTACATGTTTTAGATATCAAAAATATTAAAATAGGCTTCAATTGTCCTTTTACGACATTTTAGGCACTATTAAATGCTTTCAGTAGATCTATTTTTTCATCATGCACAAACAACTGCAATTATTTTCCACAATCTTTAAAGGAACTAAAAAGGCATTCTAAAATCCTAGGTTTTAGAGATCTAGTTGTTTTTTTTACTTAATAGAAATTAATGTACATAAGCACTTGCAGCACACCAGAAACCTGAATGTCCTGTCATATATGAGCATCAGTAAACATCACTTACAACTTTCTCAAAAAAGTGATAAAATAGTACTTGAAACTGCTTGTTCAACAGATGTTATTTTCCTAAAGAGATATATAGTTCCTTCCTACTATCTGAAATGTGCGCTTTTGATGAATGAATGGTCAGGTACCCATCTTGTCCCAAGGAACTGTGGCCCTTCCTCCCATCAACACAACATTAAGAGTTAAGTAATATTAACAATCAATTTTTATGGGAGGAAAAAGTGTTACAGATAAACGATAAACACCTGTAACAGACTGTCAGATTGCTCAATGCTAGCCTACATTTCTATGTAGCAACCAGATAGGATTGCAACAGGTAAGAGACCTCAGGACACCTGGCAGACACATGGAATTTTCCATCATTGGGCAGTACGGCAGAACTGCTGTACAACTGAGAATTCTGTTGTCAGTCACCAATTCGCTGTGTTAGAACGTAAGGTGGAATCTGAAAGTTCTAATACATCTTCTAATTATGCAATGGCTGAGAAAGAGAATATCAACTAAACATGTGAGCACATGCAAAGCTACAATATTGAAATAGTCTGTTTTACCATGTAAGCAAACTTCAAATACTAAAAGATCACTGTCTTCTATTTCACATGATTCAAACTCAAGGAATCAAACTGAACTCTACAGCAACAAACCTTTGTCTGGACCTCCACATCATAAGCAGCTTTTTTAAGTTCAAAATCTCTCTGGGCCTTCGCTATTTCAGTATCGTTCAGAAACCTGTAAAAAAAAACAAATATTTCAAAAATTGCAATATCAACATACTTAAGTGCAAAGTCAGAAAATTTCTGTTTTCTATGGCAGTTAAATACCACGTGATCAGTTGACAAAGCAACCCTGTTGTTTGAGGCCTTCAGCAAAAAGAGAAAGAATTGCAACCCTGCTTCTAGGACAGCTCCTTTGACTACATTTCTGTGACAAACCCTTCCCTCACCATCCTTTCATCCATCCCTTCCTGTGGTCTGGGTCACACCCCGTCGAAGCAAAACAGGCAGAGTCTTCTTTCACTGTTTTGAAATAAGTTATGATGCGCCTCAGCATAGAGCAACGCAGATTTGTGGTGAAGGAGTAATTTCAAACACAATCTTTCAAAGAGTGTCAGGCAGGTTACAGAGAAAAAATTTCATCCGAGTCTATTCTGCACAAGAGTATCATACTGCGGTTCGTGAAGTTCTATTGCAAGAGAGCGCGTTTGATCAGAAACGCAGCAATATCATTTTTTGTACGGAAGTTTGTAGTGTCACAAAAAACTGAAAATGCACACTCAAACAGAGGACATTTCAGCAGCTTGAGGTTCCTGATTGGGGGGATGAATTACTGTAATAGGGTACGATTTGTTAGTGAAGGTCTTGAGGAACTTGATAAAGTATTTTTTGGTGATCTATGTTAACCAGCAAAACGGTAGACTCTGGGGAACTAATGGACCACAGGAAACAGTATAGAAGCCATTGCATTCAAAAAAAGATTTGAGAATGGAGTGCCATGTCTCATTGCAGAATCATTGATCCATTGTTTTTCAAAGAAACAGTGTCAGCGGATACATATCAGAATACATTGGGAAATTTTGTGTCCCTTCTTGAAAAGGATGAGAAAAAGTGTTGGCTTTAGGAGGATATCACTTACTGTCAAGTCAACAACACAATTGCTGGGAGAGGTTTTTGGGAACAATAATTTCACGAGGTTTTTGGCCCCCTCATTTGCCTGATTTGTCCTCACCAGATTTTATCTTTTGGGGCATTTTATCTTTTGAGGCATCAAAAGTAAAGTTTATGCGAAAAACTTTGAAAGGAGTGTCTGTTCGTAATGGTTAGTTATGGGTATCAACTGAGTGCGAGCGAGGTTTTTCATAATGTTTTCACAATGTTTCCTTGAAGTTCTGCTGGTGAGATAATTCAATGGGATAGCGTTCCCTTCACTAAGTTCAGCACCTGATGATGTAACAAAACGAGTTACGAAACGTTGTGTAATTGTTGAAATAAATGATTGTCATAAAAAACTTTGGATACTTTTATTCGTAAACATATATTGACAATCAAGAAGAAATATTTATTTATGCGAACCAGCCCACTAATTTCAAAGAGCTGCAAAGAAACATTGAAGAAGCGATTTGTATGGTTGACAAAGAAACTTTACATTGAGTTGCAGCAAATGTTCTCAAGTGAGTTAAGGCTAAATGTACCAACACTAGATCAATTTATCACTACCATGTGGCAGCACCAAAATAAAGAAAATTTACTTGACTAATAACATCAGAACAAATGGTCCGATTTTTGATCTGTGAACGGCATTGGACGTCTTTTTAAAATAGAATTTACGCTACAAAGCCATTTTTTCAAAAGAGATTTCTAATAAAATATTTTTCATTTTTCTCATAGTTCTGGAATGAAATAAAAAAGTGGGCTTATAGCGTGATGACGACATGCTTTCTGAATCCAACGCCATGTCAGTCATGCAAATTGGATGAATAGGAGCGTCGTAAATTGAAATTTGGGAAAACACCTTACACCCTTCCCTGTTCCATCCCATTGCATCGCCCGACTGTTGTGGGCTCTCTCTTGACCCAGCAGCTCAGCCTGCCTCGGCGGCCTACGGTGCAGGAGACCAAACTTTCAGGAAAGGCAAGCTGGGCAGTCAGTTTATGCTTTCGCAGTGTTGGGAAAAATACTTTAAATTTTGCTTTAAAGACTTCTCCAAAATACTTTGTAAATAAGTATTTAAACACGTACTCAAAATACATTAGTTTTTCAATTGCTAAATACATAAGCATTTAAAATACTTCAAACACTCCAAATACAGTAAATACAATACTTTCACATTATAACTTTTTTATTATAAAATATATTGTAATTATATTAAATTACTAAATGACAGTCATAAATTTCTGAGTAATAACTAAAATCTTTTAATGTAACTTTCACTTATACTTTTACAAAAACGTTTTCAAATATAAAATGACATCAAAAGTACATCTAACTCAAATAAATGGAATGTCCTTTAAAAACTACTGGTTTTTCCTGTGCCTAAAAGAAGTTTCACGTCACATGTTGCCTTATGAGCACGTTCAGACCTGCATGGCAGGCAAGCGTCACGGCAATGGATTGACAGCGTTTAATCGCCGGCGAAATTTGTAACTCAGTCAGAAGAGTTTCTTCCGCTACAGCTCAAGTTTCGTGGAAGTCCGCCCGTGTTCGGGAGTCTTCCCTCCCCTCTGGGTCGAGCGACCTTGCCAACAGTCACCAAACGCTGACTTGTAATTGATGCTCCAGTGTGAATGGTCCTGTGAATTCCGCGGCTGCGTTTAGCTCGGGACTTTCCACGATGCACCCGCTGCGGATCTACCACGCCGGTCTGGGGGCCTGAATGTAGAAAGTACACTTCATTTGTCACTCATTCTGGACAATTTCAATCCATGAAGGTACCTTTCGGGCTATCTACCTCACTTTCTGTCTTCCTAAGATTTAATTCAGATTCTGTGGGTCAAAGCACAGTGAACATGGGCAACAGGAAGCGCACGACTGCCACAGCCCAACAGCCTGGCGACACCTGCCATGCCGCAGAAAGCAATCAGTTACATTAGCTGCTTGTGCCATGCCACTACGAAAAGGATCTTGTATGTTATTATAGTGAGTAAAAGGGCCTTTGGAGAGCAAAACAGTCAGTGCACAAACTTTTTCACTCATTAAGCCTCTACATCATTACTCTCCCAGGGATGCCTTTGACCTTCCCTCGGAGTTAGCTGTCGCCTCCTGAGATCCTCAGAGAGTTCCCGTATGCACCCGACTGAAAGTTTTCAAAGTTTCACTGACAGAGATGGCCCGGGAGCTGACTTTGTACTACCACCCCACGGGCTCATGTGGTCTTGGCCCCTCAGCTAGGCCGAGTCGAGATTCTATATAACAAGTTTTATTAACAGGGAGTTGCCTCAGAGGCCCTCCATGGGAGTGCTCTTGTGCGTGCCGACTCCAGTAACATACAAGTTCCAGGCTCTCGGTGCAGGTCGCCCCACCATCTCACCAGGATCATTTGAATGTTATACAGTCTTAAAGAAACTTTTATTATGAACATATAAGTGTGAAAAACAAACATAAAATGTAAAACTGAAATAATTTAGCATGGGAATTATATGTATGTATCAGGGTCTTGCCAAAAAAAGTATGTAAAAGTGAAAAACATAAGTGTGAAATGTATAAATGGAGTTTCACTGTGTAAGGTCGTATGGCAGTTCAACATGCTATTACCTCAACCTATCGGAGTATAGATGGTACACTGTTTGAACTTCTCACAGGAGTCATAATAAGGAACAATTCAGAACTATATATAATAATCAAACATGAGAAGATGCAAAGCTGAAGATTCTTAAAATTCAAGATGAAAATCGTTCCAGCTTCAATCGGAATTGTAAAAGAGCCCAAACATACAAACTAGGGTATCTGATGGCTATAAAAAGAACGCAATTTAGACCAGGATCCAACTACTTAGAAACTTACAGGGTGATTAAAGCAAAACCCAATGGAATCTATGTTTCACGAGAAGGCACTGTCCCAGGAACATGTCAACATGTGCTGAATACATGAAGCCGTGGCCGGAAACTCCTTCATCCGAGTCAGATGACGATATTTAGGATGGCAGAATGTGGGAAGACGAGCATGAATTTCAAGGTTTTACTGCTGAGGAGATAAACTGTGCACAAGGCGACTGACAGAGAAGAACTTTTGAGAAGGAGTAGGCAGTGGGTGAGGTGTGTGTAGTGAACCCATGAGAAGCAAAGTAAAACAGTTAACAGTTGTTGAAGATAGTTTTCTTTCTGTGTTAATGTGTTTTTGTAACAAAATTCTAATAAATATTGGGTTCATTCATTTAAGTGAAGTGCGTTTAATACCATTTTCCCCACATATATAAAGATAAATAAATATTTATAAACTACAGAATAAAGTTATATAAATTATACGTAATTTGTCTGACACTAAAATCAAACACAACAGAGCCTAGACGACTGACAATAACTGAAATTGCAGACGGACTACTCATCCTCATTTCAAAATGACCATAACATACATGTCACTCACTATAAATTGAAAAATAAAAAATGAGAATTGTGCTTTCAAAATAAATCTATTTGTAATATGGGTGAATACTGCCCATGTAGATAGGTAGATAATTTCTAATCAGAAACCTTGCTGCCATGCGTTCCTCTTCAGCTATAGCTTCCTTAATCTGGGCGTCACGTCGGGCCTCGGCCTCTCCAATTCGCGCATCTCGCTTCACTTCAGCAGTTCTGGCCATACCCAAACTCTTCAAGTAGCCCTGAAATTTCACCCCAAAATATTGAAATTATTTTGCACTTTCAGAGAAATAACACTTTTAACTTTAATTGACAGCGATATAATAACTTTTTATTCTTTTCCTTGTGTTATTAATATTATAGTTGAGCATTGTTTATCCTGTAAATAAACATATCTCACATACCTTAGCCCCCTTGAAGCATGGAACATAGAGTCAACATTTAATAACATATTTTAGATGTTACAAACAACAAATTCTTGGCATTGAAAAATTCACAAAGCAAATATATCTTTGCGAGAAAAAAATCATCCTCTGAACAAGAATTAAACTCATCTCTTAACAAAAATTAAACAATATAATTATAGAATTATCACACACAAGAAGTGAAATCAAGAATCTCTGCGTTATGAATAACTGAAGCTATTACAGAACAATAAAAAAATCAAATGCAGACTTTCCTTTTGTTTCAAGACTATATTTTTATTGAAAATAAACTTAACACAATTTTATTATAACTAAATTTATTGAATTTCCATATAAAGAATAAAAATAAGTTTTTTAAAAAATATTTTAAGACATAATTCATCATAGTATGAGAAGGCTCCTATTACAAATTTTGCATAGCAAAATGCATGCTAAAAAGAAAGAAGTGATATGACATCTATATTTGAAGATTTTTGCACTGTAGACTTAAAGCCTTCCAATGCTATATGAATTTAAGAAGTTTATAAATTTGGTACAAAAGCATGTCCTTTAAGAACATACAATTAAGGATAGTGAATGATCAATTGAAACATGAAAGAAGCTTACATTAGATCTTCATTCTGTACTTCTTTGCCAGTAATTTTTTTCTTGAACACACATATAATACAAAAAAATAAAGAAAGAAAGAAATAGTCACCTCCTCATCACGGATGTCCTTCAGTGTGTACGAAACTACAGTGATGCCCATGTTCACCAAATCAGAAGAGGCCACTTCAAACACCTGCTTACTGAACTTCTTACGGTCTTTATAGATCTCCTACAAACCACACATCAAACATTACATTTAGCAGAAAAATAGATTATTACATCAAAAGAAGAAAATAGCATTACCTACCTCGACAGTCATGCTTCCCATTATAGCTCGCTGGTGCCCCTCTAGAGTCACCAATGCAATATGCTGAATTTCGGATTCTGGCTTCCCCAGAAATTGTTCGCAAGCAGCAAGCAACATTTCTTCATTTTGCCCCTGAATCTTCACCTAGAGCACGAGTTGAAGTTACTCATTCCTTCAGATTCTGACACACAATCCAATGCATAAAATACTCAAAAAACTTAATCTTGCAAAAACAAATTTGTTAAAGTTTTTAATAATGTGTAAGAAAAAGTTTGTCACACAGCACTTGAACTCCATGAATTTTGTACTTATTTTGTAATGAAACAATTAAGTCTTCTACTTATAATAACAGACACAGATAATGACATACACAGAATTGAACTACTCTATATATAAAAGTTGTTGAAAGTTTGATCTACTGACTTTGCAAATTATATTTTGAAGAATAAAAAGGGCTAGCTGAAACACTTTGCAAATGGTGGGAAAATGAACTATCAACTTTAGTAACAAAATACGCGTGCATCAAATAACTATTTTGAGAATTCTAAACAAACAAAAGTAGACTAACCAATCTCCACTTTTATACACATTTTCCACTAAATAAATAGTATTTTTGTGTAATAATGGGAGAAATTTCTCTAATGAGAGTGCTATTGTATGGAAAAAGGTTATTTAATTAATGGAAAAATATGTACGAGAAGTGAAGTTTAGTTAACATGCACAGTGAAACATTGTAAAGAACTACCAAAAAATGGAAAAAATTACATTGAATGAAAGTAAAAATCATCAAGATAAACTGAAAGCCTTGTCTCAAGATAATACCAAGCAAATTAAAGTTAATTATGAGAAATTATAACACAGTTTTAATCAAATATCCCTCGCCACTAAGAAAAGAACAAATGTTTATGTAGTGCAGCTATCATTTGTTACATCACTGTCACACAATGCACAAAATGTAATAATTGATGTAGCAAACATGTTATTGGGTTTTCATTTTGATTAAAATTGTGGCTGAGGACTATCCAGAACAGAGCCGTTCAATTCTTTTCTCTCAAGAACATCATAAAAAGAATGTACAAATACAAATACTTATAAAAAGAGATATGGATGAAAAGTAGAAATGGAAAAGTCAATAGAAGTAAGTTTTTATGCAAGACGATTTTTAATGATTGTTATTAACTTAGCAAATAGATTTAAATAGAAAAGATCCTAGGATTAGTTTCTCTCACATAAAAAATAAAACAACTGTGCAATGATTCAACATAGATTTTCATAGAACTCATGAAAAATCCTTCAATAACCTATCCACATTTTTTTCCTGAATATTTTGAATTCATAGACCTAAATGTGTTTAAAATTCAATTGAAGAACGTTCTAAACTTCTGAAAATCACAATTGATTAAAATTATTTTCAAAGCTACTAGACATCTTCAATATGCAAATTAAAAATAGATGAAAATGACTGGATTCAGTTACATATGAGTGTTAAATGTGTGTGGAGAGCCAATTCAAAATTTTCATATTCTATTTATTTTCAACCACCTAGGACAGACACCGTACAGACATTAAGATAACTGAATAAACTAAAGTTTTCAATACAGAGAATTTTGTATCTTACCAAAATACTGGGCAAACATACTTGCTTTAAACATTTAACATTTTACGTTCTGAATATTGTTCGAAAAATATGTTTATTGGATGTAAATCAAGATTATGGAAATAAGTGAAGTCATCAGCTCTGCGGACAGTCATGTAAATGAACTTGGCTGCCCGAGTAACGCCGCATCAAAGGCTGTGTTGCCGACGTTTCAACCATCTTGTTGTGGTCTTCCTCAGGGCTGGTCTGCCCTGAAACCAGCCTTGAGGAAGACCACGACAAGATGGTCGAAACATCGACAACACAGCCTTCGACACAGCCAGGATCATTTAAATTATGAAATAATGATGCATTACGAAACTTTTCAAGTAGTATTCTGTGTGTCCATGTTAAATGTTATTTTACTTACTGTGTTATTAGGATTTATCAGCCCAGACAAATTTGCAATTTGTGGTAAAGAGAGCATTCACAAAAACTTCTACAATGAAAGCGAGAGAGAAATACAAAATGAAGCTAATAGTTCTGCTATTTTCCGATCTTTCTTCTGTAATCAATAGACATCGGATGTTTAGGGAAATGCCTATTTTTTTCTAGAGAACTTATTTAAAGGCTGATAATACATGTCCACGAATCATGACAAATGATGACATGTGACAAAGTTTTATAATGCTTATTTTTGCTTATTTTAGCATAAATGCCTATTTTTTGCATAAATACCTTTTTTAGGACTTTTTTTGCCTTTTATTTATTATATTTATATATAATGCTAAGATATCAGAAAATTGGCGATGGTCCAACGCGACCATTCATAACGAAACCTTCAGTTCACGTCTTGAAATTTAAAATTACAAGAGAATTCCTGAAATTATACCAACTCCATTTCCCTATTTCATAAATACCAGCCATGATCTGAGAACATGGACGATTGACAATACTCCGAGGGAACCGAAATTTTAAATGAAAATAAATATAAATTCCCAGAAGGTTTCAGTGTTGCTAGTGTTGGACTGCTAAAATATATGCCAGCAACATCGTTCAGATATTCTTCTCTGCATTCAAACTGATTTTGTCTCCCAGTCGTCGCAGATTTGAAATTGTGATCCTTGAAAAGTTACTGGTAATATGTAAATATTACTGGTTAATAGAAATATAATAAAATCTGTGCCTCTTTAGGCACCTAAAAAGACGATTTTTTCGTGCCTAAACATCCGATGCCTAGTAATCAACAAGGAAATATATGAATTTGGAAAACTTTAGAACTCTCATATTCATCAAAATGAAAAAATGATCTTATTCACTTATGTGTGGATTCCCTATGTCCACTTGATAGAATTTAGAAATAATTTAAGAGAAATATACCTACTAACATTTGTGCAACAAAATGTAGTTTCCTTTTGGAACTGCCATTGCGTACAGTAACATGTGCATCACATTGGTAATGCAGAATGAAAATTTTGAAAGAATTTTGAAAGATTTGAAATTCTATAATTTTCATTTTTATTAAAAATTAATTTGTATGAGTGATATATTGGATATGAGAAACACATGTTGTCATAACTAATATTTTTGGGTCATTTCTACAATTGGTTTAAAAAATTGAAAAATCACACTCTAAAAGACTATGTTCTTGTATAAAGCAAAATCATGCAATTTCCAGATAGCATGATCTTATTGATTTGATTTTGATCACAACGGATTGGAAGAAAGATGGTATAATGACACATTTGTACATATGATTAATTCTTTTGGTACAAAAACCAAGAAAATAATATTGTAATATACAGATCTTCTATCACTATCATATTTAATTAATACATTAAGTTAATACACAGCTAAATTCATATTCGATACATACATACTTATACAGAATTAAAGAAATTATGGCCAATACCACACATAAAATATATGGCCATGACAAATTTTCATTGCTCACCAGACTGTGCAGTAGTATGCCAGAATGAACAATACACATACTGCTGTGGTGAAAATATTAATATGACCACCATGTAGTCTGACCAAAACACGGGTGTCCAAAAAACATGATTTTGGTCATCAAATTTATCCAATGGACCTCTCAACAATGTCACAATAGATAATACCCACAAAATAACTAAACTTACTTAGAAAAATAATTAAATAACTATAATCATCCTAATTTATACAATTCACACTAAGCGATTAAAAAACTGCATGCACAATCAGGAACACGTCCTTCAACATCCAAACATTACTTTAAGCGAAAATAATAACATAAGACAATTTAAGGGAAACTATAATCAATAAATTAGATTTACATTCTCAACAAAGTATGTAGAAGATTCAACACTAGTCGCTGTTTTTCTTCATTCAAGCGATTTTTGACTCGGCATCTTTTCCCAAAAGGTTTGATAAACCCGAAGAGTAAGTACCATTCCATCTGTTTTCCTCCATTATCCTGAGACCTACAATGTTTCCTTGCAATTTCATCTAGTGTACCTCATAATCATGATTGGAGTTTAGTATAAATAACATCAATAATATTATCTTTTTTATTTCTGTCTTGTAATATAATTTCATCTGGTATTAATTCACAGGCAGTGAATACATAATTATCTATGGAATTGGACTTAAACTATACAAAAGATAAAATGCATAGATAGGCTTTATAATTACATATCTGGGAATAGCAAGTCTATTCAATAATTGCGTTTCAAGCAAAGTTCAACTGTATCTGTTGAGATGAAAAATATACTGTACAGAATACATAATTTTTGGAAAACAAGAGGAATGGAGTTATTTAATCAGCATTCACTAAATATACATAACACTGAACATAATGGCATTTTTGTACAAGCAATGAAATAAACTTAAACCGTGTCCATGCATCATTTTCAGAAAATTGATGCAAGTTTTTGGAAATCTAAATCTACACTTTGATATGCATCAATTATTACTGAAACAAACATGCATCATGAAATAGGTGCTAACACTTGGTGGTTGCTTGGTAATAGGTGCTAACCTTAAACTTGCAGAAAAAATTAGCCTAATGTATTGCTAAAAAAAGTACCTGTGCAATTCCAGTCACTGATATCGGCACTCCCTGGCTTGTGTATACAGTAGGACTTTCTACTTGTAGAGTCATAGTGTTCAATGAAATTCTGAAATAATAAACGAGAAAATGTAAAGCAACCTGTAATGTATTTGCACCATATTATTTGGTTTTTAAAGACAAGAATGTAGATGAAAACATTACCTCTGCACACATTGAATTGTTGGCCAAACAAATGCTCGACCTCCAGGTACCAGCAAAGGCTTGTTATAACAGCATCCTAGGATACAAACATTTCAAAAATTAGGTATAATTTTTTGTATTCTTATGAATGAAATTTTCATGCAAGATATTCATATGTTCAGAAAACAAAATCCTCTTTCCAGGACAGAAATCCAATTTCAATAATCTCTAATGAAATTGAATAAATTTTCATATTCATTAAAACTTATCTGCATGAAAATTAAATAAATGGAACTTAATAGATGTACTGAAACATTTTCTAATTATGAGATAGTAAAAGGTAGACACCAGAGACATTTAATACAGTACCGTACCCTCATAAAAACTTACAATGCAACAGAAGTATTGATTAATGTGTAGGAAATAACATTTTCTGAAGAACTTTATTAGAACATCTGATTTTATTCTCATGTTACCAAATGTTTTATATGAAATATCAAAAGTAAAAATGTCATATAGCAGGAATTCGTAAAACTATTCCCATGTGGTTTTTTTTTATTTTGCAACTGTAATTCATTCCGTTACGGTTTGAAATATTTTATAATTCCGAAAGCCCTTTCTAATTTGACAGTTCAACTGTCAGCGCTAGTAAGCAATTTATTGACAAGTCCAAACCAAAACATAACACCATAGAATAGGTGATTTTTTTCTGTTGTTACCTTCGTTTTCATGATCGCTACCTCGATAAGAAAAACAGCCGATGAGAAGAAAATTCTATTACGAAAAATTAAAAATAACATCGGCCACTTCTGAAGCATGGTGGACCATTCATGTTGACGTCAGGGGCTTCCGACAAGGTAGCGTACAGTATTGGTTCGAGCATATCTGTGCTTTCACGCGAGCGCCATATGAAATCCATTGCCGCATTTGTATCTTACCTGAAACCACAAGAGCTTCATTTGGGCCGCAAGTAACGAAACCCCAGGTCATTGTGACAAATCAATCAACAAATATCCACAAATGCCGAACGAAACGACGCGCACAGTTTCAAAATATTCTTGATATAGAAGATAACCACACAAGTTGAGTAAAATGATATAAGAAATATCAAAGTATCAGGAGCAACCCTTAATATTCGCAAAATGAATACAGGAAAAACAGAAACCCCGAAGAGGAAAGATCGGACGTCAATGCTCACGCTTGCCAAGCCATCAGCGCCATCTACGTGTGGACAAAGGCACTGACAATAATAAATCTATTTTTAAAATGTCACTACTCTCAGTAGAGTAGGTCATTTACTTTGATGTCATTAAAACATTCGTCAATATAATTTCATTTCTGTTGCTCAAATACAAATATGAATAATATTCATCGAGTAATGAGAGCGAGGTCGAAATGTCAATGGATCTATACCTACGCGCCTGAACGTATAGTGCTGCCATCTGCTAGCAGAATGGAAAATCACGTTCAGAACTTCTGAACGATACCACTAGATTGTAACATACTTCAGGCGAGTCTCTAACGCACTCTGTTAACTAGTAATTGACAACTCCCGACACGCATCATTCGTCTCCAAGCGCACGCACGCACTTTCGAATTTGACATTCGAAAACTGGTTTTAATATTTCATACTAAGTTCATTATTATATACTGTACTTTGTTTCAATTTGTACATCACAGAAATCTCTAATGTTCACAATTGAGAAGCTTGTTTCCAAATTATACTATCACCATTTTCCTTTTTTTTCAGTTCGTAGAAAAAAAATGTTTTAATGCATCTTGACCTTACTTTTTCTTTAGATAGTCAAAAATTAACTTTCTCTTCAGGCTTTTAATTTTAATTTACGTAATTTAAAACATTTTAATTAATTAAAATTTGTATTACTGGTTCAGTACATTTCGATTTTTATGAGAGATAGAGTACATTTTGTCATAAAATGTATTGGGTTGGTTGATTTTTGGAAGAAAACAATTATAAGAGAACAATAAAAGTCTACCAAACGCGGACTTTCCAAATTTATTTTAAGGTTTTTATTTTAAATTATATCACCCATATTAAGCTTTAAATTATTTCACATTCAATTATTGCATATATTGTATTATTGCCTGTAGATTATTGAGCAAGGGAAAGGCTGCTCCAAATAAACAGACACGCAGTAAACAATAATGATGTATAATGATAAGCACATTAGTAAACAAATTAACAAGTTAGAAATTCAATTTATTCAATGAGTCAGTGTTAGAATGCAGAATAGGTCTCCATAGGACCAAAAATAAAGAATTAAAACCATTAAAAATTATCCTAATAAAAGTTAGTGCATACTAAAGGTCTTCACTCACCGCGATTTTACTAGCCAGAGCTCGCTCGCTCCTCCTCTCGAGAACATGCGTACCACATGAACGGTGATCCATGGTAGCCGGTTACCGTCGCACTCGGTCGGACGCCAGTAACCGGCCGACTCCGTTCCGACCAACTGCGCGTCGCAAGACACGGATACCATTTCGGAGTAAATATCGGAAGGTATATTGTAGGATCAATATGGGATGCTGGATTGCACGCATTAAAATAATCAATCAGCAATTTCCATTTTACAAAATTTAATTTCTAAGTGAAGAGTTAAATATAATTTAATTTAATATTATTTACAACTGGAAACTTCATTTCGGCTCCTCGTCGCACTGGAGATCATTAATTCTTTGGAACTACTGAAGTTCTTCGTGTGGATTATAAGAAAGAGGATTCAAAAAAATAGATTTTGAGATGCGATTCGTTCTTTGTAATGGCTACGCATTGGATGTTTAGGAAAATGCCAAGAGGTTAGGTGGAAGAGCGAGCCTGATGTCCTAAGCCTCCCAAACATAAAAGACAATTATTATTATTATTATTATTATTATTATTATTATTATTATTATTATTATTGTTGTTGTTATTATTATTAAAGTTTGAAGGTTTGGCAACTCAAGCCTTGACCTTTTTACTGATGGATGTTAAAATTAATCATGTACTATTTAAATTTTGAAGAAAAGATTCGTCTCTTTCAGGAACTTTATTGTTTTGTCTGTTGCCGTCTTGCCTGTTCCGAGGTCATCCTTCAGGTTGCCCCGCATGTCGCATCTGCCCCGAGTCTTGAGAGATCTACACAATCTGGCGGAATATGTTTCACTCTCAGAATTCTTCTGCAGCTGCAGATGGGTTGTTCTTCATTCCTCAGCATGTATGAAGAAGTTATTCAAGTCTGTAACACCGCGTTTATTAACTTACTTGCCCCGACAGAGGACAAAGATGATAACGTAAAGAATTCTTTTATGATAGACTGAATAGAATATAGTGTAAGGCGACTCTTAAATTTGATATTAAGATAGTATTAGAAGATTTCAATGCCCAATTGGGAAGGATGTGTCATATGCGTCGAATTAAGGACAATGTAGTCTTCTTGAGGAAAATAACAATAACGGAGAAAGAGCAGTGGGATTTGCCGTGTCAAGTAATCTAGCCGTTAGTAGTACATTATACCCACATAAAGAAATCCATAAGAGGACTTGGATAACACCAGATAAAACATCATAGATACACATAGAACATATAATGATCAATTCCCGTCATAAAAGTAAGATTTTGGATGTTAGAACATTGAGAAAACCAGACTGTAACTCAAATCATTTCTTTGCAAGAGCTAAATATAGACAGAAAATATCATTGAATAGAACAAAGAAAGCTAACAGTATCGTTAGATATGACATAAGAAAATTTAACATAGTGGCGAGGAAATAGAAGACTTCCAAGAGAGGCAACGAGGAAATAGAAGACTTCCAAGAAAGGCAATCCCCAGGGGCAGATTGATTGATTTGATTTATTTAAAGTCGCATCAACTACATATGGTTATTAGCCAAGGGCAGAGGAAGGAGAATTAGAAGATAACTGGCAGAAAATTAAAATGAGTGTAATAACCTCGCCAAAAAAAGAAAAGGTTTTAGATGAAAAGAAAAAAGAAAGGGGATGAAGAGTGTACAATGGTGATTAAAGAGAGAGAAGAAAGGAGAAATAATTTGTTAATAAGGACTAGAAGTAATGTAAAGGAGTATGAGGAAGCAAGACGTAAGGTGAAGAAAGTAATTTGGAAAAGTATTCGGAAGAAAACCTAGATGATATACAAAAATTAAATGGTAGGGGTGAGATTAAAAAAATTTATAAAAGAATTAAAATTATAAAATTGTAACCTAAAATATTTGTGTAGAGATAAAGAAGGAAATTTAGTTGGTACGGAAGATAAAGTAATGAGTAGGTGGGCAGAACATTTTCTTCAACTTTTGAATGGAAGAAATCAAGTAATTCAACATAAGGATAAGGTTAATTTTTATAGACCAGATCTGGAACTTAAAGTATCCATAAGAAATGAAGCGCATGCCACTATAAGAAAATTGAATAATAATAATAATAATAATAATAATAATAATAATAATAATAATAATAATAATAAGGCCTCAGGATTAGATGGTATAGCCACAGAATTTATAAAAATGGGACCCATAACTCTGTGGAAGAATGTACATAATTTAATATGTATAATACGGAGAGAAGACAGAATGCCAAAAGATTGGCAAATGTCAGTTTTAAACCCTACATAGTATAAGAAAGGGAGTACAATGGAATGCAAAAACTACAGAAGTATAGCTTTGTTGAGTACCATTTATGAAATATTATCCACAAATCTAGCTTCAAAGTTAAGAGGACATTATGACCAAATCGTAGTAGTAAAATAGTGTTATTTTTATTATCAAAGCGGCTTTAGAAAGAGCAGGAGCACCACGGACTAAATATTTTGTTGAAGACCTGTATTGGGTTGGAGAAAGCATAAGATCAGCATTAGAGAAAGAAGGTAGAGATACATCTACTATATATATTTTAAATAAGCATACGATACTATAGACAGGGTTGAACTGATTAAGGCTTTATATGAATTTTAAATACCGTTTAAAGTGGTAAGATTGATACATATGACTCTTCAAGAGTCGAGTAATGTTAAATTTCAGGGGAAAATATCTAAGGAATTCACAACACAACGTGGATTAAAGCCAGGAGATGAGCTGTCTACTATGTTGTTTAATATATGCCCGGAGAAAATAGTACGGAATATAAAGATTAATCCTAACGGAACAATTTTGATTATAACAGTGTAAATGTTGGCTTACGCAGATGACGTGATGGTAATTAGTAAAACGCAGAAAAACATGAAAGAAGCATTACGCTGACGGAAGGAGCTCAAGGAATGGGTTTGGAAATAAATGAACAGAAAACAAAATAAATGAGAACAACAAGAAGAAATGTCAGTAAATCAAAATATTTATGAAGCTAGCTAACAAAAATAGAATGGGGTAATGTCAGTGAATACTTAGATTCTTTAATCACGGAAAGCAACGTCATATAGCAGGACATTAAGAAGAGAATAGTGGCAGGAAATAGATGATATAGAAGTCTCTACCAAATCTTTAAAAGACGAAGAATCTCAATGACCGCTAAGCTGAAATTATATAACACCATCATTAAGCCAATGGTATTCATGGTAGTGAAACATGGACTCTAACAAAGAAAACAGGATACATTCCCGCAGTATGGGAGAGAAAAATCTTCCGAGGAACATTTGGCCCGATCAAAGAAAATAAAATCTGGAGAAGTCGAACCAATATAGAATTGGAAGAACTATTTAAAACACCCAAGACTGTTACATGTATTAAGGTGAAAAACTGGAATGGTTGGGTCACCTAATTCGAATGAATGAACCCTTTTGTTTCGTTTATTTTGTTTTCTGTTAAAGTTTCATTTTATATAATTTCGTGTCAATTAAAGTAAATTAAAACAGAATCTGTGTTAGACATCGCAACCTGGATCCTGCAAGTACAATTCTCCATGTAGAACAGCACATTTCGATGATTTATCAATTTCCACACTCTTAACGAAAGATTAGCTCTTAACATGGCGCAAGTACAAGCTTTAAATCAGTGTGCACAACCACCTACTTGCGGATCCAGAGTGTGTGTGGGTGGGGGGGGAGGGGTATTGGGGCCATGCAACCACCCCATAGACTGGGAGCCAGCAAGAAAATCCACGAACGATAATCTCAAAGCTGAAACGCTTTGCGAAACTAGACAGTGTTATGAGGAGCCACGAAAAGCAAGAACGGCGTCATGTAGGTGTCGGCGTTGCGCTACACAAGTTTTTAAATATGTCGAAAAAAAACTATGCTCTTGGGAATGAGTACACAGCAAATTCTTCTTCTATATTGTTTATTAGATAGCCAAAGTATGAAGGAGTTGTATGCCATATTGATGTGGCGTCTCGAACTGTCCGCCATACTGGATTCAACGTGTCATTTTTTATGTCCACTTGGATTGCGAATTCAAACCTAATTTTTTGGTCCAATGATAGAAAAAATTCATCGCTGATTATGATCATGCCATACCGTTTCGGCATCACTGGGTACCCGTCATACTGATTCAAAGATGTCAAATATTTCACTAATCCATATGTCATAGGTACACACCCGAGAAAAATATTTTTCAGTTGATTTTAATGTCTACAAGACGAATCTGTAAGTGCCATACCGATTGGGCGTCTCGAGCGTGAGAAATTAATCTCTAAAATTGTAAAAGTTTTATAAGTGTGACGTACAACCGGTACTCGTGCCATACTTACGTTTTCGAGTCATGTTTAATGTCTGAAATATGAATATATGTGTGTCATACCCAGTGCCGAATTCTCCGATATACCACGTATACCGGCGGTATACCTAGCAATTCGAAGAGTATAAGAAATGTTTCACGAGTATGGTAATCTCCTAAAATGTTATTGAAATTTTGTACGTCTTTACAACAGTTGCGAAAAAATGACACTATTTTACTAACAAAAGCCTCGCTAGTTCCGCAAGTTTCTGCGCTATACAGTAAGCAAGAGGGAGAAGTTTAGAACAATTCTTAATGGTGCGCAGAGAATTCGCTGTCGTAGGGACGGCACCGCATACCAACTGCGATAACCTTCGGCTCCTCATGTTTCAAGAGCGGGGAGAGCGGAGGATGCGCAGCTGAACGGTCCGCAGGTACCGCAAAATATTGCGGTGAGCAGCTCTAAGCAGGTCGTACGTAAGTTTCGCTTCTCTCATGTTCTTGTGAAAATGCTGAGTGATAATGATTCAGAAGCTAGTGGTTCGTGTTATAGAACAATTATTAAGAACTGAATTTCATAGTATTAGGTTTCAGAAATGCCCAAAATAAAAGACAACGGTAGGTCCACACCAGAACGTCCAGGTTTGATTGCAAAATATCAAGAGGGGAAGCGAGAGTTCAGCAGACACTTCTGTACTTCTAATTATACGAGACAGAAATGGTTAACGCGTTGCCCTAAATTTAACCAACGTTTGTGCTGATCGTATCTTCTTTTTAGCAGTGATAAGTGTAGTAACGTTTGGTCAAAAGAAGGATTCGCCCTTCCTTTGCTAGTTCTTTAGGAAAGCATGAAGAGACAAGAAATCATTTATTTTGTGCAATTGCAACGTGTAATTTCGGTAATATCCGAGTAGACTTGCAACTAAATGCTCAGAAGGCTTTACAAATTTCAAAACACAACGAAATGGTAAAGAAGAACAGACTGATGCTAACAAGACTCATTGAGTAATAATATCAAATGTTTGCCCAATAACCCCACATGAAGTATTTCAGAGAGTTCTAAATCAGAAAGAAATAAAAACCTCCACCAAGATATCTTCATTAGAGCAGGCATATCTGAACCCGGTTTAACTCACATTTTGTTTTAGAAGACAGGTATTCATAGTCCCAGATGATGTAACAAAACTATCTGATTCAACCTTGATTTTTTATGATGACACATCATACAGAATCTATTTTTCCACAGAAAACATTTCTTGTTTTCTTTGTAAGAAAGAAGGTCACATTGCCCACAAATGCCCATCTAAACATACTGAAAATGAGAAAACTAAGTCTACATCTACTGATGCTGTCCAAAATGAACCAGAAATGAAGAAACCCATGGAACCTGGTCATGCATCTACAGCCAGTAACACCAACAATGGATGAAGAAACTTTCCCTCTTATAAATAAAAGAAAGCTGCCGTTTGAATCCTTATTACAACCTGAGTCTTTGAGTAGCAAAAGCAAACCCACAAAATCTCTTGATCATAAAAAAAATTAAAAAATCATCCAAGAAAAAAAAAGAAAGAAGATAATGAAGAGTCCACTACCTCAGAACACACACCAATAAAATCAGTTAGTGAACTACTTGCACCAGCCAAAGATTTCATAGAGACTAATAAAGAAATATTTCCTCTAAATTTTCAAAAATTTAAATTATTTATAGAAAACTGTTATGTTGCCCAAGATCCATTAACTATTGGAAAAGATTATACCAAAAATTTTGATGGAATAACTCTAATGATGAATAAAGCATACCAATTCCTTCTTGAGAGGTTAATAAAGGGCAGGTTTACTAGAATTATTAAAACACTTAACAAAGCTCTGCAACAGCTTGAAGATAGTGATACAGATACAAGTATGGAAAGTTCAATAATTGGCATTAATTGATGAAAGTATTGCAATGGAAAGTCAATGGTTTCTTTCCCAGACTTGAAAGCATTCAATCACTTTTTAATTTGTATCTACCAGACATTATTTGTTTTGAAGAGACAAATTTCAAAAATAATGTTGGAAAAATAAAAGGTTTCAAATGCTTTAAAAAAAAACTGCAACAATCCAAATTATGCTTGTGGTGGAGTTGTAATTTATGTTAAAGAAGAAATACTTATTAAACATCGAATCACATACAATATATAACTAGGAAATATGCAGACGATATCATTATTCCTTGTAAAGGAAAAAACCTTAACACCCAAGAGACCATCCAAACAGGTCTGAACGACTTATATGATTGGTCTAAAAAATCAGGTTTTAAATTTTCTGCCAAAAAACAGAATGTATAATATTCTCTAAGCAAAACCAATCAATTATTTGCAAATTACAACTTACCCAACAAGATTTAAAATTAACCCAATGCATAATACTATTAGGAATGTTATTTGACTGCAAAATGACGTGGAAAAATCACATTCAGTATCTCATAGATGAATGCAAGAATCGACTCAACAATTTTAATAATTTTTGTCTGATAACAACTGGAGTGAAGATACTCCTACTTACTTACACAGTCATAGTAAGGAGCAAAATTGATTATGGATGGGTAATTTACAACTCTTCCAAACAAAGTACCTTGAGAAAACTCGATACAATTCACCATCAAGGACTAAGAATATGCACTGGTTGTTTCCATAATAGTCCAACTGGTAGTATACTAATTGAAGCCAAGGAATCATCTCTTAAATTTCGCAGAGAATCATTATCTGTCAAGTATTCGGTTAAAGCTGCTTCATCAACTAACTCAATAATCAATTATGGTTCTCCTCACGTACATGCTGAAAAAAGTGTTTATTCTTTCAATAAAACTCGATACAGTGTTCATATAAGAGATTTACTTAAGGATCTTAACATACAAAATATTCACACATAAAAATTCTAGTTCCCCTCCTTGGAAAACAACGAACATTACAGCTGATCTGACGTTAACCAAATACAACAATTTCAGCTTATCAAAAGAAGAATGGATCACTATCTTCTCTGAATTCATCTCGAATTATAACTACTGTATTTTATACATTAAAGGAAGTGATAAAAATGAAGAGTTGCTTCATTTTTATCACTTCCTTTGAATTTTTATCACTTATCACTTCATTTTTATCACTTCCAGAAGCCCTAGTGTTTTACCGGACAAAACTATCAAATATCAGCTTGCGAATTATGCCAGCTGCACTACTCTAAATGTCAGTGCTTTAATGGCAGCGCTTAAATTTGTAATCCAAATACACAAATCTAGTTTTATATT
This sequence comes from Teleogryllus occipitalis, assembly GCA_011170035.1. Taxonomy (NCBI): domain Eukaryota; kingdom Metazoa; phylum Arthropoda; class Insecta; order Orthoptera; family Gryllidae; genus Teleogryllus; species Teleogryllus occipitalis. Next base: position 145,171 of record BLKR01014843.1, on the reverse strand, counting down.
TTCAAACTCATTGCCAATAATAAATAAAGTTATCAATACATGAATTGCATCGGAAATGATATCTATTATACAAGATCTGCTCTGCAGGATCCATTCAACATGGAAAAATGTCACTCTTGCCTGGGCACCACCTGCACTAGAACATCACATCAGAAATAGTGAAAATAGAAGAGTAACCGCAGTTGTTAATCTGAAGAACAATAAAATGCACTACCCATTCTACACTGTTACTGATAATTTGAAGCGTTTTGGGGAACTAATGAAGGTAAAATGGAATGGTACATGGAAAGAATACAAAGCAAGCAATATTCATAAAACTCTTAAAAACTTTATTGCATTGATAACCAAACTTAGCCGAAGAGAACAAGTGGTTTTAACAAGAATTCGGACGGGACATTCAAAAATAAGTCATCTTCACCTACTACAAAAGAATCCCTCTCGAACTTGTGAAGTATGGGGTTGTACTTAAACTTTGGACCAAATCATTGAGTCATCCTTCCAAGTTTTCCTTACAGCGAAAAAACCTCTTGCGGGGACTGGACGTTGGTGCACTGTTGTATTTCCCTGCCCATCAAAATCAAGTGGTTAAATTTTATAAAAGCATTGGTATTATAGCTCAAATTTCCGACATAATACCAATACTTTTACAAAACTAACGTGTTCATTATTGTGAAGTGCTGTATTCAAACTAACATGTTAATTATTGTGAAGTGTTTTATTGTATTATTGTAGAATTGTGGTGTTGTAACAATATAGTATTGTATTAGAGATCTAAATTTAAACTTGTATATTGGATATTGTAATTGGTGTGGTCGCTAATGACCTTGCAGTTGATGCGAACATAAATAAATTTAAAAAAAGACTCATTGATGTTGTCTGTCACTTTGGAAAGCAAGAACAAGCTTTCAGGGATCGCGATGAATCAGAAATATGGTTTAAAAGAGGAAACTACATAGAAACACACACTTTCCAGTAAACTCGGTAAGTACATTTAATTCTCCAGATTTCATGTATGATATGTAGCTTTCACTTTTAAGGAAAACTACGGCAGAGATAGCTTCCATAAGGTGCAGCATAATTAAAATAATGTTCAGAATTCCCACTGGCCATACCTACACCATCTCTACGAAGAGGAGCCGGCGGCGCTAGCCGAATTCGTTTACTACCCTCCGTGAAGTCACGAAGGTTAAGCGAATTGGAGACTCGCGGGTTCGTGGTTGGGTGACCGGCCAGGAACCCCGGGATCTAACGGCGTCGAGCCCCTGGCCGAAGGGATGAAAGGCACTGACTGACTGCGACGTGACGAGAGTTGACAAATATAGTAATTAACGGAGGATTACTCCAGAATTAAAAGCACATTAATGGAGGATTACTCCCCAGTGCAAAACGCTCAACGCCCCTTAAGGGGCTTGGAGACGCGTTGCGTCAAGGTGTAGACGCAACAAAATTAAAAAAAAAGAGGAATAAACTTATATATTTGTAAAATGTTTTAAAAAGTAGGTGAATATAATTAAGTTGTATATGCATACTTTTCTATATGTATTAATATTTGTAAAAGGCAGTTACTGCACAAATTTTATGACATTAATTTAACACTCGGGTATCCCTCGTACTTTCCGGTTAATCAATGTACAATGTTTCATAAAAATGTTTTATTTTTCTTATAATACTGGAATACGACATTTGGCATTATATTTATACGCAACATCAGGTGTGAACAAGATGTTCATTTATTTATGAATGTAAATGAAAATAAATGTAGATGATATTGTTTAGAACGAAAGTACTATAATAGTAGTTTATGCAATTAGTTTATAATGTTAACCTTTATTGCATGAGTACATGTTTTGAAAACGAGCGACGTTAGGAGCGAGTTTTCACATTTGTACGAATGCAATAAAGCAACATTATAAACGAGTTGCATACGCTATTTTTTTTGTATAACAGCATTATAAATTTACAAGAGAATCAAACTTAATTTCGCGAAACACCTTTCTTCTGACGTCTCGGGTGCTTGACATCCAACGCTCTCTGGAAATCAATTCATGATGGCATTGTTGACATCCGTGCGAGAAAACGGTGGTCGGCTGTTCCGTCTTCTTCTACCTCCCTACGATTCTCTCGCTACTATTGGCTGAATGTGTGATGACGTCATGTCGCGTTTAATAATGGCGATGACGTCATGTAGCGTGCGATAAAATACTGGATTATGCACGATTCGGGGTATCGAAAAGGGTCGTTTATAATGATGGTATACAAGAAAATATATTTTTCTAATCTCATTATATAATGCTGTCATTTAATGGCTACAATCCGTTGCATAATGATACTCATTACGATACAGATTTTATTATGATACAGGTTCTTGACCAATCACAGAGAAGTTTCCAAACCAAGTTTTGACACTTCATTAATCATTGAGAATCGCTCTAGTAAATGTTTTGTTCGATTGTGTACATTACATTTAATAATATATTATGTTTGTCAGTTTTAATTTCTTTTGTTGCCAGTAATTTTTACGAGGAATATTATTTAAAATAAATTGGATCGTACTTTGACTTTGATTCTATTTGACTAGCGCAGTGGTAGTAGTAGAGAGAACATTTGACTGATGTTAAGATCAAAACGAAAGTTACTTTGTGTTACATGTTGCTGTCGTATGTTTGTCCTTAAAAACCGGCCAATTCTTTAGTTTGAAATGTCTAGTGAATTAGAGGGTAAGTGGTCACTTCCACAAATAAGATAAAATGCGAAAATGGTGACCTCGGAATTATTGCCGCATTTTTTGTACTCTCTCGCAGGCGGTCTGGAAAACCAAAGCCACCTGCGGCAAGTAGAGTAGCTGTCCGCTAGGTGGCCTTGGCTGAATTCTGCATGTCAACTGCCACGAAATGATCCAATGTAAAAGTTTAACTCATAAAAGTTACCATAAGTCGAAGAAAAAGTCCCGTATGAAACTCGATGCAATGGGTATTGTGACGTCGTGGGAATACACAATAATCACAGACACGAGCTTCAATGATAAATGTGTACAGGTTTATTTACAATATGTACAGTAATAATTTAAGTTACTCAGCTCTGGTAGATGTTTACTTCCCTGATCGCAGGAGCGATCCTTAAAAATGAATTGACTGACTTGTGGCCCGCGCCACTCCTCAGCGAGCCTCCCACACACAGCAGACAGCTCCGGCGACCTCAGTCACCCGTGGATATAGTCCACAACGGCGTCCCAACACATGGGTTGCCGCCCGAGCCTAGCTCGGCTCCGCACCGCCCTGGGCGCAAGTTTTTGTGCGTTCGCACGAGGGTTCCCACTCAGCTCAACACCCCCCCCGCGCTCTGCGTTCGCTCTTATATAGCTACCACCCACGTGACCTGACGTCACTGGGTTTTGCACACAGCCCGCACTAGTCGCTTTGCCAGGCATTTTTGGACATCCATGTCCATGGATTCCAAGAATTTGTCACGCGGCACGCGGCAAAAATGCGCTGTCCCGCACTTTGGGCATCCCTTTCCCTAGCTCTTAGGATTTCTCAGAATACCTCGGCGTGTCACATCCTGCCTGGCCCCTGGCGTCTAATCCTCTGCCGCCGCACCATTGTGGCGGTTGCTAGCTGTAGCCCTACAATACGTTACAGTATTAATACAAGAGTGTGATATTACGATACGAGCGAGGAACGAGCGAGTATCGTAAACTTCACACAAGTCATTACATGATCGTTTCATAATGTACTATTTTAAAACATCGCTATAATGAACTGTTGCAAATTGTTTTATAGCTTTAGAATACTTAATAGTTTGGTGGTTTATTTTAAATTTTAGTGGATTTTACATCTGGGGTTAACTGGTTGTAGGCATCAGGCAAAACTAGAGTGGGGGAGGGAATTACTCCAACAGTTGATGTGAATACTTTACGTCAACATTTGGTGCAATGCACATTTACAGAACCCATCATCTTATGGTTCTGCTGACGGTTTGATTGATTGATTTTTTCGTGTTTCCGGGCGCGTCAAGCGCTAGTTTACTATGAATTACTCGAAAAGTTGGAGAGCAATTAAATTAGTTTTTGCGTAATTAATTAGCAATTAAATCGCCCAACAAGATGGCGTATTTGGTTTCGTGGTAACCCATTGTGGTAGTGCCAGCTTAATCATAAGGAATCTCACCATTAATTACGCAAAATGTGAAGAGCAAAAAAATTAAGTTTTGCATAATTAGTTAGCAATTAAATAGTTCTAAGTGGTGGCATATTTGATTTTGTGGTATCCGGTTGATGTAGCTCCAGCTTAAGAGAAATGCGACCACGTGAATTTTTGGCGACCGTTTAGTTCGCTCACGTTGCCACTAGAAGTATTTTTTCAAGCGAGTATTTTCAACATAATATATGAGGCAAAAAGTTTACTTATTAGAGTGAGAACTGAAAGTATAAAAATATGCGTTAAGGAAAAAAACAATACATTTATACCAACAATAATATAAAACTTTTTTACATATCCTAAAATGAGCCATGTTTATTATTTAATTGCAATTAATATTTGGTCTTAATTTGAGGATTGTACTATAATAATAATAATAATAATAATAATAATAATAATAATAATAATAATAATAATAATAATAATAAGGAATATGGCAAGTATGGTGGTGAGTGTTATCAAAGTACTAAAGTAACATTTTTTTAAAAAAACTGTTACTTTTTAAACAACGCTAGAAAAAAATAGTCATAAATTTCAAGAAAAAGGTTTTTAAAAGTTAATGATACCCAAATATACATTTATGACAAAACAGGCAAAAATTAAAATTGGTGAAAATTATTATATTTTATAATTCGTGCCCATATAGCAAAATACTTTAAACATATTAATATCATTAGTAATAATAATAATAACAATAATAATGTATGTATGTATTTGGCGTTATTGGATCGGTTGTCCGACTTCGCCGGCTAGCTACTGGTGTCCCCCATGCCTGGGCCTAGTTAAATTCCCATGCTTGGAGTAAGAGCGACATGAGGCGAACATGACGTATTTTCTTCACCGTAACTGGCAAGATCAGCCTACTTGTGCTTTTCTTCGTCACACAGCTATAGAAACTAGGACAATTTTAAAGGAAAGTCAGCTGGGCTGAGCAAGAAATTCGAATCAAGAATCGTAAAAACACACAACTGCTTACGTCATGTCGCTATCCTTTGAGCTGGTTGACGCCATTTTACGAGACGCACGTATCTGATTGTGCTCTTGAATTTTTGTGATTGATTTACTATTTTAGCGATTGTACTGTATTTAGTGTGTTGAAGTGCTACTATTACTTGTTGCAGGTTAGCTGAAAATATAATTTCGACTGGGTTTTTGCTTCGAACCAACAGATAACCAATCTTAAACGGATGTTGGAACCTTAACGAACTTCAGATTTCCAAATTGTGTTAAAACCTATAAAGAGTTCCGTTTATTTTCGATATATCACTGTTCTAATTTAACTCCTGAAAGATTTATTGTATTTCTGTGACGAGTGACGATTCCTGTGTTTTGATCGTTACGGGGACAGCGTATCAAATAGTTTTGAATTTGTGTTTCAAATCTTACTCTATATTTCCAAGACAAATATTGAGTTAATATCTTTTATCTATTTACGGTCAAGTATAGTCTACTAGTTGTATTAAACAGTTGCAGCTTACGTGGAAGAAAATCTACGTAATCACATTGCCAAATTTCGTGAGTACTGACTTCAATAGATTTTGTAAGTAGGATACCTTCTCATTCTTGTACTGAATCTTACTTTTAATTTATCGAATACACATCAATCTTACACTTTTGAAATATTAAGGTAGGTGATTGTTGCTCTTATGTTAGTTTTCTTCCATTTATTCCAATTTTTATCACGTATATTAAAACGAATTCGTGATATGGCTACAGCTCGTTCTACACTTTTCATTCTCTATTCTCTCAAAGCCGACCTTATGAAAGCCTCCACTCACATAAATAATAATTTAGATCAACATATCCGAAGGTTGGAAGAGGTCGTTCTCTACACAGACGGTTGGATACAACTCGGTACACCGCGAAACCTCCCAACCGTGCACCCGTGACTGCACAGCAGACACAGACACCACATCAAGTCGCAACTCAAAACAAATTTAGTGTTTTAGATTACGAAACAGCTTTTCCTCGCCTTTATGACCCTCACTATCCTTCTCTGCCATCAAAAAATGCATGTTCAAACCAACGCAAACAGGCTAGGAAGCGCGTAAAAATCAAAACACGTGAAGCTGCGCATCCTAACCTACTTGAAAACTAATACATTCCTACTGAGGCTAAAAAACAGGTACTTACTTTAGCTGACTGCCATGGCCGTCATCTTTCCTCCATTCTCAGTAGGAAGTTACCCTCCAACTACTCAGTCTCATCTATTTTTAAATCTAACGGGAGGTTTTACAGATGTGACTGCGGAGTTGGACACACACGAAGACTGACCAATAAGGACACAGTCATTATCATAGGATGGCGAATGATATTAATTTGGGCGAACACTGACACAATAAATAATACACGTATGATGATTATTTACTTAAAATAAAATAAAATTATTCACTAATTACTTGAAGCAGGAGTCATGGGACGCGGTTTATAAAACCGTTAATACAAACGATAAATATAATTTAAACGCTTTCAAATAAATTTAAACGCCTTCATTTCATTTTAACACTTGCTTTCCTCTTCAAAAAAGAAAGTTAAATATTTCATGGAAAAGCAATTCTTGGATAAAACACAAGGGATTAGGACAATATGTAAAAACAAGCGAATTCGTTCTTTCATTTCTAAACATCATAACGTATCTCAATATTTCCTCCTCTACTTTAAAAAATACAAATCATTGATAAGAAAAGTCATTAGGCTGGCTAAAATCATGAAACACGTTCAGGATATTTTAGGCTCAAATAAAACAAAAGCAATGCTGAATATAATAAAAAATACGACTAGATACCTTGTAAAGAATGTTTTAAAACATAGTGATAGAAATGTGAACGATCCGGCTGGTTAGATTGGAACGATTGTTTAGTATTTTTAACCAATACTTTTCGAGAATTGCTGCCGATCTCACTAAGAGCCTTCAGCCATAAAATTCAACATCAGACATTTGTCCAAAATTTTAGACGCGATGTTCGTGTCCGAAACTTCGTCCTATGAAATTCGCAAAACAAAAAAATAAATATTCGGCCAGTTGAGATGAATTTACGGATTATTTGTTAAAGACCTGCGCGCCTTCCCTTACACACCCGTTAAGTCACATATTTAATGCATCCTTTTGCAGTGAAACTTTTCCAGATATTTTCAAAACAGCTAAGATGAAGTCGCTCATCAAAAAACGCAACAAAACTGAAATTGAAAATTATCGGCCAATTTCTCTTCTGTCAGTTTTTTCAAAAATATTAGACTTTTTTACGTAGGAATGGAAACCTTTCTTAGTAAACACGACGCGATTTCAGATTGCCAACATGGATTTAGAAAATCAAAATCTACCGAAACAGCCATATTATCTTTTCTTAAAAATGCCGCCTAATCATTGGATTAAAACGAAGCACCTATTGTATAATTTTTAGATCTCTCAAAAGCATTAGACGTAATTGTCATCACATTTTACTTTCGAAATTACCTTCATATGGAATCTGTGGTATTGCCATAGATTGGTTATGTTCGCACCTTAAACAACGATCTCAAAGAGTGGAAATACCTTACTGGAATGATGGAACATTATGTACACACCTTTCCGACTCTTTGTTAATTGCTCGTGGTGTCCCTCAGGGATCGATTTTAGGTCCTATTCTCTTCCTTCTATACGTAAATGATATACCCTTGACGATTCGAAACGGAAGATTAGTTCTCTCTGCGGATGATACATTCTTTGCAATAAAGAAACCGTAAATAGTACAATATCAGATTTTTCAAATTGTTTCCATAATAACATATTAATAGCAAATCAAAAGAAAACGGTTGCAATACAGTTTTTTGTTTCAAATAAACAAATCTGTGCTCCATTGAAAATAAACGGTGTACCATTCACTGGTGTTAAGGCAACAACATTTTTAGGCCTCTTAACTCAGTCAAACCACAAATGGAACGTCTAATAAAATGAATTGAACACAAAATTAAATACATTATGCAACGTGTTCAGAATTCTTTCAAATTCAGTCAGCCTTCATTCTGCTCGTTAAGAATATTTCGCAAATGTCCATTCCCGCCTGACATAAGGCAGAATATTCTGGGAAAATACATCTTATAGCTCCCAGACTTTTAGATTACAAGAAAGAATTGTACGAATATTAAGCAAATTCTACCCACGTGATTCTTGTAAACCATTCTTTATTAACCAAGGAATTTTACCATTACCATGTCTGTTGATTTACGATTCAGTGGTTTTTGTCGAAATTGATTTGCTTAAGAGCGGGAATATGTTTTGAGAAAACGCCTATGTCTATAACTATAATACTCGACGTAGAAATCATATTCATCAGGTGACAGTATTAGCAGCTCATTACACAAAATTCACATACATGTTCATTACTTCACAACGCTTTGCCAGTTTACATTAAACGATTAAATTCGATAAAAAAGTTTAAATCCCAAGTAAAATCATTTTTGCTGCATAACTGTTCCTATACAATTAGAGACTATACAGAGTATCACAAAGAAAGTAACATTAATTTTAACAATGATATTTAGTGTATTATTTACCATTTGTAATATATATTTTTAAACAACTTCTAGCAAGTCTTGTACCGCAGACTCTGGGTCAATAACCCCCATCTCGTCAGGTTTTTTGTCCAGTTTCCCTGATCCTTTGAGCAAATGCTGAAATGACCCCTTGTGTTGCTTCTGGACATAAATGTAACTTCATTATCTGTGCACGACTTCTAGAATTCGTTCTTAAATTATGTTTTCTTGAGTACCAGAATCCCATCCCAACATTTTAAAACAATTGAAGAATTAATGAAAGTTAAAACAATAATAATAATAATAATAATAATAATAATAATAATAATAATAGTAATAATAGTAACAATGAAATTTAAAAAAGCGCGAGATTAGTAACATTTGAAAGGCTAGACATTTTCGTTCCCGGGTTATAGGAAAACTATTTGCAACGGTAATCGAACAGCAGATTTGATTTTTCAGCATTGCTAACAATATAGTTTGGCGTCATACGGGTGTAATCAGTACACAGACGAGAGTGGGTTGTTATAACAGCAGGTTTGTTCACAATTTAGACCGTAGTCACAAATAACCAATGCACTGTATACAATTAACAAACTAAATAGACCCCACTGCTAGGAGAGATATTTACATCGGCTACCACACCGCAACATACTACCAAATGTTTCGCCGTGCGTAGTACCGCCTGCCCTGAGACCGACTACATATCTCACTAGTCACGACAATAACTGCCGGCTTCTTGCGTCGCGTGCACGTTCGCACCTCTCACGGACGACCTACGCTGCTGCTGCCAGGATCACAAGAATAGCGAGCTATTTTTCTCACGGCCCTTAAATAGCCCTCGCGACGCTGCCCACCGCCCTCCGCCCTAACGACACGCACACCCTGTCGGAAAAACCCCATGCGTCATAGCTTCTGCCTTTGTCTACGCTTCCTGTGCACACCACGCGCCACGTGCCCACGCTGTTTTAGCGACACGACGCTACAATAGTATCTCACACTCAGCTCTACTCCTATCACTTCAAGCAAAAGGAGAGCTCAATAAAACGGGCGCATTGTGAAGCTACATTTACGTTCAGAAGGAAAACAAGGGGCCATCTCAGCAGTTGCTCAATGTATCAGTGAAACTGGACAAAAAGGTGAAATAGATGGGGGTCATGGACCCGGAAGCAGAAGTACATTACTTGTTACAGGCATATTAAGTCTTTCTTTAAATTATACAATAAAAATGTAAACTAATCCATTATATATCATTGGTTAGTTAAAATAAGCATTATTTTTCTTTTGATGATCAGTATAGTCTCTAATTGCATAGCAACAGTTATGCAACAGATAAGATTTTACTTTTAACTTAAATTTGTGTGCCGACTTTCATTGTTTAATGTCATCTGGCAATGCGTTGTAAAGTAACAAACATGTATTGTATGTGGATTTCGTGTAGTGACAGTTAATGAACGTGATTTCTACGACGTGTGTTATAATTATAAATATCAGTATTGCATGAAAATAAATATGTTTCCACCGTTAAGTACGTTAGTTCTGACAAATATTACAGATTCGTAAATAAATAGGCAAGGTAATGTTAAGATTCCAGTCTCAATAAACAGAGGGCTACAGAGTGATGGATGATCACTCTGTAATCACGTGGATGGCATTTCTTCATAATTCGAATAATTTTCTTTTGCAATCTAAAGGTTTGGGTACTACAGGATTAGCTTCCACAGAACTTTATGACATATCTCAGGCGGGAATGTACATTTGCCAAATACACGTTACGAGCTGCATGAAGACTGACAGAATTTGAAAGAATTCTGAATGCGTAACATAATGAACTTAATTTAGTGTTTAATTCTGTTATATGTACATTCCATTTCAGGTTTGATTGAATTGAATTTGATGAACCGGAAATAAAACGGACAAAGAAAGTTCCTAAACGGTATAAATATTCGTCTACAGAAACCCAACATAATTTTGCTAATGAGTCCGATTATAATAGAAAAATATTTTTTGAAATATTAGTTTAGCTTCAAGTCTTTTTTTCTGTAAAGATACGCTGTACTTTCATCGAAGAGACTGCTTAATTGGTAGTTGGTAGGTTTCATGACAAATCCATCTTTATCTTCTTTATCCGTGCTATTTGAAGTATATGGTATGTAAATTTTAGCTATTACCAAACAATGGTCGCTACATTGGGCTTTCCGTTTCACTCTAACATCTTGTATTTTGGGTGAAGTTTTTTTCTTGGTTATACAGATGTCTATTATAGATTTTAGTTTCTTTGTATGTTGTACCAGGTGTACTTGTGAATATCCTTATGTTGGAACAAATTGTTATTAATTTTCATCTCATACACTTCGCAAATATTAATAAGTCTCTTACCATTGTCATTGACCCACAATATTGTTATTTTCCCTTCCAACTCTACCGTTAAAGTCTCCGGCAAATATTATTTGATGGGACTTAGGAATACTGTCTAGGGTTTCTTTGACTATCATTTCAAAATCATCTTTCCTAGCTATTGGGGCATCTTCATTCAAATTATATATTCCTATGACACATATATTTTCATCTGATTTTTAACACTACTTTAATAAGACGTTCGTTTATACATTCTCAACTTTTTAGACATTTACCGAATCTTTCATCCATAACAATGGAAACTCCGGCTTTAGCATTTTCATGTTTGTTTACGCCACTGTAGAAGTGCACAAAGTTGTTCAGTTTTTCGCTTCCTTTGCCTTTTTTGTTTCAGACCAGACGGGAAGATCTATGTTTCTTCTCATCGTTTCCTCGATTACTTCTTGATGTTTGTTTGAGATGCTTTGTACATTCCATATACCAATATTCAGAGTCCATTTTCTTTGCTGATGTCGTTTTCCTTTTGAAATATCCGAGGCATTCACATGACTGAGATTTTTAGCGGTGTGATGTTTTACGTGTGCAGGGTGCTGGCCTACAGCACAACCCTCAATCCTGGAGGACCGGAGCTTTTTTTCAGGGGTCTCCATCCCTTAGGCTGATTGCTTCCACCATAGCTTAAGGAGTCCAGCCTACCCCTGATCCACTCTTTAGTGACGATTTAATTCCCAAGGTTAGTGAACCCCACCTTTCCCTGTTGGATCATCCGCCATTCATAATTGGATGCTTCTGGGGTGGTTACCGCATAAGGCCTACCTACTACACTCTAAAGAAATAAGGAAGGAAGAATAAGAAGGACTCCCTAGTCCTCGAAACCTAATAGCGTCGGGGTCAGAAACTAACAAGTGTTCGCCAAGGGAGGCCGATGGAATAGATAAAAGCATTGTGACACAAGTAGTTAAAGATGTCACAATGGTAGATGATAGAACCATAACAACATGTACATGTTACGGGGGAAGGATAAAAAAAATAGGAAATAATGGGCGGTTAGGATTGAGATGGATAGGGCGTGGTAGGACACAACTTAGTCTGGCCCCTCAGTTTTGGCCTGTCCGGCATGGGTGACCCTACCCGTAGCCATGTACACAAAAAAAAAGCACGCTACCACCGGTTTAGCCCTCCACCTCACTGAAGCACGCAAGCCTCCCCGCCCGCACGCACAGTGCTACTTTAAGGCGGTGTCCTCAGGGGACGATTATAATAATAATAATAATAATAATAATAATAATAATAATAATAATAATAATAATAATAATAATAATAATAATAATAATAATTTCTTTATGTTTGGCGAAGCTGGGCAATATTCTAAGGCCTGCTTTTCCATCTAAACTCTCGTTATTAATTCTAAATATATACAGTCATTTCAAAGAACGAGTCGTATCTCAAAATCTGTAAACATGTGAATCCCCTTTCCTTTAATGCAGAGAGATAATCCCAGTAGTTCCAAAAAACTTCAGGATCTATTTATTTATTTATTTATTTATTTATTTACGTCAAAAAACAGTTAAAAAACTGCGTATGACGGGCTATGGGGAAAAGTGAATTGTGTGCACATTTTCAAAATTCTGTGATCCCTACACTAAATCATACTACTTAAGTTTTGAATTTTGAAAGGAGAAAAACAAACAAAAAAACTCCCATGTAATAAAATCGATTTTCAAGGATAAATAAGCAATAAATTTTGAATTTTGAAAGGGAGAAAAAAAAACAAAAAAACTCCCATGTAATAAAATCGATTTTCAAGGATAAATAAGCAATAAATTTTGAATTTTGAGAGGGAGAAAAAAAAACTCCCATGTAATAAAATCTATTTTCAAGGATAAATAAGCAATAAATTTTGGCTCTTATTACTTCCTGCCGCGACAACGTGGAAACGATAATTTGAATAATTGTATTTCCCACTGAATTCTAGAAGACGTGCACAGAAAATGAAGTTACATTTATGTCCAGAAGCAAAACAAGGGGCCATCTCAGCATTTGCTCAATGGATCAGGGAAACTGGACGAAAAACCTGATCGAGATGGGGGTCATTGACCCGGAAGCTGTGTTACAATAGTTGTTACAGGTTGTTTATACTCATTTATACAGTCCAAATGGTAATTAATGCATTATGTATCATTGTTAAAATTAATGTTACTTTTCTTGTGATGCTCAGTATAGTCTCTAATTGTATAGAAACAGTTATGCAGCAGAAACGATTTCACTTGTGATTTAAACTTTTCTATTGAATTTAATCGTTTAATGTCATCTGGCAAAGTGTTGTAAAATAATGTACATGTATTGTATGTGAATTTTTTGTAATGAGCTGTTGATACTGTCACCTGATGAATATGATTTCTACGTCGAGTGTTATAGTAATAGACTTCGGCATTTTCTGAAAATATATTCCCGCCCTTAAGCAAGTCATTTTTTACAAAAACCACTGATTCGTAAATAAAAAGACACGGTAATGGTAGAATTCCTAGATTAATGAAGAGAGGCTTACATGAATCACGTGGGTGGGATTTGGTTATTATTCGTACAATTCGTTTTTGTAATCTAAAAGTCTGGGAGCTATAAGATGTATTTCCCCAGAATATTATGCCATATCTCAGGCGGGAATGAACATTCGCGAAGTATACACAACGAGCAGTATGAAGGCTGACTGAATTTGCAAGAATTCTGAACGCGTAGCATAATGAACTTAATTTTGTGTTCAATTCATTTAAATGGACGTTCCATTTAAGGTTTGACTGAATTGAGAGACCTAAAAATTTTGTTGCCTTAACATCAGTCAATGGTACACTGTTCATTTTCAATGGAGCACAGAATTGTTTATTTGAAATGGAAAACTGCATTAAAACCGTTTTCTTTTCGTTTACTATTAATTTGTTATTTCGGAACCAATTTGAAACATCTGATATTGTACTATTTACGGTTTCTTTATTGCAAAGGATGTTCGTATCATCCGCAAAGAGAACCGTTCTTCCGTTTCGAATCGTCGAGGGCATATCGTTTACGTAAAGTAGGAACAGAATAGGGCCTAAAATCGATCCTTGAGGAACTCCACATGCAACGGGCAAAGAGTCGGAAAGGTGCGTACGTAATGTTCCATCATTCCAGTAAGGTATTTCAACTTTCTGAGATCGTTGTTTAAGGTACGAACATAACCAATCTAGAGCAATACCACGGATTCCATATGAAGGTAATTTTGAAAGTAAAATGTCATGATCAATGATGTCAAAAGCTTTTGAGAGATCTAAAAATAATCCAATAGGTGCCTCGTTTTGATCTAATGATGAGGCGACATCTTTAAGAAAAGAAAATATAGCTGTTTCCGTTGATTTTGATTTTCTAAATCCATGTTGGCAATCTGAAAGCGCGTCGTGTTTAGTGAGAAAGGTTTCCATTCGTACGTAAAAAAGTCTCTCTAATATTTTTGAAAAAACTGATAGAAGAGAGATGGGCCGATAATTTTGAATTTCATTTTTGTTGCCTTTTTTGAAGAGCGGCTTAATTTTAGCTGTTTTGAAAATATCTGGAAACGTTCCAGTGCATAAAGATGCATTAAATATGTGAGTTAACGGGTGTATAATGGCATACGCACAAGTCTTTAACAAAGAATCTGGGAATTCATCTAAACCGGACGAATATTTATTTTTTAGTTTACCGATTATTTTGAGAATTTCATAGGAAGAAGTTTCGGAAACGAACATTGTGTCTAAAATTTTGGGTGCACTGTCTGTTTTTGAATTTTGTGCCTGAAGACCCTTAGTGAGATCGGCAGCAATTCTCGAAAAGTATTGGTTAAAGAGACTAGCCACTGTTGCCGGATCGTTTACATTTATATCGTTATATTTTAAAACAACATTCTCTACGGGTTTTCTAGTTGATTTGGTAGTATTTTTTATTATATTCCACATTGCTTTTGTTTTATTATTTGAGTTCAAAATATCCTGATCGTTTTTCATGATTTTAGCCTGCCTTATGACTTTTCGTAACAATGTTTTGTATTTTTTAAAGTAGATAAGGAAATCTTGAGATACGTCATGACGTTTAGAAATGAAAGAAGAATTCGCTTGTTTTTACAAGATGTCCTAATCCCTTGTGTTATACAAGAATTGCTTTTCCGTGAAATATTTAATTTTCGTTTTTGAAGAGGAAAGCAAGTGTTAAAATGAATTGAAAGAGTTGAAAAAAAAAGAATTATATTTGTCGTTGGTATCAACAGTATTATAAACCGCTTCCCATGACTCCTGCATCAAGTAGTCAATGAATAATTTAATTTTACTTTTAGTAAACAATCTAGTCATACGTGTATTATTTATTGTGTCAGTGATCGCATTTCTTATAATGGTAAGAATCGCACGCACCTGCTTGTTTGGCGTCGAAATAAAATGGAATTGTCAAGAACGACGATTCCTTCGTATATTGTTTAAAAGTGAAATAAACTTTCAATGTAAAATATATATTGAGGTAAATTTAATAGTAAATTAGGCTTGTTTTACTTTCATTACAAGATACATATGCTCCAGAAATGTATGTTTTATACTTTCCATCGATCCCAGTGATTTTAACAAAATATTCGCTCCGATGTGATAAAATGTATTTTCAAGGGTAAATCAGCAATAAATTTAGACTCTTATTCCTGATCTTGTCCTTCGTGAAGGAATAATGCTTCCTACCGCAACTACATGTAGAACGATAATTCGAATAATTATATTTCTCACTAAATTCTAGAAGACGGGCACAGATAATGATGGTACATTTATGACCAGAAGCAAAATAAGGGGCCATCTTAGCATTTGTTCAAAGGATCAGGGTAACTGGTACAATACTTGTTACAGGTTGTTTAGAATTATACGGTCCAAATGATAAATAAAACACTACATATCTGTAAAAATTAATGTTACTTTCCTTTTGATGGTCAGTATAGTCTCTAACTGTATAGACGTAGTAATGCAGGAGAATACATTTTACTTGGGATTTAAACTTTTCTAGCGAATTTAATCGTTTACTGTCATTTGGCAAAGTGTTGTAAAATAATGTACATTTATTAAATGTGAATTTTTGGTAGAGAGCTTTCGAAATATGATTATCACGTTGACTGTTATAGACAGCGGCGTTTACTCAAAATATATTCCCACTCTTAAGTATGTCATTTTGACAAAAAACACTTATTCTTAAATCATCAGGCAAGGTATTGGTAAAATTCCTACATTAATAAAGAGAGGCTTACAAGAATCACGTGGGTGGGATTTACTTATTCGTACAATTCTTTTTTGTAATCTAAAAGTCTGGGAGCTATAAGATGTATTTTCTCCATAATATTATGCCATATCTCAGGCGGGAATGAATATTCGTGAAATATACACAACAGTATGAAGGCTGACTGAGACGAAAAAGAAAAAGAAGAAGATATGCAGCTTTCGATGTCATTGTCACTGAATTAGATTTGTCGAATTCTTGACTACAGACAGACCTAGCTTTAAAAATATAAAAAAATAATAGATCTTTCTAAAATAATAAGATCAGCAATAAACAATGCACAAATAGAAGCTCATATCATCTTAACTATCCAGACCGATAAATACGTTCATAAAAACAAGTAATTCTCGTCAGTAAGTCGCCCTGGGTTGCACATCTGCGGTTCGAAATGTCCACGAAAAGCACATGCAACAGTAGTACCATGGTGGGAATATTTCCACCATGAGTAGTACATAGGGAACACAATGCGTTACCAACTTTAAAATGTGAAAATTTTCAGTCAAGCACCAAGCACGCGGCGGGGCGGGGATCTCGCGACAACCACAACAGTGCAACATCTTGAGTGATTTGCATTGGATTTACGTGGGAGAGTGATGGAAAGAGATAATCTTTCAACTTAATAATCCCATCTACCCGGGTGTATGTTTTACTGTTTAAATGCAAATCTGTAAAACAATTGTAAAATTTGAGTGTAATTCGTTTTTATGTGCTCTGCATTTCGTGTGACATTTGAGTTACCTCGTTTTAGTTCTTGTAATCAGGTTAAACATTTCTTTTATCGTAATCAGAGGCGAGACATGAAGAAAAACTTTGATGGATCATTGGTTCCTCAGACGATAGGTTAGATGAATTAGAGAGCCAAAGTGATAATATAGCTTTCTTATTTTTTCTTGGTTCAAACTTTGCATGCTGTTGAAAACTTTTTATTGTGTAGACAGTGGAAATAGAGAGTGGAATGGTTACCCAAGAGACTAGCAAATCAATAAGAAATATATTTTTTGAAAATCCTAATGTCACATTAGGTAACCTTAACACTTCGGTAACTAAGTACAGATCAAGTGCACTCCAAACTACTGAATACAGAATAATACATTTTAGTGAAACCTTTCCCTTTTTTGTTTTCAGTGTCTACATTCATAGTAATTTAATAATCTTGGATTATTGTGAGAAAGAATTTGTAACGTGACAATAACAAATTTTTGTAGCAAATCTTTTTGGAAATTGGAATAGCTTGTTATGTTTTCTTACAAATTAGTGTACTTTTATCTTATAGCTTCTTAAATGATTTGTTTCTAGTGCTGTTATGTATGTAGTTATTATATTAATATTGTGTGATACAGGGATTCCAACTGGTCCTATGGATATTCCTCCTAACAAGCGACCTAACTGTAATTATGGAAATGGATGCTATCGTAGGAATCCCATCCATCTTAGAGAATACTGTCATCCTCACTGTATGTATATGTACTCAACTTTCATAATTTTTCTTGGCTTAGATGATTATGAATATTCAGAGCTAGATAATGTTATGAACATTTAAAAAAATTCAATTTAAGTGCCTTATGATGACAATTTTTTTATGTGCATTAGTGGAAGATCTTCTACAAGGACAAAAAAATTCCAGTAGTTTGGCAATACCTGAAAGTTACAAGCCCAATGTAGATAAAGAATTGATTTTGGATCAGTTGAATGTATTGAAAAGAATTTATGAAAAACGTAAGTATATTGCTCCAACTGTGTGAAAGTAATGTGTTAGAAAATACTTGACACATGCAAATGATGTCATTGAAATAAAAATGCAGTAGAATGTGTCAGTTGGTCCTCTAGTCCTTCTCTTTCAGCCACACTGTGCTGTTTTCTTAACTATAAGTAATTACTAGACAACAATCTTCTGTGGATATATTTCTAAATTAGACACATTTGTATGGATCCACAAGTGACTTAACCGAGAGGTTCTACTAAACATGTAGCCTAGTGCATTACAACATATTACGTATAATGTTTTATAAGGTACACATATGTTTCATTCTAATAATTTCTGAACTGCAGTTGCAGAAAAACCACCAGTCAAGAAAAGTAAACTAGAAACAGCCTCTTGTAATGCGTCAGCTAAATCTTCAGAACAGAGTAATGCTTCAAGATCTTCCTTGAAAAATGAAATTCTGCCAAAAACATCATCACTTGAAAGAGCAAATAAGTTTGTCAACTCATCTAATTCTTCAAGTCAGTTGAGAAGACCTGACAGTGCAAGAAATGATTCTGCATCTTCTGAATCCTCCTCAGCTCAATCGGAAACCTCAAATGAAAGAGCAGGCACATCATCGTTTTCTTCTCAGCCTGATAGTAGAAGATTTGACAATTTTAGAAATATGAAACAGAAATGCAGAGACCTAAAACGCAAATCTATGGCTGAAGCGGAGAAAAGTTCAAAGAGTCCTTTCAGTTCCGATATTCCCTCACGTATTGCTGCTGCTGCTCCGTATTTTTTCTTTCTAACCAAAGTACGTGCAGAACCTAGGACATACCATGAACCTTTCTCAATCACATTTCGGGAACTTTTGGACCCTGGTTTAGGAGATCTTCGAGCTTCACTTCAAATTAACTTTTTAGTTGAGCTACCCTGGGTTATGCATCATTATAAACACCAAGGAGTGGAGTGAGTACTATATATGTAGAAATAAAGGCATATATTTATGAAGGACCATTGGTCTTATGTGACAAGATTATAGGGGCATATGCAAGTGTTCCGATTTTCAAATGGTTGTATTTACATTTGCAAAACATCCTTTCTTCAGTCATTCTTTGTTGAATGAACCTTGCAGCAGTCTCAAACTCATTTGGCATTGCAATAGTGTGGACACCAGAGGGACGGTGTGACTATTTTGCCTGGTCTTTGCTAGACTTGTCTAGTGTCTTTCTGAAACACACTGGTCCCAACTGCTGAGGAGTTGGGCAAAATATGGTTTGGCTTGATTTACTTGAAAATTTGTATGTGAGGGCTCCTGAGGTCCCTGTTTAAGAATATGAAACTACATTTGAAAAACAAACCTCCATACTTCGGCCAGATTTCAGAAATATACTGGGCAGGTCTAGTGATGACCGTTGCAAAACTGTCATGCCTCGCTACTTGATGGACACTAATGCATTGATAGTGATAATAGGAAGTTTAATAATTTTGGTGATTTTATTTTGTAAAATAATTTTCTAAAAGTAGTAGATAATGGAGGATTTTATCTAAACTAACAAAATCAAGAAGTCTCACTTATTTTTTTCTTATTTTAAATTCAAGAAAATTTTGTGTGGAAATAATTTTCATTTAATTTTTTCAGTGATAAACCCCTTCTTATTCTTCATGGAGAAGATTCAGAGGATCTAAAGAAAAACAATCTGCCTTCCAATATCACTGCAGTGAGAATAAAGACACCTCATCCTTTTGGGCACCATCATACGTATGTACTGGGTTTAATGAACTTCAGATAGTTTTTCTCAAACTAATGATGAGGGTCATCAAGAGAGAGCTTCCCACCAAAGAGAAGAGTTGCGTATTTTTTTAGTAGAGGCAAACTTCATCCCCCCTAGAATCTTTTACAGAATGTAATGTTCTTCATTAGGCCTAATGTTTTACAAATCATTGGTTGATTATAATGTGAAATTTTTTTTCTATTTAATTTTACCCCAAAATATATTAATAAAGAAACATTTTTCAAGACCTGCCCTAAAAATTATTTAAGTCAACCCTATTTATATTCAGAAAGTAAAAGGGGGCCAGACTTAAGCCAGCGTAAGATCTGGCCGTACATGATTTCACTTTGATGAACCAATACTCTGCTGTCAGTATTAGTGGTCCCAGTGACAGTGCTAGAGACACTGTAGGCATGAGCAGACCGGGCAATTGCCCTGGGTGTCGCATGCCAAAAGGCCTGATGATGGATAAAATACTAAGAAATTGAAAAAGAAATTAGAATTCAAGAAAATTATTGTAATTTTATAAGTTTTGGTACAGTAGTCTGATATTTCATAAAATTTTCAATTAATTTTTTCCCTTAAGTAGTTAATATAATCATTACTTTACAAGGTAGGACTCTGAAATGAATTAAGTGATGCTAACATTAGAATGGGTTCTACTGAAATTGATATGTATTATTTCAAATATGTAACAAGTAATTTTATTAAACACTTACTAAACACAAATTTTTTTTTAGCATTTTAAGCTCAGGCTGGAAGTATTATTATTTGATCACTAAATACTTTTACATAAAACTATTATTTAAAATATATTTCTGAAAACTTTTCCACCTTAAACATAATTTTTGTTATTTACTGAAATAAAGTAACGCATATAGTTTCTTGATACAACTTTCACATTTTTAATTTGAAAAGGGAGGGCTACGTTTCAGCATTGTCCTGGGCCCAAAATTGTCTGGCTTCAGCACTGAATAGTAATATCTAAGAATCATATGCATATTATTTAACCCTACATTGTATTTTTCAATATTTTATAGGAAGATGTCTCTTTTTCATTATGAAGATGGCAGTGTGAGAGTTGTAGTCAGCACTGCTAACTTGGTCGCTTCTGATTGGCATAATCGTACACAGGGGTAAGTAACTTATCTCTTAACTGGTTCAGGTGGATTTTTTGACAAACAGCTTTTGGGGAGAGTTCTAATTGGATGATTTGAGTATTTTGATTAGGAAAAAATGGTTGAATCCTACATATTCAGCATTTTAAAGAAAAAACAGACTGACAATACAAAATTTGAGTGTTGCGTGGGATAATTCCATGGTGTGCTGATTGGGAGTAATTTTAGTACAATCTAATATTGGTTAATTCAAAAAAGAGAAGTTAATTTATATGAAGTAAAATATACCCTTCTGCTGTATGTTTGCTTTGTTATTTTTATCTTTCAAAATGTAATGGAACTGAAGTTTTGATGTGTTTTTAATGGTGAAAGACCATCATATTTACATTTTGATATCTGAGAATATGATGGACAGTTGAATATTTTCAAATTGAAAAACTATGTTTTAGCTGGAATATTTTCTCAATACAAGACTCATAGCAACAAATCCTGATGACATTTAGCCTGCACACTAAATACTATCTTCTAGGGTAAGGGCATGAGGACCATGCCCAGATAATCTAAAAAGCAGCTATTAAATACTCTTGCATTTTTTTTGTGTGAATAATCCATGGAGAACTTTTTGAAAGAACTGATGAATATTGTTATGTCCTTTGTTCTTCTTGAATATTTGATGAATTTCATGCTTCCTATTATATAATGTGTGTAACAGGTTGTGGATAAGTCCTGCCTGTCCTCAACTTCCGGAAGATGCTGACACAAAAGCTGGTGATTCACCCACTGAATTCAAGACCGATTTACTGCGTTATCTTTGTGCATATCAAATTCCTGAACTCCAGGAGTGGGTGAGCATTGTTCGTCAGGCTGACTTTTCTGAAATAAGGTACATCTGAAATCAATCTTCATTGAAGTTTTCTGTCATGGTTTGCTTTTCCTTTCAGAGATGAGCAATGAGTTTATGCAATTATGATTCACAGAGTATGCTTCATTGGCACAGTGCCTGGTACACATCGTGGTCCTGACATGGATCGTTGGGGACACAGACGACTTGCTACGCATCTTAAAAAGCATGCAGTGGGGGTTGATGCAACATGGTCTGTGGTGGCGCAGTGTTCATCAATTGGCAGCTTAGGCACCCATCCAGAAGCATGGATGTTGGATGAACTCAGAGCTAGCATGACCCTTGGAAAGGGAACATCAATGATTCAAGGCTTACCTCCTTTCAAAGTGGTAAGTTCAGTTTTAAAATTACTTGTGTAGTTGTTTATAAAAATTGTACACTATTGAGAGAGAAATGTTGATTCCCAAGTGTATTTTTGCAAGAGTCTTCTGATCAATTGGATCCTTATTCAATCTTCTACGTGATTATTTATTTATTTCATGCAATTTTTTGTTTATTTGTACTTATAATATAATGTTTAATAAGAAATTTTTTTTCTAAAGCATCGATGAGCATAATTTGTTCATTTGTTTAGTTCATAGCTCCCCTTTTCAGTTGAATTTTCTGAAGGACTGCTTAAACTGGTGTAATAAGTTTGAGGAGGCCAAGGTTTAAAAACTACAGTAGAACGTTAATTATCTGTGTTGGTATAATGTTATGCGATAGGTTTCTGGTGCCACTTTAATGTGTTATCAAAGAGAAACAAAGGAGGGTTGTGGTTGTGGACTGTAACCAAGTAGTAGATTTTCTGACTGAAATAAAATGGAGTATCTCCCGACTTAAAACATGTTATATTTATTGGATCAGAGCTGCAGTATATCCATAAATTGATAAACTGAACTTGTTATTCAACAATCTGAACTAGTAATTGGGATCTTCAACTATCATGCACTACCTACACGATAAAGAGAGAAATTCAAAGAAGAAGTTGTATTCAAAAACTGTTTTTATTGATTTTTCACATGAATGTTTTATGATGAGCCATGCATTGTAACATGCATGACAATTCAATTGCAAAGCAACATTTTATTGCTCTAGTAGGTAGTTTCAGTGCCTTTCGGAATGAAGACTTGTTTGAGCAGTAAAGAACAAAACATAATGATGCCCTTCCATTGCATTAAATAAATGAAAATTTGTTATTTCGTGTGTTCATTCAGTATGATGTTTGTTAACGCTCTGTCTTATTCCACAAGTTCTGACACTTCATTTTATGATGGTCAGAATCTGGATTTTTTTTTGTGGTTTTTGTTTTCAGATATATCCTAGTAAACAAAATGTATATGACAGTGTAGATGGAGCCTTGGGAGGAGATTGTTTGCCATATTCAATGCAAACTCATTCAAAACAGACATGGTTTACATCATTTCTGTAGTAAGTGTTCAAAATATTATGTGTAATTAATACTAATAAATAAAAGAGAATTATATTAATTTGTTTTGGTGAAAACGTGTGGTGGAGCAACA
The DNA here is from genome assembly GCA_011170035.1 of Teleogryllus occipitalis. Classification (NCBI taxonomy): domain Eukaryota; kingdom Metazoa; phylum Arthropoda; class Insecta; order Orthoptera; family Gryllidae; genus Teleogryllus; species Teleogryllus occipitalis. The sequence goes on along the minus strand of BLKR01014843.1, from coordinate 121,812 downwards.
CTCTGGATGGACCTCAGAACTCCTTGTGATATAAATCTCTATGAACTGAACTCTCTAAAGGTAGTGTCTTCCCCAGTGCCCTTCTTTATTCTGTATTTGATCTGATTAGGATGAAAACCAGGGTTTTGTATTTCTTTTTATATTACAGTAATTTATTAAGCCAATTCTTCTTTTGGGCAGATGTAACCAAAAGAAGAAAAAGCATTGTAATCTAAAAAAAAAAGTTGTAGACTAAAATTGTTTTAGGTAAAGTGTACTGTTAATAATATTTGTAGAATTATTAGGATTAGTAATTCTTTCATTAACTGTAAATTTCTGCTATTTATTGTTTAGCCAGTGGAAAAGTGATGTTCGGTTTCGAACAAGAGCAGTGCCACATATCAAGACTTACACTCGAATGTCTCCATGTGGTAGTCGGCTAGCTTGGTTTCATCTTAGCAGTGCTAATTTATCTAAAGCTGCATGGGGTATGAACAAGAAAACCAAAACCAGTGGGACTGGTGTTTTCATGATGTCTTATGAAGCCGGAGTTTTGTTTCTTCCAGAAATTCTGGTATGTTTATTTGGCACTTCTGACAATTATGTTTTATCGATTTAATATTCAAGAGAAAATAAATAGTTTTGATAGTGTAATACTTTTCATTGAATGGAATAGTACAAATAGGAATATGATAAAAAACTATCAGTCACAATTTCATATTGTTTATTTGCACTGAAAAACTACTGCTCAAAGCGTAAGATTTTTGTTATCTTTTATACTTTTTGTTATTATTAAAATACACCCTTTGTTTTGCAGATCAACAAACCAGTTTTCTCAGTAGGCAAAAGTGATGATAAAACACCACCATTCCCTCTACCTTACGATGCTCCTCTGACTCGCTACAATCCATCTGATAAACCATGGGTGATGGAATATTTGAACGAGTATATGCGAAGCAAAAAATAGATATATTTGTTTTTATGTTTTTGAGATATAATTTTAATTTGCATTTATCTTCATTGATCAAATACAATCATGAGAAATGTAATATTCTGTGTTTATTATGAATATTTCTGAAATAATTGTAAATGCAAAAGCCAAGCTGTATTTTTATTTGACTTTTATGGCTATTATCCCCTTTTAGTAACCAGCTGCTTCTCAAAGAAGCTAAAAATAATTATACTTTGGTTTTTCTAACATGGCTGATGACACTCAATCAGCTGTTACGGTATCATCCAATAGAGAGCTAAAACATCTATACGACAACGTTTAAGCTCCCGATTGACCGAAACTAACAGCTGATCAGCTGTCATCAGCCAGGTTACAGAAACCAAAGTATAAATACTGAAATCTTTGAATTAAATTGAAATAAAAATCTCGGAGTTTTTTTGTCAGTAAGAAGTATTTCTGAATTCATTTCTGGCTTCCATAAGACTGAATAAATTAATAATTTCAGCTTTTGGCTGTACAGAAATTGTTAGTAAATTAAACTGTAAGAACTTGCTTTGTGATTGAAAGAAAATAATGTTTATGTAATGCATGCCAAAATAAAGTATTTTTTTAACCTTTCATAAAACACAAGTGATTAGAACAGATAAATTTTAAAACAATTACTTGATTTGGAAGTAAAATAATAAAGAAATCACAGATTTTCTTCATTCCATGTTATTTAAGAGAACATCAGTACAATTTTGTGAATTAAATTTTTTCATTTAATTATATTTCATATAAAAGTGCAAATAAATTATTGTTGGAAAAGACTTTGATTTGACCCTTAAGACATTAAGCCACATTAACTATAAAATAAAGACAATATCTAAGGTTTTTAATTATATGTTAATTGAAACTTCAAGTCATTTTGATCACGAGAACAATGTTCTCAAATTAATGATTTTCTAATAAGTGTCAGTTTACAACTTAATGTATTATTTGGATTGAGAGTTTTAACCATGAAGAGCTTACTGTCTTCATGGTTTTAACTTTTTCTTTGTGCATGCCTTTGCCATTTTTTCTATTATTAGCTGAGCATTTCCCAAGGCAATTCTGTTATCATCAACACTTCATTAGGAATGCCTTTACTATGTCTTAGATAACATGTTTGGGCTTGTCACCCGAAGGGTCGGAACAATTGGGAGATATCCTGAATAACAAAAAAATGAAAGATGATTATGCCTACAGTATAATTTTAAATCAATATTTCAGAACGATTCTGTGAAATATTCTTTCATCATCTCAACCATCTGAGCTGGTATACCCAGGTAATATTTCACAAAATTGCAGATTTTTTATTCACATCTGTCGTTTGTGATACATTGACGCTAATTGAAATGTACTGCACACAAAATGCACTGGTGATTTGTATTCATTGATTACAGGGTTGAAAAAATCTCAATTCGTATTACTTGCATGGTTTGCAGAATACAGTCATTAAATCACTTCATGGAAAACACATACTACCTCGGGCAATAACATCATAGACTTATTGGTTTATCTGATACATTCCTAAGAACAAAACACATTTTACTGCACTTCACTTAGTACTGTAGAAGAGGATAAAATTAATCACTTACTTATAAATTTATTCGATTATGAATTTTGTTTTCTAGAGGAAACCTGTGTAATTCAATTGCTTGAGCAGTTTCAAGCCGAATTTAATTTTACTTGCCTGAGTATTTATTTATAATATTTTTCTACTCAGACTGGAAAAGGAATTAATTCAGCCTACAGAGTATTTCTGCCCTGCCTTATGCTGAGAACAGCCCAAATCCACCCTGCTCCTTTTCACATTCCTCACCCTCTGTTACCTTGCCTGACTCTGCTTTTACCTTACCCTCTCATGTTCACTACGATCACCTAAAAATCATCCAGAAATTTACAAGTCAATTCACTAATGTAGAGGAAAACTGGCGGCTGGTGCCCCAAGTGGAGGGTTATGGTTCCGTCAAATGAAGAAATGTAATTTTCAAATTCAGATCACTTATATGTAATAATCCGTAAGCAAATCATGTAAATTAATTAAAACAAAGTTTTATAAAAGTCTATATTCAGACATTACTTACATAATTTTATGCCTGGTGTTGATGTCAGGTATGTTCACCTGCCGCGTATATGGCTTGTTTCCAGTGGGCACTCGAATTTTTGCATTCTGCTCTGAGACAATTGCCGGTGATAGAATTCATTCAAAACAAAAACGAACTAAGCTTCGAAAATACTCCAGCAATTAAGCACTATTCTTTGGACGCATTTCACACTAGTTCATTCCACGATCTTCCTGGTTATTGCTGCCACCAATGATATCGAAATAAAATTATTTTATTTCGAAAATTTAACTACCCTGGTATATATGGCAATAATGAAAGAACTGTATGTACTTTTTCAGGAATGTATTCTGTATTAAGTCGGTCGAGATTCTTACTTCCTGGAGAAATATGATTTGTCGGAAGCATCAACAACAACCACAAACACACTTATACAGCAGCTATGTCTCGAGATCTTTCTCACTAATTCACGACTAGTTCACTCAGTCACGACGGTTCACGAAGATCGCGATATCTGCGACTGCCGGCATCGTGTGAAAGAACAATGTCAGGAAGGGAATTTCTTCCAAAACGGCGGACTCTACACAAAGGACTGGACATTTTGAATCAACAAACCCAACATCAAATGATAATAAATTCCCCGAACATAAACTACATTCAATGCCGTCAAGAATTGACAGAAATAGTGTGGTTTCAATAACACGTGAAATTCATAAAATTAAGTTGCAGCGTGTTTCAGATGTAGACATAAAATTGGTATTCCCTAGTCGCCGCGCTGTACGATGTAAGTGGGTGGTTGGTTGTCAGGAGCAGGCCATATCAGTGGCGGCTCGTGCTTAGATTGCACGGTTGCAGAACCCCAGATAATCGACAAATATTTAATAATCTGTTACAAATATGAATTCTCTTTTTAATGACATTCAGTATTGAAGATATTTCAGCAATATCGGAGTATGTGAAATCATTTTGAAAGCAAAGAGCGCCCAACGTGCTCTCTCTGGCGTTTTATACCCTTCCAGTTATTGCATCAAGCTCTTGCCTCTATTACTGGGTTTACTATTTGGCCCTGCGCTTCAACACGCGTTAATATAAGACCTTCGGTGACGCAACCAGTCGAGGGGGGGCAGTCTTCCCGTGCTCTGCGCGGTGTCCCGAGGGAAATCCCAATTTTCTGTCTTCGTCTGACACTAAACATTTCATGAATTTCGTGTGTTGTTGAAAGTACACAAGTTCAATTATTGGTGGTATTTCATGCATTATTTATGATGTTTGGAGAATGTGTTTTCATTTGATATTAGGTTTATTGATTCAAAATATACACTTGAATTCTTTGTGTAAACTTGTCCGTTCTGGAGGTTCCTTTCTGCATCCCACGGCGGATGTATATTTCTGCCTGCAGCAGCTTGCAGTTTCAGCGCTGGTGGTAATACGAGAGTGTGTGTGTAAGAATTTTTCATGATTAGTATTCCAGGGTAGTGAAAAGTTTGAAATTAAATAATTTTATTTGTGTAAAAAGTGTCGAACTGCGCCTACCATGGGCACTGGGAGAATCGAGTACCACAGCAGCCGCCGTTGCCGGTCCCAAGGATAAAGGAGGGTTGGCTATTGGGACAGCTCCCCATCACCCTTAAAAACAGTTAAACGGCGAAACGCTTAACTAAACCTCGGAACAGTAATGTCTTTATACAGCGACCTAAGCAAAAGAAAAAGAGAATGATTTTTGGAACATTGAATGTCAAAATGTTACAACCAGGGAAACTGAAAGAATTAATCGACCAGATAGGGAAAACAGCTGAGCGTGGTATCGCTGCAAGAAGTGAGGTGGGCAGGCACTGGCTGTTTGAAGAAAGGGAAGTTTGCATTATAGTATAAAGGGACAGAATCAAGATCTTGACTAGCTGGAACGGGATTCCAAATAAGGAAGGATATGCAAAGTCGAGTTATATAATATGTTCGTGGATTACTCGTAAGCGTTTGATTCGGTTTGAAGATACAAGTTATTTAATTGTATGCCAGAGTATGGAGTGCCTACAAAATTACAATCATTAATACGCCTCACGTTGGTGGGTACCGAGGCCAAGGTCAGGATAAACTCGCAAACAAGTGAAGAGTATACCAAATTTTGAGTACGACAAGAAGATTCACTATCAGCGACATTGTCTATCACGGTCATGTATACAATTTTAACACAGGTCCATATAAGAGCGAATATATCAATACCTACGACTAAAACAATGCCTAGCCTACGCAGATATGCTGCTACTAAGGCGCTTGAGCAATTCTTCCAGAAGTTAAGTGAGATCTCAATTCATTGTGGGTTAAAATCAATGTTCAAAAACAAAGTACATGACATATAAGGCCGAAGTTACTCAATTAACTCCAATACACATTACCAATAAAGCCTACGAAGAAGACGCAAAACTAAGACTATGAGATGATTAGACCAGTTGCAACTTATGCCGCAGAAACGTGGACTATAAAAGAAAAGGATGCGCAGCCTCTTGTGGTTTTTGAAAGACGGATTATGAGAAGGATATTTGGACCAGTTAAAATGCCCGGATTAGAAACTCCGAAGTGGACAGTCTCCAAAAACATAAAAACATCACATTTTATCAAAGCTTAATGTTAAGTGCAAGCTTAAACTAGCCTGACACTCATTTCTTGGGCGAAGATGAGCGGTTCAAAAAATTGGTTTTGTGGAAATAAATTAGTAATAAAATAGTTAAAAATTCTGGTACTAGTTTGGTTTGATTTGATTTGATTTGATTTTGCTACGGTGGGCGGGCCGGTTTGATGGACCTACCGAAGAGCCATATGTTAAAAGCATGGAACGCATGCCGAAGACTAAATGCAGAAAGAGAGAGAAATGGTGCACTGCCTGGGTGAGAACCAGACCCCACAGAGATTGCTCGACGGGCGCTTGTTGATTTCAAAATTATTTCGTATTCATCGATTTTGCTGCAATATCTTGAATATTGGAAGTCATTAACTGGAAGATGTATACTCCTAGCGTATTATAATAATTTTTTGGGGTTATCTGGGGAGTGTACATCTGTGGTACCTAAGTACGAGTCGTCACTGAAAGAAATACATATTGAAATACGCAACTGCGAGTTCAAACTGCACTCAACTGCACAATCTAACATTGCGCACAAAAGATACGCTACGTGTCGTTTCCATGGTACCGCTAGACCAGAACTGGTTACTTACGCCTCCGTTAGATTGCACTTGATGTGGACATTTCAAAACTATTATTAATGTTTATATATTTTAATATATTATTAATATTTATATATTTTAATATATTATTAATATCTATATATTAATATAAATAATATAATATATTATTTATATTTATGTATTATTACTATTTTATCCGGCAACAGTGGCTACTCTCGTCAACCAATAGTTTTCGAGACTTGCGGTCGATCTCACGAAGGGTCTAAACATGATGAAAATACGTGGATGGGCAATTGCACAGCTTATCAGACTTCAGCCATTGAAACATATAAATGAAGCTCTTTTTAATACTGCATCTTTTATTTCAACTACTCCTTCATCGTGCTATTTTTGGTTGTTACTCTTGAAAATTGTCTTTTATGCCACTTTCAAAAATTTTCAAATTTCTCGCATTCATGCAGCATGGCGGCCAGCGTTTGGTCTGGCTTTTCAAACGAAGTACCCGTGTTGTGGTCACGCGGTTCGTGACGTATTAAGTGCTGAGCAGAAGGAGCAAAAATTGGTGCCACAGAACAGGTCACCCATGTCTTTTCGTCATGGGTCTAAAACTACAAAATTCAACACGATGTTTTATCGAAATATATTTATATGAAATTCTCAAAATAATCGATAAACAAAAAAATAAATATTCGTCCGGTTTAGAGGAATAACCAGATTATTTAAGAGTTGATGATCTGTCATTATACACATTAAATCACTATTTAAAGCTTCGTTAATCACAGGAATTTTCACGGTTATTTTCAATAAGAGATGAGGTTACTGTTTAAAAAAGACAACAAACATGGAATTCAAAATCATTGACCAATTTTTCTTTTGTCAGTTTTTCAAAAATATCAGACTTTTTTACGTACGAATGGAAACCTTTCCCACTAAATTACATTGTCATATCTCTTTCATATTCAAAATTACCTTCATATGGAATTTGTGGTATTATTCTGGTTTGGTTACGTTCATACGTTAAACAACCCCCTGAGGGAGTACAAATCCCGCAGTGGAATGAAGGAATATTATGTATTCTTTCCGATTCATTGCCAATTGCACGCGGGGTCCCATACTGTTCTATTGATTGTTTGATTAGTGATTATATGTGCGTCAACTGCTAAGGTCATTAGTCCTGTAAGTGTAGTGCATGGTTTTTATTGCGAGCGGTGGCACTAATCTTCCCCACTGAATGGCGAGATCCGGCGCCGGCCTACACGTCAGCTCGCGAGGTTTTCCGCAACCAGGTACCTCCCAACAGCGGGGCTCCACCCCAGCCGGTACAAGCTCTAAGCTCCAGACTGATTTCTCGACATGTGTGGTAGTTTAGTGCGTATGTGTTAAAGTAAGGGATCGCAATAGGATCAGGAAGAGGAAAGAAAGATCGTGCGGTCCGTGACCCATTTGTTAGGGTTCTGCTCCGGCAGTCGTCTGGTATTGATCGGAGAAACTTCGAAAAAGTACCGACCAGAGCATCTGGCCACTAGAAGTCTCCTCCAAGCAACGGCTGAGTTGGACCTAGCTAAATCCGCCTAGTGTCAACAATACCTACCACCGTCGGGACTCAAATCCTAGGACCAGAGCCACTGTGCTGGCATACAGCGATGCACTGACCTACCGAAGTCGGGCGAACAGTCTGATTTTAGGACTTACTTTCTTCGTGCGATACATAAACGCTATGCCGCCCTCTTTTCGAAACGTAAGAATTTCTTTGCTAATTATATTAATATAGTTTGCAATATAGAAACAGTAAAAAAACTCAATATCAGATGTTTCAAATTGGTTTCGTGATCATAAATTAATAATTACCGAAAAGAAAACACAGAATGCAGTTTTACATTTCAAATTAACAATTACGTACTACTCCGTTGAAATGATACGATGTGCAATTGGCTGATGTTAAGGCAACAAAATGTAGGGTCTCTCAATTCGGTCAAATCTCAAATGGTATGTCCATTTAAATGAAATAAACATATAATTAAGTTTATTATGTCACGCGCTCACAATTCTTTCGAATTCAGTCAGCATTCATAATGCTCGTTTGCGTCTTTCGCGAATATTCATTATCGCCTGAGATAGGGTATAATAGTATGGGGAAACACAACCTACAGCGCCAAGGATTTAAGATTACAGAATGTATTGTATAAATAATAAGAAAGTCCCACCCACGTGTACTTGTAAGTTTCTTTATATTAAGCTATGAATTCTCCCACTGCTTTGCACTTTAATTTATGAAACAGTGGCTTTCGTCAAAAATGACTTACTCAATGGTGAGAACAGATTTTCAACTAATACACATGTACAGTAAATACCAATATATTCGAAGGTAAACATAAAACACGACGTAGTAATTATATACATCAGGTGCCAGAATCAACCAGCAGAACCGCTCATTACAAAAAGAAAAAAAAAGCATACAATATGTACTATACGTTATTTTACAACTCATTGCCACATGACTATATGATTAAAATTGATATACAAGTTTAAGGGCCTAGTAAAATCTTTTCTGCTGCTGTTTCTATCAAATTATTAGTGACTAAAACAAACATCAAAAGATGAAATAATATTGATTTTTATACTGATATCGAATATATTAGTTCATATTTGTACTGTGAAATTTTAAAAAGAATATGTCAGTGGCATGCACTCTTCTTCAGTTTCTGCGTACATGACCCCATCTCGATAAGGTTTTTTGTCGTTTCTCTGAGACTTTGAGCAAATGTTAAGATGATTCCTTGTTTTTCATCTGAGCATAAATGTAGCCTCTGTACATGTTTTCTTGAGCTCAGTTGGGAAGACTATGTAGGATTTTTCTTTCACCGTGGTGGCGAATATACTCGAAGTTATTCAAATAATCTTTCCTATGTTCCTGTGACAGTCGATTCCTTCACGTAAGTCACGATGAGGGATAATAGCCAAAATCTGCAGCTGATTTGCGTCTTTAAATAGTTTTTATTATATGGGAGCGAAAAGTTTCGTATCAATTCTTTTCAAAAATGTTTCTTTGCTACCTGTATTCATAATTCAACTTATTATATGTATGTTGGGGGAAAGAGATCTCAGAGCTCATGAAAAGTTGCACAAATTACTTCTCTTCCCATAGTACGTCACACATGGTTTTCTATTGTTCTTGACTTTAAATAAATACCTGTTTTATAATTTCCTGCAGTTTAATTTACATGTGGATTCCTCTTTCAATGTCTAATAATGAGATTGACTCATTGTTTATAACGAAGTACAGAGTAATGCACTTGACCTGATGTTCGAACCGATTAACATAATTTTGACGGAGGTAAGGGGAGGCGGAGATCGCCAGAAGTTTGTACTTATTCTCCCTAGATGGCAGAGTCAGCGAGTTTTCCGTAGTAAAGCAGGTCACACACAGATGGCTCCTAAAGCACAATTTTGGTCAGGAAACATCGATGTATCCGTAGGATACATCGATGTTTTTACCATAATTAGTTTTTTAATTTGGTGAAATATTTAAGAACCGAGGGGATTAAAAAGGATTGTTTAATCCCAGGAAGGAACTACAATTCGGAATTCATAAATGAACGTCAAATTGGCTCTGAATTTTTATACTTTTGAACAATTTGTAATAAATACATTGTGCCCTTCCTGTCAGAATCAGGTGATGTGACTTTCGTAAAGAGTAAATAATAGAGCGGCAGAAAACCACAATTTTTCATAGTATTCTTACAGCTCGTGTAAAATTCTAGTCAAATAACTACAACTAACATTTTAACCATCTTTTTCTAATTTCTTAACATTAAACTGCCGGAATTATTCTTCACCGAATAGAAAATAATGACGTGAAAAAAGCAACCCAAATTGTATCTGTTAAAATCATTGGATAGTTCATCAAAATCGATTGAAATGTTCTCGAGATTAGTTCGTAGGAACAAACATTGAACATTGTAAAAAAAATGAATGGATTTTCATATAATGTAAATAACCACATTAACTTACAAAAATAGTTATTATAAAATCACACACTTCATATTTAATAATGCAGATTAGGAATTGGCTCTCCGAACAAGGTTCGTATTGAAATGATCAATGTTCCTGAACATTTAAAAAATGAAAGAAATTTACATGCCAGAAAATTGCGATAGTATATTAGAAAAAATGACGTTGTAAAAGATTGCCTGTACTTCTAACTCTATGTCATTCACATTCATTTAGACACAGATTGAAGTACTCAGAAGCAAGCCTCAGGATAGGAGTGCAGCTGGAACATCACTCAAGGACCTATAAAACTCAAGATGAGCACTGAAACCCAACGCGTTCCATAATTGTTGTTATTATTGGAAAATTATTGTAATTGGATTCACTTAATTTGTATTGAATTCTTAAAATTATCGTCAATGGTTGTAGGGACAAGGATAAATACTTTTATGTAAAGAACTATTAGAAGAAAAAATGTATTGCATAGATACATTTATCTTTGACGCTCCAACCACATACGTTTTTTTAGGTTGATATCGATAAATGATTATTATTATTATATTGTAATGATAATATGCATATACGTGCCTGCATAGTCTTCTGTAAGGGACCACACAACTTATTTATAACGGGACACGCTTTTTTCTCTCGGTGGCACAAGTCAGAAGAAATTAAATAATGTACGTCACTCTTAGTGAATACAACAAGGGTTGCTACAACAACACAAACTATCTCGCATTATTTGTAACTTTGGCAGGTTTCGAAAATTTAGGAGGTTTTTCATAAATGGAACCCGCGTCTCATTTAAATACGTTCTTTATTCTATTCACGAAAAAAACGAAAGAACAAACAGAACCTTTTTCTTGAGAAAATATTTTTAAAAAAATGTCCTTCACTTAAGTTTCCTTAAAATTTCTACCTGAAAACCACTTACATAAAAATATGTGTGGAGCCTTATTTAAAGATCTAATTTTTTGAATAGATTTCATTCAGGGCAAAACATTGTACATATTAAACACAAATACTGCTCTTTTGTATCATGTAAAAACAACAAAATCGTACTTTTGCAGTGTTATTTTGTTTTGCAATTTTCGAAAATACAGAGAGCACACCATAGATCGACTGTGCTATTTTAATAAGTATCTTTTGCTCTATTTGAAGAAATATTGTTGAAGAATGGAAGCTGTTGATGAAAAAAAAGTATTTTTAAATTACCTATTTTTCACGTAAAATGGCTCGAAAAATCAATTACTCCAAAAATAGAAATTGACCTTAACTAAAGAACTGTTTTTGAAGAACAGATTTCATTAAGGATGAAAATCTCCACCTTCAATATTGTAAGCTTCAAAATTCAAAATTATTTAAATCGACAGATCCTAAGTGGTAACGCGGTTAAAACCTGTTTCCCTTGTTAAATATATTGAAGTTTGGGGGATGAATAATCACAAATTATTTCCTTTTATATTTTTTATAGGAAAGGATCATAATTAATATTTCACACTAACAATCTGAATGGTATTCAGTTTTTCAATTTTAACAAACTGACATGTCCAATCTCCCTTATTTTATCTAGATCCTCTATTTAACATTTTCTTTACTCATCACCCGCTATTTTGTCCAAAATGTGGCGCAAAATAAAAATTGAATATCTATGAAGTACTTAACATTCAGCATCTTAATTCATAAATTATTCGTGTGGTATTACAAGGCTCTACTTAATAACATTCTTTTATTTATATTTTTCGTTTCAACTTGATGACAGGTGTATTTTAGCTACTAGCAGGTTTTTATAAATATGTGACGAGCATGATGCCCGTAGGATAAAAGAAGGAAGAGATTGGACACCTAGACATGCTGTACTCTTAGACACAAACGTTTGAAGAGTGTTTGGAAGAGCTGTTGAAGGATAGAAACAATAGGAAGGTTCATTAGATACATGCTGCAAGATAAATAGTAATTAGCAAAGAATTACGTTGTCATTTATAAATTCTGGAAGAATCGAACATTTGGGTTGTTTCTGGCTGAAGAAAACTGGAACGAAGAGTGGTAGGAAGAAATAAAATAAATGTAAACCCACATTTCTATACAATATTTATTTTAGAGTAATGAGCATAACACAAAATAACTGTGATAGTGACATTAAAAACTCTAATAATAGATCCATTTGAATTCAATGCTTGACTAGAAATACGAGTATCGTCATTGCTAGGTGGGGTAGCCATGGTTCATAGGCATCATGCCGTGGCCCATGCCCATGCTGGAGTGGAGGCGCTGGTGCCTGCCCCGGGGCGGGGCGAAGCGCTGGTTGTCGTAGGGGCCGACGCCAGCGGCGTCCCAACGCCCCATGCAGAACTCGCCAGGCCGCGCACCTACACACACACACACACGTGTCAGAATATCGTAGCGCTTGTTACGTTCTCGTATACATACGTATATACGGAGTATAGAGAAAGTTATGTAATGCTGCGGAAAATCGATTTCCACATTTCAACGGAAGTACACGTTTTGGTGTCCCCTGATATCGAAAAAGTATTTTGTTTTTTTCAAAACGTCTGTCCATTTTACACATTTTAAACATTTGTAAACACTGTTGCATTTGTGAGTTAAAGTCCTTCAAATGAAGTTTTTCGAAAAGTCAAACATTTTCTGTGAAAGAGAGCTTTAAATGTCGCATTTACAGTAACGCTTAAACGCCATTTTCTAAAAAAAAGCTCCAAATTTTTCAATGAAAATTGTCACTTAGGTTGAGGTTTTACTCTTTTTTAACATTTGTAAAGTCATATTTTGGTTTTACTATTAAGAAACCGAAAAATTGAGAAAATGTCAAAAAAATGTACTTTGGGCGGCGATAGATGGCAGTAGAGAAGAGTTTGTGGCGAGTCGAATTGCTATCCAAGCCTAAAGAAAGTTGAAAACTAATACGAGAAAGTCTATGCCATTCTGTAGGACACTACTGTAACTTCACATGATGCACTTTGATCTTTAAACATCCCATCTAGTATTCAATTGCTTCTTTCTTTTTTGTTATTTAAGCTCACATCAACATCTATGTCATTAGCGACCACTATTGGAGTTAACGTTATGGTAATTATGAAGATGAAACGAAATGGTGATGATAAGGAGTGAAAGGACGAACACAAATACAACCATGCCCGAGGCTGTATTCGAACCAGCGACCTTTCGGTCCGAGATCACTACAATACTACTGCCTTAATTGCTTCTTGTCGTCTGAAATTCACTGGAAATAAAATAATTCAATTAGTGAAGTTTAGTCTTCCAGTAGTTACTATAAAAGGTACATTTTCAATGAAGCACATCGTTACTGTGGATTAAAATCACGAGAGAGTTTAACCACAGTGCGGTATAGATCTTGTTGAGTTGTATTTTGGGAATGATTTATTTGATTGTTTGTAGGTTCTCCCTATTATGGAGTGGTTCCTTTTGCTCTAAAATAAACGAATTTTAATGGTATAATTTTGCTAATTAGTTTTTGAAATCGATACGTGGATTTTTATGTTTTTCTCCACTTCCGTTTGTGTTTGCTCCGACCAATCAGAGTTCTCTCCTTACGAGGGGGCCCAATGGAGTCCCTCTATACACTACAAAAAGCCTGACATGGAGCGAAAAATATTTTTTCTTAAGAATGGCCGTTTTTGTCCGGGAAATAAATATTTTTACTCTATCTTAAAATAAAGATGGATTAGTACACAATAAATACTCTTTATTTGAAGCGACCAATGTGTTTAAAAAGAATCACACGAGTTATAGCTCGCAATATAGCTTAATCATGTTAAATAGCTGTTAACTGTACTTGAAGCACATTGGGTAGAATTTTCAACTATGCTCAATATCCGTGAAAGCAACATATTCTATTGTGGCGATATTGGCAATTTCATATAATGAATTTGACTAGACATATTAATTACCACTCATACGTCTTAGAACAATCCGGGAATTTTTACAAGAAACTTTAAATATGCGGGTTATTTTTGGATCAATTTTAAAGACTGATTTTGTTTCTCATCGTTACAACACTATCTTTGATTTAATTTAATATGTTAAGCAAATATTATTAATAATTTTGTCTTTTTCAAGGCAAAATCAGAGAGCAAATTAAGTAGTATCAAGTACCAATGTCTTTCTGTTATTTAACATTTTATTTAAATGTACTGAAATATTTAACATATTACAATCATCACTAATTTTGTCATATGTAAATCGGAATACGAAGCTGAAGAAGAAGGGAAATGAGCCCCAAAATAACAGAAAGATGTAATAAAGTGAAACAAAAGTTGAAAAAAGCGTTAGAAACTCTTTAAACGAATTTTCTCTCACTTGCATGATAAAACTTTGCTTGGGATATTCCCAAAACCATGTAGAAAAGCAAAATTAATATAAGATATGTTATAAAATTCTCATTTTTTTTGCGTAAAATGTGCGTGATCGACATGATCAAAATCAACAATCATATGACAAATAAAACGTCTGCAAAATGTTATGAACCTAACTTAGAGAAACCTTTGAGCTTTTTTAAACCAAAATAGTTTACTACATTGTGCGAGAGCTGCGTTATCCCTGTTCTTTTTTCACATTCTCAAAATTTCGTAATTGGAAATGTAAAAAAAAAAGACTTTACAAGATTTGACCGAATACAGTGCAAACGAAACAGAAGCGCGTTGAGAAAGAACAATTGAGGAAAGGAAGGAGATGTGCCCGTCCTACCTGCCCCAAAGGTGGCCTGCGATCTGAAAGGGGGAAAAGCAGCTGCGGGGCCTTGCGGCGGACACCGGCCAGCGGCAGCGAAGGCCGCCAGGACGGCGAGCAGGACGACGGTCTTCATGACGATGAGGACGGAATGGACGAAGAGGACGGAAGGCTTCGCTGGCGATCTGAGGGCCGGCTATGAACGCTCGCCTGCTTTATAGTAGTAGCCCGTAGTGCTTATCAGACACGGCAACGGTTGTTCACTTCCCCTGCCGGCTCGTACTGTCACCGCTCAGCTGGTTTCTTTCAACGCGAAATGCCTTTCAATCTGGAAGAGTCATAGAGTCTTTTGTACATAGCTGCATTAATTTTCATATTTTAGCAATCACTCGGTATTTCCGTTATGTAGTACCGATTACATACGTTATTCAGGGACAAGGAGAGTGTTCGTCATTCGAAGTCAAAACAGTTGATAATTCAACCCATAGTTGAACGAACGCAAAAGGATTGCTGCAGCAGGACGTGACAGGTGCAGATAATAGGTGATATGAATAAAAAAGAGTTATTAGTTTTTCTCGAGTTTTCAAAGCAATTGCTTCAAAGAGTATGAATGCAAAATTCGTGAGTAATTGCTCTTGTTTTGAGCAATTTCTCCATTGGTGAGTAACTGCTCGACCGAGGACCAATTGCTTACTTTTCGTATGAATGAAATCAAGAATTTGCTTGTAGTGCGAAGCATTTACTTCGACTTTTCGGAGCAACCTCTGTAGGTGACTCAAATCGCATTGAATAGATACAGGAGAGGTTATGCACGACTGTTGTGAGAAGTTTGTGACGTTTTAGGTAGTGATTGATTGAATGATGAAATATTTGCTACGTGTTCGCCAACAACGCACGTCAACTGAACCTAACACGGTCGACACCATGAGGAACAAGCACGTGGCGCCGTGATGGAAAGACCACGCGCGAAGCACCATGCGCAACGGGGTAGCGTAGACAAACAAATCAACGAAAATCGACCAATCGCAACAGATCAGTTAGTGAGCAATTACTCAGAGAGGGAAAAAATGCTCCAAGTTTCACGAAACGTTTTATTCATGTGAAATGAAGCAATTGCTTATCTCGCTCGTGGCTCACAGCGAGGTCGCTAGCCTTTCACCACTGAGGTCCGGGATCTATTCCCGTTAAATCTCATGTGAAATTTGTTTCAACAAAACGAGTTTAGTTGCTTCACAAGAGCTAGTCCAAACCCTGTGAAGTGTCCTACCCATATCCTTATTTCTATCCAATTCTGGCCGCTGGGTAGTGACGCAGGAGCGCGTGGTATGAGGCGCGTACGCGGAGATTCTACTTGGCGGTCCTCTTGACAACCGACAGACGAGACGCCACTTATATACCAAGTTTACGATAGATTGTAGGTAGGCGGAGCCAAATTACGCTGACCTGGGTGTTGTAGGATCGAGGAATGATAATTACAGAGATGGCACGAGTTCCAGCACCACGACATTGGCTGATAACGAAGCATTCCATTATGTTTGGTCAGAAGAGAACTTGTCGACAACCATACTCCCTCATATTGCAAAATACCTCGCGAAGGATTGTGGGGCATATTCCAGAGGAATTGTAGGGACGATTGAACTAAAGGAAATTCTAGTCCGCAGTGTTCAAAGGACAGCAAGGGTTCCTCTAGAATGGTACTTGCTCAATAACGAAAGAACTATTGCTGTATGAAGTTGTGCATTTATCACAGACTTTATGTTTTCTATCCAGATATATTGTTATAAGCGAATATAAATTTTGGACCATTCTGTACAATTCAGAAATTTCTTACAACTGATCCGTGAGTGTCATGGTGCCTTGATTTGGGTTATGTTCTGCTAGGTAATCACACCATTTTTAAGTCTAATGGAATCAGATTTTCTTTCGGGTCAGTTCCTCTTTCGAAATAACACCTCACAGACGTCAGGCTTTGTGAGAACGAATGATTATTCGGAGTTCTCTTCGAGTAGTGGTAGCGTACACTTCGGGTTCCGCTTCTCTTACTATAGAGTTCTCGCCCTCACCGCAGTGCCTTGAGTTTTTCAGTGTTCAGTGCCATTGAAGCCAAATAGCAAAATTAATCTAGTGAGGAATACGTATTAAAGAAAACCTCTTAATCGAAGTAATTAACTAAATATATCAGGATATACAAATTTTATCGCGCAGATAGAAATTCAATCCACCCAGGAGGTGAAGTAATACTTATCAAAGAAAAATTTTAAACTTATGCTTTCATACATTCGTTTTTCTTCTGATTTTGACATGATTTAAGTAGACACATCTTTTTATTGGCAATATTAAACTATCTCAGCTCACAAACCTCCAAACAAATAATTTCCTATTCATTGAAACCAACATATACATGGTACTGATTTCGTGAAGATTGGATGTGCAGAAAACGTGCAGTCCAGACTGTACGTCTTCTATATGAGTATGTTCATAATTTTTCATGCTGAAAGCCTACAGTTTGATTCAAACGTCTCTGGCGGCAAAATCGTTCACTAACGGTAATCGGCCATTTCGATTTTGTGGTTCGATTTTGTGGTGAAATTGCGATTGTGTGAAGTGATATATTTTCATAAACTTTCTTTTTCCCAATAACTGCCTTTCTTTTTTTACTTTCTTGTATACGTATGTATATACGGACTAATATACGTAGTATAGAGAAAGTTATGTAATGCTGCGCGAAAAAACGGCGAATTTTCAGTAATGTTGCGCGAAAAAATCCATTCCCGGGCCCTGATAACGAGAATGTGGAAAAAATCCAGTTGCTACATTAAGAGAAAAAAATCGTCTAACACGTGGTGTTTGATGGGTCCTTTATGCTGAAAAATAGATTGAAAGCAAAACGTCCGTCCGTCTTTCCGTCCTTCTGTGAATACTGCTAGCGCCGAAACCATGCGTAGGATTTTTTCCAAATTGAAGAAACCTGTGTTCATCTGGATCTAGTTGAAGCTTTGAAATTTTGAAAAGCATTCTTTAAAATTTGGGAGAAGTTTACATGAAGCCATGAAAATTGCAAAAGTTTGAATTTTGTTCCGCGTCTTCCTATAAGTATAAAATTCGAGACAGATTTTTCCTTCAAATGAAATTTGTTGTCTATAAATATTTCTTTCATTAAGGCCATATAGGCTTTTTAAAAATGTTCGTAGTTTTCGTGCAATAGGGCGTGAAATACTTGCAATTTAAAAAAATTACAAAATGCAGATTTTCTCAAAAACAGCTCCAAATGTTTGTTTTAAATTTTTGGTAGGGATAATATCAAATGCACCCTATCCGGTGACATAAACGCCATATTGCTCAATTCTTTTGTTTTTTTCAAAAATTACAAAGATATTTTTTTTGACTTGTCTCTCACATCGGTAATATTTGCCATAAAGGCAATTTCTTTACGTTGTTATATTTATGAGTACATGTGCCTTAAATAATGTCAAATAAAGTTACTCGAATACTCATCTGTTTTCTGTAAAAATGAGCTCAAAATTCCGCATTTTCAGAAACGCTCAAACGCAATTTTCTCGAAAACAGCTACATTTTTTCTTCAATTTTTTCTAATGGATAGTACTTATTGTACTGTTTAATATGACCTAAAGTTCATTTTGTTGTATTCTTTTCTTTTTTCAAAAATTACACGAATGGTTTTTTGAAATGTCTCTCACACCGTTAATATGCACATTTCTGTCGATTTGTATGCATTATTACATTTGTGAATAAAAGAGCTTCAAATGATTTCAAATTAAGTTTTTCGAAAACTCAATAGATTCCCGTGAATAGAGGTTCAATTTCGCATTTACAGTAATGTTTAATCGCCATTTTGTTAAAAACGGCTTCAAAATTTTCAATGAAAATTACTCTTTTGGGTGAGGTTTTACTGTTCTTTAATATTCTTGAAGTATTATTTAGGTTCTACTATTAAGAAAGCAAAATTTTGAGAAAATGTCAAAAAAAATGTACTTTGGGTGACGATAAATGGCAGATGGCTAGGGAATGGAGTAAGACCTTAAAGCTAGTCTACACCAAGGAAATTAAAAAAATTGCTACAAGAAAGTCTGTGCCAATTTGTAGCACCTCTATTTTTAACTTGTCTCTCACGTCGGTAATATTCACATTAGAGGTGATTTCTTCACATTAGATTTATGAGTACATGTGCTTTAAATAATGTATAAATAAATGTATAATGTATAAATAATGTATAAATAAAAATTTCCATTGATTGGTATACATTGTTATATTTGTGAGTAGAGGTGCTTCAAATGACTTTGAATGAAGATTTTCGAAAACTCCTGTGAAAAAGAGCTTCAAATTTTGCATTTACAGCAATGCTTTATCGCCATTTTCTTAAAAACCGCTGACCAGAGAATGGAGCGAGTCCTTAAAGGCACACCACATCAATAAAAAATGGCTACGAGAAAGTCTATGCCATTCTGTAGCACCTCTAGTTATTCTCTATACCCCTCTTGGTTAATTAATACTAAATGAAGATCACAGCTAGAACTCACGCACAGAAATATCACCACTGACAGTACTCGGTCGGCACAATTCAGTTGTTTCTCGTTAGCCCCCTAGCGGCGGCTTGTGGCGATTCGTGCAGAAAACGTATAGACCGTGTATGCGTGACTTTTGACTTATATACTTCTAGTTTGAGATCTTTAAGTTTCTGTACAGAAACTGTATTAGATTCGGCACGAAAACTATTCCGTGTATACCGGGCTTAAGTTTTTAAACGTCTGTCGGCTTAGTATTCCGTTACTAGCGCGAGTCATTGTTGAGTGCCGGCCACCCAGCACTCACCTGCGAAAACAGTAGAACTCGGAAAAGTCATATAAATAAGTGAAAAATTTTAAAGAGATCGTTTTCTCGGTAAAGTTGACTTTTGAAAAATTACCGTATCATTACCAAGCCCAGGACAGTACAGCCCTGAAGAGGACCGCGATGTGTCGGTCGAAACGTCGGCACCTCAGCCTTCGACGCGGCGTCACCCGGGCAGCCCAGATCAAAATATCTACGTCATCAACTTGATTTTAAAAAGAACATTGGAAATAATATTATTTTCCTATATTTGCAAAAAGTAATAAACTACAACAACCGATATGGTTCATTCATAAGACAGTATTAAGTGATAGTTTTATTCCGAAAATTTGTGTAATTAAATATTTGTAAAACAAAATTCACTGCTCCCGTATATGCACTAAAGGGAATGTAAATATTATTTTGTATATGCAATATAAAAGGTATGTTATTAAGGAAACAATATGATAAAATGAAGATGTAATTTAGAAATTGGATTTCGTGATTAAAATGATGCAATGAGGTAAATTTTTAGAAAAGAAACATTCCAGGAATAACACGTCAAAGGTAAATATAAAAAAATTAAGGGAAAGCAACAGCTATCAATGTGGTTTCAAGGGTGACAAAATTTAGACGGAGATATTGGACGGGGCAAGATCAACTAACAACATTGTACACAATTATATGAGGCGTTTTGTAATGATCGCATGGATAGTTGTTGATACCCTGACTATAAAAAAAAGTACCCAAATGTCGCAATGCTACGCAACATTTCTCTTAATTTCTCCTTTAAATCCTTGTCCAAATTCTCGTTTTCTAAATTATGTTTCTTCATCTGACTAATCTAAAGATAACAGGTTATTCTTCCACATTACCCAGTAAGTATGATTTTTTTTAATCCAGTAAGTATGATTTTTATCCAGTAAGTAAGCCTGACTACTGAAAAGTTATCAGCCCTTGTTTCCACTCTTTTAGTTTCGTGCTATCCAATATCTACGTAAATGTTAATGTTGGTGGCATTAGGTTGAATGCGCCTTTCTGTGCAGTTCAAGAAAAGGGTTCGCGGGGCTTAATATACTCGGGTGTATGGAGTTCATTGATCTGCAGGTTTATTTAAGTCTGGTTAGGATGTAAGATCTTTTCCCAGACTTCGTTTTCATTAACAGTCGTTAATTAAACAAATATATATATATATATATATATATATATATATATATATATATATATATATATCATGTCTTACAACTCTTACAAGAAAAAAATATTGAATATTTTCCATTCAAGAATACAAAAAACGGAAGAAAAGCAAACGCGATAGTTCCAAAAACAGGTCTGAGAGAAGTGTTGGAGCGCAGCAGCAAGTATTATGAGATCGATGGAAAAATATCAAGTTATTTGCCATTGGTATTTTGTCCCTGAAAATCTGACTACTTTTTCCAGGTGGAATAGATATTCACAGGAAAATTTAAAAGATGTTTGAAGTACTAGTCATGTAACTTGGGTATCTTTAGAATTGATTGTAATGATTGTATGACATTAAATAAATTAATAATAAATTCATTGAGAAGTGGTACTGGATACTATTTACCATAATTAGGCTGACAAAAGATATTGTCGATTAATTGATTTATTAAAGAAGTGTGAGCTGAAAAGATGCACTAGCTGTATTGAATTTCTCACTACTAGTAACAATTGTTTATGTGAAATTATAGACTAAAAAGCTATCTGAAAGGTTTTTGTTTATTGTCTAAAAGTTCGAGAAGGGTATAGAATGATGGAATGAGATACATCATGGATCTCAGGGACCAAGTGTTGCAGTCACTGTGTGACCCATAGTTCTCTGGCTTGAAATTTAAGGCAAGTTAGTGCTTTGAATTAGTTCTTCTTACTTATAAAATAACAAATGAAATGTACAGTATTTTTCCATAAAAGCAATATTTTTGCACTGATTATCTCACATGTATTTGAGATAGTCTCAGGTCCTAGCGCTCTCGTAAGAAAACGAGTATTATCTGAGAATTAAAAAACTATATTCTAAAAATTATGTTCAAAAAGTGTCACTTTGTTTACTTGAAACGGCTCATAGATTTTAAAAAATTGGAATCTAAGAGGTTTAAAGGTGTGCCTGAGTCAAATAATGCAAGACGAGGCAATTTGGTTAGCGTCTCAGCGATTGGGAGTAAGCAAACCAACATGAACTGAAGTAAAATGCTGAAATGAAGTTACTATACAACAAAGAAAATATCCTTTTTGAAATTTCTTTATTTACAAATTACAAATAAATACACAAAATAAATGATGACGAGTCTTAAAATTATTACAACGAAAAACTGAAAACTCTGGACTAGAAATACGAGGATCTCATCCGTACATGGGGTACCCGTAGCCCATGGGCATCATGCCGTAGCCCATCATGCCGTAGCCCATGCCCATGGCGGCGCTGCTGGCTGCGGCGGCGCTGCTGGAGCCGATCTGGCGCTTGGCCCTGCGCGGGGCGAAGGGCTGGTTGCCGTACGGGTCGATGGCGTCCCAGCGCTCCATGCAGAACTCGCCAGGGCGCGCACCTGCGAAAAAACACACACCACGCATTTGTCGCGGATTCACTTGCAGTTTTGGCTTTGCAAATTGTATGTACTTCTAAGCAGGGGCGTCCAGAGGAATCCAGGAGAGCTCCTCATTTCAAACAAAAAATTCCCTCCTTCTCCAATTCATAAACAGAATTCATTTCTCCATGGGTTAGAAATAACTTAAATTTGGATTAGAGATGAATATATTATTTATTTATTTTCAATGAAACAATTTCGGGGTCCCAATTACGTTGGGGGTGGTGGAAAGTTGTCGCTTCTACTAGTAGCCCCTGGTTTTAAGAGGCAAGAGTGAACGAGAAATTTGAAATCATAGATGTTGACGTTTGAGAAAGAAATTAAAAAATAGTGGTAAATTATAGGCGCTTATGAATCACAGCAAGATATCCATAACCGTTGCAGAGAGAACACGCGTGATTAGGAAAAGTAAAAAAACAAACAAAACAAAACAAAACAAAACAAAACAACAAAAAAAAGTCATTATTGGAGGAGTCCCAAATGAACCGCATACTACTTAAAAAGGGAACCAGGGACTGATGGCGCCGCCCAACGCCTCAATCTTGTACAAAAGGGAAAGAAACCAAACTGAGGACCTAATGGATAGGCGAACAAAGAACAAAAATATCAAAGAAAATAATGAATTAAAAAAAGAGTAATAGAAAAAAGTAATAGAAAATAACGTAAGTTAAATGATTCAGAACAAAACTGAATAGTCATAGAAGAAATAAAATCAAGATAATAAAAAATATAATGGTAAAAATGTGACTACCGAGAGATCAGAATTGAAAAGCAACGTCGAAAGGGGATTTAAAAACAAACTGTAACCACAACAAGAAAAGTTGGTCGCTAATGACCTAGCTGTTGATGCGACCTTAAATAAATAAATAAATAAATAAAAAGTGGTGAGTTCCCACCTGCTCCGCAGGCGTCCTGTGGCCGGAAGGGACCAAAGGCAACATAGGGCGGCGGCCTGAGGGCTTGGCCCTGCGACGAAGGCGGCGCAGCGGCGGCGAGCGCAACCACAGCGGCGAGGAGGGCGAAGCAGACGGTCTTCATGGTGGCGGTAGGTGTGGTCGCAGTGGCGATGTCCAGACACGAGTGCCAGCCGTGGGCGCTCGCCCGTATTTATACTCGCGCGGCCCACACTTCCAAGGCTTATCAGGCACGGCACTTTGTTAGCGCTGCTGATTCGCTCCCTCAACCGGTATTTCTTTTCGCCAACTATGGAAACGTCGTAATACGATGAGACGTTCCCCAACTGTACCGGAGGAGTCATGCACTGGCTGATTAAAGGTTATTATTTTACTAAGGGAAACGGGTCCGTTACAATGCTAGGGGATTCCCAAGCGGTGGTTTTGAGAGTGCCAGTTTTCATGGTTTTAGATTGCTGTGTTAAAATAACAGTGTGAAACTCCCATCAGCCCTAGGACTATCGCTATGTATAGAAAGTTAAGGGAACTTCTATTGGAAGAGTTCAGTGGGTAAAATATTCCGAAATTTATTGGCTGTTTGATGTGTAAAGAAAACATTTCTTATGTAGGGACTTTTACGTACAGAGATAGACATTTTTTTCTGGTTTGTAACTTGTTCATTTTTTAAAATACTAAAATTATTTTAGAATAATGCCCTTTTAACGTTTTACGAACCAGGAAAGCTCTAAAATCAGACGGATAAAACAGATGAGAAAACTCAGAATGGAACAAAACTGAATAACTTCTACTGGGATTTTTGTAAATAGTATGTAATAATAAATTTTAAATAAAATAATGTATAATTATTAATAAATTATTTAATAATTATCGAGAGTTGTTTTTATTTTGTTCTAAGGTGATTGAATTCTTACTTAATTGAATACGCACAGAGGCAACTCCGAAGACAGTCAAATGAAACGGAAGATGGTATCAAATTTCGTACTTCTCAGATTTTCATATACGTTATAATATAATGAAAATTATATATATACTAGTGAGAACCCGTCAAAATTTGACGGTGTGATCTGAGATAAATGTAAAATGCTGTACCCAGACTAATGTTCATAATATATTGCATTGTTTGGATCTTCAGGGTATAACGAAGATATTCTGTGATGAGGAGTTCCCAAAATTTTGAACTCGTATGGCCCATGACCGGGTGGCAATGCAATATCGGCACAAAAGACATAGCACTATTATACTGAAGGATATTATTTCTAAAGTTTTGGATGTGTCATCATCTCCTAGAAACAGCTGTTTGATTTCTTCTGGCATATTGCTCGAAGGTATACTTATTCTCCCATTTAAGCAACACAGTAAATCGTTTTCAGAATTTCTCTCACATGGAAAGTACAAAGCAGAATAAAAGTGACATTTCATAGACAATGACCCAATATAAAACGAAATGACCTCACTACCACGACGCCTACGCTGACTTTCTCTTTCCCTGCGTCCAGTTAATGTACGTTTGTGTCTTTTGGGGCGCGTGGACAACGATTCCGAATTCGACATAACCTGTAAACAACTTCACAAAAGTACAACCGAGCAAAACCCACTGTGTGAATGTTCTCTACAAAATACACCACAAAAGCAAATACATGCAAACTGTCAACACCACAATGCAATTATTACACTGAAACAAAACCTTGACGAATTGTAAACAAATCTCAACAATCAAAACAAAACATCAAGCAGCGTGGACTCACGTCTATGGACTCATGTATATCGATTTTGAAACTGCCACCCTTTGAAAGAAAACAATTGACTACTGATAAGCGTACTATTAAAGAATATTTAATTAATTAATTTACACCGTAAATGCTGGTGAAAAAACACAAACAATATCTGATAACACATCTAGGGATCATATTCTTTCATTTAAAAGAAAAAAATACAACAATCGGTTCAGTAGAAGCTCTAAACGAAGCCATGACAGAATACCTTATTTTTTTAAATATATACATATATATATATATATATATATATATATATATATAAAATTTATTTTACTATCTTTTTGTGTATACCTTAAGAACCATTAAATGCCGGATCGTCAAAATCTTACTTAGCTTAAGTTGCAGTTACAGCATAACTCAGTACTATCCCGTTCATGTGGGCTGGAAAAACACCTCTCGCACCATATTTCGTCTGATAATTTTGTTATATTGTCCAATGATTAAGAAATTTGTATTACCAATGAAAACAACACATTTAGAATGTAGATCATACAATGCTCTCATGCTATTTATTATTAACATCTGCTTCTGATGATGTTACACGTTGACCGTTATACATAATATAAACAATACCTGTTTGCTTCCTGTTGTAACAAAGTACGAAATATTAACATTAAATTATTATTATTATTATTATTATTATTATTATTATTATTAATATTTATTCACATTTTTCTAGCTCCGACAATTTGCAATTCGTAGTTTCCTTGCAATTAAATTGTCATTATAGATCACGTTTAAATTACTCTAATCTTTGGCCTTTTACATTTACTAAATTGTCTTTAAATTTGTATCTTCCTTTGTGGCGACGTGGATGGCCGAGGTGGCTAAGAGCGAGTACCGACTCAGCGCTTCGGTCCGAAGAGTCGCGGGTTCGAGTCCCACCTTGAGCATAGCTGTTTGTCCCTTGACTTTGTGTGTGTTGTCGCGGAGGGCCTCGCGTTCTGCTGACCCCAGATCAGAGGAGCCCGCAAGAGTGTTTGTCTAGTGCATGGTCGAATATGCGTCCCTTCGGGACGTAAAGGGCAACCGGCTGTCGGCTGGATAAATGCCCTAGAAAAAAACAACTTCGTTTGTGCTGGCTACTGCAATCTTGACCTACGAAAATCGTCACCCAATGGCAGCATTTCTTCCATGGCGTTTACACGAGTTTATGGATCCGAGTTCTATTCATCCACACTCGAATTTCGAAAATTTCCCTAACTTCAAATTTTTAGCTTCAAAATGTAAATGTCTATTACACTTTCGTTACTATATCCTGAAATACATAAAGTTCCAAGTAATTTCTTCGGTTTTAACATTAAAATTCAAAGAAATAAATACGAATTTTATCAAATCACGCCTCCGCCTCGCCTGGCGGCGTCCTCTGTTTTCTCTTTCTGTTCTCTCAGCAAGAATACATGTCGTGAATCTGTCCACTGTTTTCTGACGTGACATACATCTATTCGAAACACATTCCTTCTTCGTCACTTTTACGCCACTTATCACATGTTTATCTGAACCCTGGGTGAGTCTCTTAGCTATTCTTATGTTGCATTGTGCATCGTAATAGTTATTTACAATATAAGTGTTGTAAAGCATCTGATTACAATAAGAGACTGCGAAATTGCCAAACGAGGCCGTTAGGCCGAGTTCGGTAACCAATTGAGTAACGTAATCAGATGTTTCGACATAAATATCGTACATCGTTTTTCCAATTTGTAAATTTTTGTTGAATTTAATGTAAAATTTCCTCCTACGCCTCCAATTAGTATTCATATTTTTTCTCTCGTAAGTGGCGACACTGTTTTCAACAAGGAGAACAATTGAAACATACTTCGAGTATTCTTTTCACATGAGTGTATATAGTTCTGATTCGGAAGTAGAAATAGCAGCAAATGCTGCTATAGAAACATTGTTACCCAATAAATCAAGAAAGAAATATGAGCGTGAGTATTTAGTTTTTAAAGATTGGTGTGGAAAAATCCTTCATTCCCTGTCGGAAAAAGTTTTGATTGTTTTCTTTAGCAGATTTACTGCAAAAAAGTTTTTAACAAGTCTGAAAAGGAGAAATCAGGTAGTCTTTGTATCCACTACTCTATGTTAAACAGTTCAATATCACTTCATGAAAATATTGTTATCAGTAAGTTTGCTTAGTTATCAGAGTTTTTAAAGAGAAAAAGTGAAGGATATAGAATAGTAGACAAAGAAGTCCAAAATATTGTCAAAAGAAGAGTGGCAAAGTACTCCATTACTTTACCGCCCTTGTGTCGTAATGAAATACGTTACCATACTAGGGCGGTAAAGTACTTCATTACGGAACTGATTAAAATGGAATAATGTTTGACTTTACCTAACCAAAGTGGATAAAATAAAGTAAATTAACGATTTCTTCAATTATCGCATCGTCCGAATATTTTGCGAGCGTGCTAATCTTTACTTTATTGATTTGCAATCTAAAGCAGATTTAAAGATTTGCAATCTAAAATAAATAACGGATAATAAATAAAGATAATAAAATCTTCCCTTTATTTATTTACTATCTGAGCAAATATTAGTTGAAGGAGGAGAGCGAGGGAGGAGCTCATTTTCAGACTTATAGAAGAAAGAGGAAGCCAGGAAATAGAATAGGCATACATATTTGTTAATTTTCTTTTTGAGACTTTAGGTAATAACATGATACATGCCAACAAGTTTGAATAGCGAAACATGTGTTTATATGTAATATGTCATGTTGAAATGTCTAAATGTAATAATATTAAAATATATTTATTTTGTATTTCAAGGCCGGATGGCGTGAACAAAATTACTACTACTACTACTGCTATTATTATTACGAAAAGGTCCTTTTATTATATTTACAAATACAAAAGGAAACTTCCTACCAATTTTGTCATTTTAGCAAATTTTTGTTTTTTTTAAATTAAATTTACATGACGAATTTCAATATTTTACGAATAAATAAGAATTTAATTCGACAAGTTTTAATACATAACATTCCGTCTTTTGGGATGACTTTGTACCAGGAAATGGTGTTTTTGTATTTGTGAAACCAATTTTTTTACGTTTCTTATAATCATTTACTAATATTAGGTAACTCCAGAGGTATGTTTTTACTTATAAGCCGTTTATTTAACAGTTTTTCTATTTGGTAGGAGAGGAAATTTGTGTGGTACAATGTCACCTGCCCGAAGAGCTGGATTTACTGCTGGGTTTGATTGATTGATTAATTTTTCGTGTTTCCGGGCGCGTCAACTGCTTTGGTCATTAGTCCCGTTAGTGTAGTGCATGTTTTTTCTCGGGAGATGGTGATTTTCCCCCGCTGGATGGCGAGATCCGGCGCCGACCTACCGTCGGCTAGTGGGGTTTCCCCATAATCAGGACTCTCCCACCAGCAGGGCACCGCCCCAGCCGGGACCAGCTCTAAACTCCCGACCGGTCTCCCGGAATATGTGGTAGTGTAGTGCATGTTAGTGTAAGTGTGTGTGTAAGGGGAGAGGATAGGACGAGGAAGAGGAAGGACAAATCGCGCGCGGTCCGTGGCCCGTTTGGTAGGGTACTGCTCCGGCATTCGCCTGGTGTTGATCGGAGAAACCACGGAAAACTACCGATCAGAGCAGCCGGCCGCTAGAATTCTCCTCCAGACAAGGACTGAATGCTATGTGTGGGAATTACATTCATCGCAAGTTACCCGATGAAAACCTGGCGTCATCCCATTTTTCTCAACACATTTTGATTGGCAAGTGTCTCTCTGCCAGATTCGACAGGCTAGCAAATAGATCCGTCATATCATGTACACTTTATTGCATCGGGACCACGTGGAATGTCAAATGACATTCTTGATGGAATTTCAGCTGAATGTAAATTATCGTCAATCTGGCACTTACAGCACGTGTTAATTACCACTTTAGCATCATCCAGCTGATATTACACATAGTTTCAAAGGCAGTTCACAGAAAACTTGAGTGTGAGAAGTTAACTAAAAAAAATGAAGGAGACATTACGGAGAATTATTATGTAAACTGATTAAAAAACTGTCCAGTATATTTATTTTTTCTAGTTATTTATAGTCATTATTATATTATTGATTACTTTGTTCCTACAATTGAATATTTTATATAAGTGGATATTACTTTTAATGAAAGTCAATTCCAAATTTGTCATTTTAAAATAGCTGCCTTGTTATGTCGTCATTACCTGACAATTAGTCGTGGAAAATGAAGACAGAAGTACTCTCTGCCTAGAAGAGTGAGACAACAAGGGTTGGAACAAGGGTGTTTGTAAGGTGACAATGACGGCCTCCCCCTCCAACCTGCCTCTAGACGACGTCCGCGTCGCCCCGATTGCCAATAGTGCGCCCGCTGTTGCCATGGGCTTTGGTTCCAGGGCCACTGATAGGGCAGGCCTGGCCTAAACACCGAATTTTGCCAATACATTAGGCACGAACTAAAATATTCATCTTTGGCACGCTTTATGCACCACTGGAAATAACCAAATCACGGTTTCAATTAAGAACCTGAACCGTGTGCCTATCTGGTTCTGGCTTCAATAGCCGTATGTAAGTGCGGTGCGAATGCGCAGACGCCAAAATTGAGACATCCAGAGAACCAACTCTGGTCCATCATCTTAATGTAGTTGCCAGGAGAAGCTTGATGTAATACGACCTTGAAAGAGCAATGATACGATTCTGCCAAATTGGCAAATTGGGGTTGCAAACGCTAGAAACACGCTCTATGGTTTCATTCACTCGGAGAGCCAGGGCTACCTGGTTCCCCTTAAGCAGCGGCCTCTCTGCTATTCTATGGAGTACTGTCAATAGATGAAAGAAAGGTTATTTGTTCGTTTGACAACGGCAATGCTGACACTGATCTAAACTCAGAACGTTTACTTGATCGTGAGGAAAGGAGGAGAGGAAATTTGATTTTCTTTCCTTCCCCCTCCTATCCTTCACCCTCTACCCAGTCTTATTATCCTCCATCTTCTTCTCCATCTCCCTCTCTCCTCATTTTCCTTCTTTCTCTCTTCCTCTTATTTTTCGCATTCATTTAAATACTGTATTGTTAACATATGTGAGTTTTTTCATCTATAAAAAGTCAACATTTTAAAAAACTATATACTAAACATTTTAAATACACCGTATTTATACCCATTAAACATTTATAAACCTCACAGTGACGACAAAATTATTTTGTAATGCAAACGGACGAAATACGAATTTGCGTTTACTTGATATGTACTCTTTAAGCAGTGTCACTGTGTATGTGGGTTTATAATTTCGCTTTAATTAAAAAATTCAACACATTTTGGGTGCAGTTTGCAACCACTTTCAAGCATATAAAATAATATAACTCAAGATACATAGAGCGCCCGCCTGTGGCCGATTTGTCATGTTATATTTTTTAATTAAAACTTAACAATAAATATACACTAACAACTTGTTGAATATTTACTCCCTCAAGATTTTAAGAATTGAAGTTTTTTCTTTATCAACGGTTTTTTAAGTTCGTCTTTGGGAAATATACTGACGGGGAGGACGTGGCGTGAGATCGGGAACAAGGTGATTGAGACTATTAATAGAAGAAAATAAGGAACGTATTGATCAATGCAGTAATATAGTACACCATCTTCTTGATTATGAACTGAAGAAGACTGAAAAGAAAATAAGTTATACAATGGAGAATAATGAGAATATTTACAATAAAATATTTTATTTACAAGACAAAATATACAAAACATTGCTTTATTTATTGACTTAATTAAGTCTTACTTAGTAGTTACAACAACTAAAGAACTAAGTCTTGAAGGTCACACAAACAATGTTTTTATTATCAATGACAATTAATTGAGGAAAGAAGAGATTTAATATTACAATCTGCATAACATTCTTACCATACGAAGGTTCTTGGAAACTAAATGATAAAAATATAACATTTCGAGAGATACAAATTCTGGAAAATTATCAGCGAATGGCATTCCAAACCTCATTACTGAACTCTTTAATGACATCTATAAAAATAATCTGATTAATTTTGAGATACCAGAAGAAATTCACCGAAATCATGATAAGAACGCTCTACTTCGTCACTCACCCTCTTCATCTGTATTTTCACTGTTCATCTTTTTACTGTAAAAGGTATTTTTTGAAATGTTATAGTAACCACTCTACACAGCATCACATTTTCACTAACTTCACTCACACTATCAAGCTAATATTTTTCAATATCATAAATTTAGAAGTATTCCAATTTGAGTTAAAATAATATATTTTTAGTGTATTTTTACCTGCATCAGCATGGTTATTAGCGACTAACTAATATGTTAAGATATGCATCTAGGTCATTTCTATCCAAAAAAGTAAATCCATGCCTTTTAAAGGGATTTTTCTAATTTGATGCAATTTATCAGTGGTAAATTATAGTATCGAACATTTTTTTAAGTTTCTGGACACAAATCGAATTGCGGAGAGATTGACGCTGAACTACAAACATAAAATCTTTAATTAAATACATGAAACTGTTAAAACAATTTTTAGATGCAAAGTGCGAATAGCCACACATTTACGTACAAACTTTACAGAACGTACCCGTAGGATATGGCTCAGTATTCGATAGAGAAAAGTGAATATTATACATTAAAATACAAACAGATTACAAAGAGTTCAATTGAATTTCTGGAGCTAATATTTTAAAGGGATATATTAAACAGTCCCACGAAAGGTGATTATATTAGTACACTATGAGATAATTGTGCTTCATCGTAGAAAATCACATTGACAACGGCGCTTGTTTCTCGCAGTGTAGGGGAATCTCTTTCCAGGTTCTTTAGGCGTAACGTCTTAGAATAATACAACGATATAATAATAAATTACCAAGCAATTGACGATATATACCAGTGCTTGCCAACTCAATGCTCTGTGATGTCACAGAATTTTGCATCAAAAACAAAACCTGCCCGACGAGGCGGCGGGCGCATAGTGTTCCAATGATAGTACGGAAGTGGGGGGAAAAGGTACGATATGATTATTACATATATGTAATAATCAGCTCAAAGCAATATCGACACTTTCTTGGAAAAGACATTTCGAACATTTCAGGTCAATAACATTTTATACTATAACATATAACGAATTTAGTACGTTCTGAAACAATAATTAATGTTAACAAAGGCAACAAATAGGTACCCGGAAGGTGTCACGTGACAGAATTTGGACCCCAGACTTGTTTTATTTTTGATTTACAGTTTTGTTTGAGAATGTTTTAAATACTAGTGATTTTCAGTAGCTTTTCCATAATCTTCATTCTGCCAATTCCTTTACTCATCCCATGATTGCGGGCTATCTGTCAATTCTCAAAATTAGTTTTATCTCATAGGTGTCTCTGGGTCGCAAATTTGCGTAATGCATCTGCAGGTTGGGCTTTTTAACATACTGCAGTTCTCTCAAACACACTAAATACTTCCCTTTTGTGCCAGTATCTACAAAAAAAACTTTCTTCCCAAACCGAAAGAAAGTTAACGAGCGTAGATGGGCTCTCACTCATGTTGCCTAAAACCCCGGCAATGGACTACTTCCAAGGTTTTCGTCGCCGGCCCGGTGGTCGAGATCACTAAGGCAGTAGTGTCGTAGTGATCTCGTACCGAAGGGTCGCGGGTTCGCGTCCCGCCTCGGGGATGGTTGTATTTGTGTTCGTCCTTTCACCCCTTATCATCTCCATTTCGTTTCATCTTCAGAGTTCCATACCGTTAACTCCAATAGGGGTCGCTAATGACCTAGATGTTGATGCTACCTTAAATAAAAAAAGTTTTCGTCTCCGGCGACCACCGTCTGTCGATCCCCCTCCCCCCTTCCCTCGCACTGCTTCTCCGAGCCCCTTCTCACGGAAGGGAACGCGGCTCTGACGTCATTTGTTCTCCAGTTGGCCAACGCTGATCTACACGTATGAAATAGCGCTCGAAATCCGACCCCCTGGCGGCATCACGTTAAACGACGAAAGAGAAGATACTCGTCGCAGCCGATGATTAGAGAGGGGGCACAGCTGCCAATCAACATTTTAGCGCAAACGCAATGGAAGTGTTTGTTATGCGGTAAATTAAAAATTGAAACGAAAATAAATTAGAGAAATGGAATGAAAAACACAGAGAGATCAGACAAGGTATCATTGACAACTGCTCGAGACAGGAATACGGAAAATATCTTCATTTAACGCGAAAGCAGTTTAATCTGAAAAGACAAAAAACATTGCAGAATAAGGAAGAGGATGATTTGAATAAAAACATTCAATGGATGGGAACGTCTACAACTTGAAGCATTGTAATAAGAGGATGAAGCTAGTAGGAAAGGTCTAGAATATGAGAATCGTCATCCGTACATGGGGTACCCCATGGGGTATCTCATGCCCATGCCCATGCCCATGCCCATGGCGGCGCTGCTGGCGGCGGCGGCGCCGCTGGAGCCGATCTGGCGCTTGGCCCTGCGCGGGGCGAAGGGCTGGTTGCCGTAGAGGCCGCCAGGGGCGTCCCACCGTCCCATGTAGAACTCGCCAGGGCGCTCACCTGCGCAGACACGGGTCGTAGTGTCAGAGACATTATTGTATCAAATGACGTACTGCAATTTACTTTCTAAAATAATTATCAAATTTATTTACGTTGCTTTACACTAATATTCTTTTAAACTCTCTCTGCCACGGTGGGTGCTCATGTCTTACAAGTCTAAAATTCTAAATTATTGGACGTTTTCATGAAACACATTTTTAATCTATTCGTGGATTACAAATATGAGAAAAATCAATTGTTCGAAGCTCAAGAAAATGGCTCAATGTTTTTTTTAAAATATAGTGGTGATGTGCAGTAAACCTGTAAGTAGGTTAGGGACGATAAAGGCAACACTGATTGAGTCGAAAAAAATTGTGTAAGTAGAATAATACAAAGCAAAAAGTGGAGAAAGAAAAATAGAATACAAATGGCATAACGAATTGGGAAAAGAGGAAAATGGGAGAATTGAAAATGTTGAAACATGAAAATGTGGTCTAACAAGTGTTCCGCCCGATAAAAGAACATAAATGTTCTAAAGGATTTTTATATATGATGAGTTGAAGTTCTATTAGTTCATCACGCAAATACTTTACTTCAATAAATATGTGTTAACACTTTTACAGCCGACGAAAACACAGGAATTTTTCGGAGATACGCGAAAGCTAAGTAAGAAGCAACATATTTGCAATGTTCTGAAATAAAATTATTTTTGTAATTTTAGGCAATAACACTTTGCGAAGGCACTCCCGATACAATGTGGACTAACTGTACCTTTTCCAAATCGTAATCTGTCAAGTAGTTTGAACCCTAGGCAGGCACGAATATACACAATCTACAGATATGTATTACGTTCATATTCAGATAACATTACTTTACTTTGCGTATGTGTGGTCGAGTAAAGAAGAACATTTACGAGTATGCTATTTATTTCTTTTTCTTTTTCGTGTCCTCTCTTTCTAAGTGTTAAAACAACTGACGAAAAGAAGCAAACGAAAAGGGTGGAAAGGGATCCGAAGAGCTGCAAGTGGCCATTCTCACCTGCCCGGTAGGGGCCCTGTGGTCCGAATGGGCCAAACGCGCCTGAGGAGCGCGGGGGCGGAGGCGGGGCGGCGGCGGCGAAGGCGACCATGGCGACGAGGACGAACCCAGCGGCGACCTTCATGGCGGGCGGCGGAGTAGGCGACGGGGCGGACGGCGAGTGCCGATTCCGAGCGCCAGGCCGCATTTATACGCGAAGGCTATCAGGCGAAGGTTGTCAGCAGGCTTGCTCACCTCTTCGACCGCTAACTTTTTTTCACGTCTTATTTAGAACGACATCATGCGATGAGACGCTCTAACCGTTAGGAAGAACTCATAAATCTTATCGTAAATATTCAAATTAACATTTAGATTATTGAATTATAAACACCAAAATATACTATCCGCTCATCAAATCATTGATTGACTGATTGATTTTTTCGTGTTTCCGGTCGCGTCAACGGCTTTGGTCATTAATCCCGTTAGTGTAGTGCATGTTTTTCTCTCGCGAAATGGTGGTGATCTTCCCCCGCTGGATGGCGAGATCCGGCGCCGACCTACCGTCGGCTAGTGGGGTTTCCCCGTAACCAGGACTCTCCCACCAGCGGGGCACCGCCCCGGCCGGGACAAGCTCTAAGCTCCCGACCGGTCTCCTGGAATATGTGGTAGTGTAGTGCATGTTAGTGTAAGTGTGTGTGTAAGGGGAGAGGATAGGACAGGAAGAGGAAGGACAGATCGCGCGTGGTCCGTGACCCGTTTGGTAGGGTACACCTCCGGCATTCGCCTGGTGTTGATCGGAGAAACCACGGAAAACTACCGATCAGAGCAGCCGTCCGCTAGAATTCTCCTCCAGAGAGCGACTGAATTCGACCTTGCTGAAAAGCTAGTAAATCCTGCCGCCGTCAGGACTCGAACCTAAGTCCTCCCGGTGAAAGGTTCATCAAATCATGTAATGGACGATTTACTGCATACTTATATCTACTCATATCCTTGCTCTGATAAACCTACGGAAGAGACGAACCTACCTATCTAGAGAAATTCGTAAATTGTAAAGAAATAATTTGATAGAACCCAGAAAAAATGATTTTATAGATTTTTTTTGCTAGATATGTTGACATGACAATCATCGCCTGTTAGTAATGAGAATGAGATTTGTAGCAACAGACACGACATTCAATTTAAAAATAAAACTGTGAGTAAATTATGTAGAAGACAACGGAAAAACAACGTAAAGACTTTTGTTACGTTCTTCTATGAATTGTATTTTGTTACGCAGATAGAAGAAGCTAAAGGGTGTTACTGAGAACAAAGTTTTATTTTGATAGAAAAAAACAATTTTTACAAGACAAATTAACTTGATCTTTTTTCTTTGGAAGAATATCAAAGATGTTGCTTACGTGCCTCCATTGCCATCAATAATAGAGAAACGGGAAAAATCGCATTGATGATGGTGACATGACCGTTTTTGAAGAAATAATACGTCGTGTTTGGGAAGAATGAGACTATTGCTTAGATATGTTTCGTCAAACCTCAACAGTTCGCCGAGAGAAGCGGTAGCGTTCATATCGCGCTTTGCAGCTCCAAGCGTTGTAGCTTAGTCTACTGACCTCCACGCTATCGCAGTGTTCATGGAACAAAGTTTAGACTCAACAATAGAAGCATTTACAAATGCATTAGGCACGTTAAACAATCCTAATGAAGGTGGAAATACAATTATAGAAATGGTAGAGTGCACTCCATCCGTCCAACAATAATTAGAACAACTTCGAAAACTTCAAACCCTTCAAATTGAGGCAGAGCAACGATGGAAAATGGTCCAAGACCGACGAAAACAGTTAAAACAACAGCCTCTTGAGAAGTGCATAATTATCCCGCAGCTGCAATAACAATGAGATTTTCGAAATACTCCGAAATATTAACATTTTCCCATTTTTGAAAATACGGAGGGTTCGCCGATAATGGTTACTAGACCCATATTTGTTTTACAGTTCCTTGACAGATATAAAAATTCGAGCTGTTTCTGAGGAAAAAATGTTCAATTAGAGAGGCTACAGATGCACATACTTTCTCACATTATTTCTCCATTTGCAACTGTCGAAAAATTCAAGGAGCTCAACAAAAATGAGACTTGTGCTATTATTTTAAAAGCCCCTTCTATCAGTGAAAAAAAACTGAAGAAAAAAATTTTGGAGCAGTTTTTGAGAAAATGTTTTTTATAAATTGCATTAATTTCAGACTAGAATTAAGCAGAAACTACAGTTTAAAATAACTGTACATGACCTTTGTTATAGAGTTGGTTTATTGAAACAAACTTTTTCTAAGGTAAAAATATCTCTCTTCAATTTTGTAGTTTTGAAATGTTCTTTGCAATTTTGAAAAATACTGTGTTCGCCAAAAGTGGGACTATCGGCTTATTTCTTTACCATTCCTTGTACATACGAGGAGACAATTTAAAGAAAACATTCTGTAGTATTTTGAGATAAAATTGTGTAAAAAAGTTTTAAAATCGCTTAAATTTTACAAACTAATTACATGAAAATTACTCAACTATTTTCGAAAAATTGTGCATGACTTTCCTTTAAGATCTGTTTTTAAGACGTTATCTGACAATAATTCGCCGTTTTCCGGAGTATTTTTTTTCATTATGTGTACAACAATGGACAGGAAATGGGAACAAATATATTTCAAAGTAAATAAATAGAAAAATAAATAAATAAATAGAAAAATTCACAACACTCTACAGTGCCTATAAGTCTGTATAAATTAAATTTTTTGAGAAGGAAAAAATTGTTTTTCCTCTCTAATTTATTCCCAATGCCGGAAATTCAGTTTTACTTTTCCTCCTTATTCTGTAGTATTAAGGAGAAAAGGTATTAGAATCACCTGAATCCTATGGTCTTGAATTTTCAGACATAAGGTCTGTTTTTAAGGTGCTTTTGAGCTGTGAATTTGCACACACGTCAAGATTAACCCTTAGATGACGACGTGGGAATTCAGTCACACTGGTACCGACGTGGAATCCCGTGGACTCTTGAAATTTAGTTCCAAATATTACAGTATTAAATTGTATTTCAAGTGCAGAGCATTGAAACTTACGATAAATAATGACTAGAGGAAATATTAATCAGGATATATTTGTTAATAAGTTATTTAATGAGGGAATATCATATGATTAGGAATGGTTGAATAAATTAAGCATACCTTTAATTTAACAAATTTATCTTTATCATCAAAATTTATTGAACATTAAAAAAATATATTAATGAAAACTACAATAATTCTAGAATTGAAAATTTCACATTCTATTTGATGATTCCAAGGTATACTCTAACATTGCTGTCCTTTTGCGCCCCCCCATTACGGAATATTTTCTTCATAATCATCGTCATTAATATTCACACACTCTCTTAACGGCCTAGTCATGTTTTTCTGTACATTGCATTCTTTAGAGGCGCCCCAGAACAAACAGTAAGAACTGGCAAAGTGCGACGCGCACTCTATGAGTTACACTGCTACTGGCGTGGAGTCCCTAGGTCTCCTGCGCACCAAAAAAGGCTGATAATTTCCCTGAAATGCATTCCACAACAGTAGGCTCGCAACGCGTTTCTTACAACTATAGAAGGGAAAGGTAGAAGAAGAATCCAGGTGAATCAGAATGAAGCGGAAATGTAGGTTTCAGGAATTTTGCGAAGTCGAATGGTCCCACGGACTCCACGTCGGTAGCTGAGGGTTAAGGTCTATTTGTATTGTTTCTATATATTCTTTTTAAGAACTATATATTCTATTTAACAGATTTTCTAAATTAATGATCATGTTTGTAATTGATGTGTCTATATATTTTTTTCACTCTCTCCCATTATCTCTCTAAATGTTTACTAGAGTCAGTTGACTACGGAAGATCACAGATCACTCTAGGTATACAGCTGATTGATTTGTAATTTTAATTCTCATTGTATAGTAGGAAAGTGCCCTAGTGGGATGTGTTTAAACTTCTTCTTTTTCTTCATCTTCTTAAAATGTCTAAAACTTGTTCCTTTCCAAGAAGTATAACGAGTCTTTCCATCATATCCTTGGTCTGCCAGCTTCTCTTCTTCCCCTAGGCTTTTCATCTCTAGTAATCCTCACGATTCTTTTCTCTCCTCCTTTGTCTCATTATGATCATTCCATTCCTTTATTCAGTCTGCTATCCACTCCGTAACTTTGCACAGTTCCCTTAAGTTTTTGTTTCTTTTCTTATCCAGTAGTGTGATTTGTAATTTTTCTCAGAACTCTCATTCAGCGACCTCAAGTTGTTGTTGAGTGCATTTTGTTTCGCTTCTTGTGTCACCTCATTATGTTAATATTGGTCTAATTAACGGTTGATATATTCTAACCTTCCTGTTCTGTTTTAGATGTTTAGTATACCATATTGAATAATCGAGACAGCCAGCGATTCTATTACCCTTTATTATTTGCTCATTGATTTCTTTCTCTGATTGCTCTGAGCTTGTTAAACTTATTCCCAAATACTTCATCTCTAGAAACTATTCTATTATTTGATTATCCACTACCAATTTACACCTAATCGGATTCTTAGCAATTGCTATATCTTTCGTCTTCTGGGTAGATATATTTAAGTTAAGATAATTACAAATTGTACTGAATTAATAAACAATCGTGGTAAGTCATCTTCATTTTCAGCTATTAACAATGCATAACATGATATTTATATTATATTTTCCCATACTATATCCTTTTTTGTTTTTAGTTGTTTTATAATACTAAAATTATTATTTGTATAAACAGGATCAGATAATGTTTCTTGAAACCATTTTCTACTGAAAAATATAATTTTTAAGCCAAAGGAATCCATGATCTCAAACCTACAAATTTCTTAATAATTGTGAACGGGTTCTATTGGAGGTGCTATAAGCATGCAGATATTTAAATATGCTTCCAAACGTAAGACGTAACTAACGTAAAGGAAAAATAGTAAAAATATTGTCTAACGTAAAAGAAAAACAGTAAAAATTTTATTGACGTCACGAAGTAGGATAGTAATGGTACATTCAGTGTTTAGAAACTCCCAAGGAGATAACCATGACATTTTGTCAACAGACGTGAAAAATACAAAAATTGGACAAAAATACACTCAATAGAACATTGGGACTTGAAATATCTCCAGGACACCTACTGCTGTCGCAGTAATATTTCTGGCAGGTGATTAGATTAGACACTATTTTGACGTTGGTTTGTCTGCCTTTGAAAGAGCATATAATATAGGAAACTATGGATAAGAAAAACCTGAATATCAAAGGAAACATAAAACAAAACTTTTATTTACAAAATCTTTAAAAAAGTACAAAATATCTCAAAATACGAAGGTGTACTCCACTTCTTCAGCGCCAACGTGTATTTCCAAACACCACCACCGTTCACCCCATGAAGCCGATCATGGGGTAGTAGGGCATCCTGAACATGCCCCCGCTGCTGGCGGCGGCGGCGGCGGCGGCGCTGCTGGCCCCGATCTGTCGCCTGACCCTGCGAGCCGCGAGCGGAGGTGCTGGCCACGCCCCCACGCCCAGCGCGCCCCAGTGCAGCACGCAGAACTCGCCTACGCACAAACGCAAGCAGCGCACTCTTTAATGGTGTCAACCGCCAAGTTCCATTCATGTCAAGCTAGTTTCTAAGTGAAATTTATGAGAGGGAGAAGAAAAAAAACTTCAAAATTTATATATATATATATATATATATATATATATATATATATATATATATATATATATATATATATTGTGACATACCGATATGTCACATGAAAATAAACTAACATTTATTTGAAGACTATATGGTGGAATATGCATTAAGAAGTTTAGACGATCGAAAGGTCAGCTACACCAAAATATAACGAACGCATAGATTGGCTGGGTGAGAGAAGGACGGTCAAATGTTATGAAAAAAAAGAAGGGAGTTTAATACGAAGCTTCGAGGGGTGAATCATGCAGGAAGATTTCATTCTGACCGGCATCGCGTGTCTGAACTGTTCGTAGGTTCGTGAGAGGGAGCGAGGTAGTGCAGATAGTCAGAGTCGGGTTATCAGATTGTGAAATTTGAAGGACAGCAAATAATATTGCAGATATTGCATGTGAAAGTAATATTGATGCATAAATTGGGACTTTGTCGGGAGTGGTAATCGAGTTATAGGTTTCGGGACTATGTCATAGGACGTAATCGGGACTGGAAATTTTGATAGTTTGAGACCAGTTTGGATAGGAGCAGAAGAGGATTTCTTGGGACTTTGGACTACGGCAAGCTCGCAAGATATTTCGACTGAGAAGTCTACGAGGGACATCAACGAAGAATAGATAAGTTAACCGCGGTATAAAACTGTAAAATTCAAAGATATCTTGATAAAAGGCCTAACATCAAAATCATTTATTAAATTCACTGAATTGTTTGCTAAAAGGTAACAATAAACTTTGTTAAATTTTGTTTTTTTAGAAAAGAAAGTGATCTTTCATTTAGTCAATCCAAACAGTAATGAACTAGGAATTAGAATCATTCTATTTCAGATTCCCAGCTGCGCTGTATAGTCAGCGGATCCTATAATCTATTATAAAGGTAATAAGGATTATAATATATCGTGACCCATTGACCCAGCAAGCCGGACGCTAAGATCTTTGCGAGAAATTAATGTAGAGAGAAAATTTGTATATCTCAATATATATATATATATATATATATATATATATATATATATATATATATATATATATATATATATATATATATTGATATGACCACATTCGATTGATTGATTGGAATGATTGATTAGTGATTTCGGGCGTGTCGACTGCTGAGATCATTAGTCGCGTAAGTGTAGTACATTTGTTTATCGTGGAAAGCGGCGATGATGTTCCTCCGCTGGAGAGTGAGATATGGCACCGACCAACCCGTCGGCTTGCGAGGTTTCCCCAAACAGGTATCTCCCACCAGCGTGGCACCTCCTGAGACTGGACAAGCTCTATGTTCCCGACCGTTCTCCCAACAAATGTGATGGTGTAGGTCGTGAAAGTGAAATGTGTGTAAATAAAGGGTGAAATAGTTCAAGGAAGGGGAAGGAATGATCGCGCGCAGTTCGTGGCCTGTTTGATGGGACACACACATGCCTCTGTCCAGGTATTTAGTTGGTGTTGATCGGAGAAACCACGGAAAACTGCCGATCAGAGCACCCGCCCGCTTGAATTGTTCTCCAGACAGCGGCTGATTTTGACGTAGCTATTTAGCTAGAGTTGAAAATCTTGCCACCGTTGGAACTCGAACCCTAGAACCTCCTGGTCAGAGGCATTGCATTCACTCCAGTTGTTAAGCATAAGTTAAGTTCTCATATGACCCAAACCGTCAAGTTTTATTAATTTATGTCAACAGTACTAATCTCTAAATGAAATTTATGAGAGGAAATAAAAACTACATTGAAATGACAAGGTTCGAGGCTAGGAACCATATTTCCCCCCACTCTATAGGTCTTTAGTTGTTTCTTATTTACTCTCTGGAAGTTATGCAATATTTAGTATTAATGCATAATTGGAACAGAAAATAAACCATTACATTTAGACCGCTGCATATTTTGCAAGAAATTCAAATATCTTGAAAAAACCCAAAGGCTTAATTATGAGAGGACTTAATTGTTAAAGAGAAAAAACAAGCAAGAGTTTGAAGAACAAAAATCTGAGCATATTGAAACTGAAAATAGCGGAACTAAAAAATAAGGCGAAAGAATAAAGAAGGATTGGAAGGAAATGAGACTTCATACAACAAAAAGAAGAAAACGAATAATGTGTTATAAAAATAAAAAGCATCTATTCATGCAAATAATGTTCTTTGCGTGTGCTTTTTAATACAATTAATGCGATTTTACATCAGTAAAGAGGAAATTAGGGTTCAGATAAGTCTTTATAAATATCACGAAAACGAAGATTTGGTCAAATTGGGTGGCATTTTTCTACAAGTCCATAAAAGTCCTACTAAATACATTTTAATTTATTTCGAACCCCAATTAGAATGCGCCTAATTCAAGAACAAATTGAAAATTATTTCCGACCTACCTGTTCCCGCAACATACAAAAAAACGTAATTGTCATTAATTCCTGTAATTATATTAATTAGTGCATTAATCAAACGTGCATGTAAATCAGGGACATAAATGACGCTCCCATTAGCGCACTTGAAAGGGTTCGAGACCAGCGTCAAAAAACATCTAATATCTTAATGAAAGGGTTGCAGGTGTTTTAAGTGAAGTCTTGTCACTCTACGCATAGTCCAGGTAATACTGAATACCCCCAAACAGTATCAAACTAACAATTATTATTTTTTTCCTAGAGGTTTCTATTCAGCGGATAGCCGCTTACCTTTTTCGCCACGATGGGACGCATATTCGACCATACACCATCACATGTGTGGGCTCCTCTAATCTGGGGTCAGCAGAACGCCAGGCCCTCCGCGACAACACGTACAAAGTCAAGGGACAAACAACAATACCCAAGGCGGAACTCGAACCCGCCACCCTTCGGACCGAGTCCGTCCACGCTCCTAGCCACCTCGGCCATCCAGGCCGGCGTAAACGTTGCTCAAGTTGGAAAAAAAGAAAAATGAAAAGGGTAGGAGAAGGGAAAAGGAACAGAATGTGAGGATGCCTGCCCTTACCTGGTCCGCAGGAGCCTTGCGGCTCACGTGCGGCGGGCGCGAAATCCGCCGCTGGCGTCTGCGGTGCTGGCGCTGGAAGGTCGGCGGCGACCATCGCCAGGGCGACGACCAGCCCGAAGGCAGCCACGCTCTTCATGTGGACGGAGAGGGCGAAATGGACGGAAGGCGGTGGCGGAGGCCGGGGTCGGGTGCCAGCTCTTGGCGCTCGACGCTCTTATACTCGCATCGCCCACGCCTACACGACTTATCAGGCACGCGCCATCTTGCCAGCACCCGTTGTTTAACCCCGCCTCTCCCCTCCCCGCCTCGCCCCGTGCTTCGGCCGTCTTCTGTTTTCTTTCATCCCGAAATGAAAACACGGTGTTGCAATGTCACACTTCTCTCAATTGAGAAGAGTTACGGAACATGCTGTGGTAGTTCAATTCTTTGCAAAATTCTTCAATTGAATGATATCAAAGTTGACAACAATGTTTTTTCTCGATGTCTATGAAAGTACAGTGTAATTCGGCAATGAATGGGCTCGTTGGTCTAGGGGTATGATTCTCGCTTAGGGTGCGAGAGGTCCCGGGTTCAAATCCCGGACGAGCCCACTCCTTTACAACTATAAACCCATACCTACACTGAACAGAAGGATGAAGCAGATGCGTAACAAGCGGCTCGTTGGTCTAGGGGTATGATTCTCGCTTAGGGTGCGAGAGGTCCCGGGTTCAAATCCCGGACGAGCCCACTCCTTTACAACTATAAACCATACCTACACTGAACAGAAGGATAAAGCAGATGTGTAACAAGCGGCTCGTTAGTCTAGGGGTATGATTCTCGCTTAGGGTGCGAGAGGTCCCGGGTTCAAATCCCGGACGAGCCCACTCCTTTACAACTATAAACCCATAACTACACTGAACAGAAGGATAAAGCAGACGTGTAACAAGCGGCTCGTTGGTCTAGGGGTATGATTCTCGTTTAGGGTGCGAGAGGTCCCGGGTTCAAATCCCGGACGAGCCCACTCCTTTACAACTATAAACCCATAACTACACTGAACAGAAGGATAAAGCAGACGTGTAA
This sequence comes from Teleogryllus occipitalis, assembly GCA_011170035.1. Lineage (NCBI taxonomy): Eukaryota > Metazoa > Arthropoda > Insecta > Orthoptera > Gryllidae > Teleogryllus > Teleogryllus occipitalis. Next base: position 77,535 of record BLKR01014843.1, on the reverse strand, counting down.
CAAGCGGCTCGTTGGTCTAGGGGTATGATTCTCGCTTAGGGTGCGAGGGGTCCCGGGTTCACATCCCAGACGAGCACGTATATTTACAACGCAATCGAGGAGAGTTTTTCTTAATCAATCTTGAATTTTAACAAAATTACCCCATTAATTTGATTTGATTTATTTTGATAGACTGGGCTATTACAAATCATATATCGTGTTTTAAAAAGTTATATTTCAGAAACTATTACACATAAATGATTGACTGATACATCGATAGAACTGCAAACTCTCCACGTTTTTGTCATATCATTTTGGCTTCACTGTGATTCACCAGATAACGGTTTGCGTTTTGGAATATAAAATTTGTTGTTTGTTTTTTGCCACGATTTTAAAGCGATTCAGAAAATTTCATTCTCCCACAAGAGGGCGCTCCTCCGCACTGACATTCCGATGTCCCGACCGAACGGTTCCTGATCTTTTCCTTTGGGGGCATGTCAAAGACATTGCGTACGTACCTCCGTTGCTAGCAACAACCACAGAGGAATAGCAGAATATTTATGCTGTAATGACCGTTTCTGAAAAAATGCTACATTGTGTTTTGGGGAAAATACATGGATATGTTTCGTAAAACGAAAAGAGATATTCAACATTTATGGCCAAAAAACAAAAACTAGGAGAGATTGAAGTTTTATCAATGTATCACTCATTATTTGTTATAGTTTCTGAAATATAAATTTTTAAAATCCGATGAATTATTTGTAATAATTTTGTATTTCTGTCAATGAACAATAAAAACTTTATGTGATCTGTGGGGAGAAGTACAAAAAGTATTGTAATTGTGTAGATTTAGTCCTCAATCCCTTACTTCTTATTTTCTCTTGCCATGTATTTTTCATAACCCAAAAATAAAATGGATTAAATATTTGTTGTTATCAAAAAATATTATCATCAAAAATTATATATTTTATGACACATGTTGATATATTTTTGCTGTCAGGCAGAAGTGTTTTAACTTATTTTATGTGTCTACAAAGTAATAACAAACACTATGAGTTCCGACTGACGCATAATACGTAGTACATCGTTCCTCCACTGAGTCATGGTCATGCGATGTAAAACGGTTAAGTTCTTAGCGGAACATTTCAAGGTTAAATATGATATTCCCGTACTTCATACAGGAAGTCTGTATCGCTGCCTTTGGGTTCAAAGTCCTGTTGAGAAAGATTATGATGTAAATTACCAGGGGTAAGGTAAAGACAGTCTGCGTTTATCAGCGAATGAATAACTGCAAACATGACAAAAATCTTTGAGTTATTTTCAATAATTTGTGTTGACACAATATTACCTTACTTTTGCATAAATCTTATACTATATACGGCAGTTATTCCACTAAGTCTGAACAAACTAGATTCAATTTAAAACAACAAAGTCATTAAATGAGCTACACTCTCAGAAAATGAAGTATGCCGGTCTCCTTTAACAAATCTTTTAAAAACATCTTTTTGAAGAATAATTTATAACTAAACATGTCACAACCACATATATTTGCATACATTTTAATTTCTCTTCCAAGGATCTTGTGGATTCTGACTACACAAGAAATTAGAGGAAACAATTTATTATACGATTTATCCACTTTCTCCCCGGACTACGTACTTACGTAGTAAAGAGAGTGTATTCTAATACTTCGGTAAAAATCGTCGACTTTTTGACAGAAATACTCTATGTATTATGGAGTCCTGATACCGAAAAAGTGAATAAATCTTGTTTTTATGCATAGTAAATTATTTTCTCTAACAAGTTGTAGTCAGAATTCTTGTTTTCTGGGTCATTGATTAAAAAAAACTGATTGACTACAAAATGTTTGCCTTTCCTTCCGTCTGTCTGCGGTTAACGCTAACGCCTAAACCATTAAAATGATTTTCTCCAAAACTGACGTTCTCCGATCGATCTAAACGAAACCGAGGTCCAGGTTAGTGAGTTTGAAATGGATAGTTTGATTTTGGGGATAATTTATATGAAGCCACAACATTTTCACAATTTTCAAAAAAAATTATTCCATTGTTTGTGATTAAACTTTGTTATTACGTAGTCTGAAAGATGTTTAAGAGACTGGTGTAGGTCTCGTGTTCGTTGAAAACCCTGATTTTTCGAAAATTGCAAACATTCAAAAACAGTTCGACGTCTTCCTATAACAAAAATATTAAAGATAAACATTTTTCCCTGAATGAAATCTGTTCCTTAAAGGTCGATTTTGAAATAAGGTCCTGTAGAATTTTTCGAAAATTTGAACATTTTTCGCGTAATTTTGCGTGAAGTATAGGCACCTTTTATTTTTGTTTAAACTAAATTTTTTTTAAAAATTCTGCAACGGTTTTGATTAAATTTTGACTTCGGATAGCGTAAAGGACACTTAAGGGAATGGCGCAGGTCTCATTTTCGTTGAAAAATTTTGATTTTTGAAAATTGCAAAAATTAAAAATTTTTTCGTCTTCCTAGAACTACAATTATGAAGACAAACATTTTTCTTAATGAAATATGTTCATCGATAAGAGATAATAATGTTATGTTCACTTTTTCGAAAATATGAATATTTTTGCAAAATTTTGTCAAACACGCAATTTTTTACACAATTTTTTTCTTAAAAACAGCACAATTTTTGTATTAAATTTGAATCTTAAATAGCGTAAAGGACGCTTAAGAGAATCGTGCAGGTCTTATGTTCGTCGAAATGCCTGATTTTTTCAAAAACTTAAAAAAAATTAAATTTTCCTACAACTACAATGGTGAAGATACAATTTTTTTCTTAATGAAATGTGTTCATCAAAAACATTATCATGAGGGGTCATGGTGAATTTTCTGAAAATATGAGTATATAATATAACTCATTAACTCATAAACATTACTCTTCGTGAACGTAATACGAGAAGTAATTTCAGGCAGTTGGATACTAAGTTAGAATTTGTATATTATTTCATATTTCTTTGTTCGTTTCTAACATTAGAGCTTTTGTTATACGTTTACAAATTAATATTTTAGAAATTATTTAAAACCTTGTTTGGTAATTCGTATTTTTTGTGCGAGTTGCGAGGAATATGTTTGCATTCTCAATATATTGATGTATTTTATTCCAATAAATTCGCAGATCGCCATAGAAATTAGCCCAAATAGGTTTTCTCTCTTAAAAATAGGATTTAAATGTAATATGAAAGAAAGACTTGCCAGCCTTCAGGGAATATTAGATTGGAATGCAACAATGACATTCCGCGCCTCGAGATGACAGCTGAATTCCTGTGAATTGTCTCGATGTTGGTACATGATTTAGCTCTATGAAAAGCAGTTATAATGGTCAAATTTATATTGATTTTGTTTGTAAATATTTAGTTTCCTCACCAAATCTTCTACTTTTTTTAATGAGTTTTAAAAAAATACCGAGATATCATTCGGAGAGAAATTTTGGTATAAATAGTATTACATAACTTTAATTACTAAGGGCGAGGGAGTACGTGCTGTTTTAGGAACATTAGTTTTCTTAATGTAATCTTCTGTTGAAAGACAAATCTTGAACGAAGACGAACAATTTTTGTAGAAAAAAGAGTACTTTTGGCTCAATTTTGCATGAAATAATGCAATTAAAAGTCTAAAAACAATTATTTTTATCAAGAAAGGCTCCAAATTTTTTAAACTTTTTTCTTCATATACTAGTGAAAACCCGTCAAAATTTGACGGTGCGATCTGAGATAAATGTAAAATACTGTGCGCAGACTAATTTTCACAATTTGTTGCATAGTTTGGATATTCGGGGTATAACGAAGATATTCTGTGATGTGGAGTTCCCAAAATTTTGAACACGTATGGCTCATGACCAGGTGGCAATGCAATATCGGCGCCAAATGACAGAAAAGAAAGAACACTATTATTCTGACGGATATTATTTCTAAAGTTTTATGATGTGTTATCATCTCCTATAAACAACTTTGATTTCTTCAGGTACATTGCTTGAAGATAAACTTATTTTCCCATTTAAGCAACGCAGAGTAAACTCGTTTGCAGAATTTCTCTCACATGTGAAGTACAAAACTGACATTTCATAGTCAACGACCACGCAGAAAACGACATGATCTCGCTATCAAGACACTTACGCTGACTTTCTCTTTCCCTGCGTTTAGTTAATGTACGTTTGCGTCTTTTGGGGCGCGTGGGCAACGTTTCGGAATTCGACATAACCTGTGAACAACTTCACTACTTCAGTACAACCTATCAAAACCCACTGTCCGAATGTTCTCTACAAAATTCACCACAAACGCAAATACAAAACTGTCTACGCCACAATGCAATTATTACACTGACACAAAACCTTGACGAATTGTAAACAAATCTCAACAATCAAAACAAAACATCACGCAGCGCCAGCATGAAGCAGCGTGGACATCTATCGACTCATGTATATCGATTTTGAAACAATCACCCTTTGGAAGAAAACAATTGACTATTGATAAGCGTACTATTAAAGAATGATTTAATTAATTAATTTACACCGTAAATGTTGTTGAATCAAAACAAATAATATCTGATAACACATCTAGGGATCACATTCTTTCATTTGAAGGAAAAAATACTACTATCGGTTTCTGTAGAAGCTCTAAACGAAGCCATGGCAGAATACCTTATTTTTTTAAATATATAGATAGAAAAGAACGGTTAAAAAGTGGTGTTGATCTCATTCTCAGGAAGCAATTTGCTATTTTCAAGCTATTTTCGCAAATTGCAAAAAAATTTCGTTTCAAAAGTACAATATTGGTTTTAAGACAAATAGTTTTTGTTTTAAATGTAATTCGATCTAAAAATGAGATCCTTAGAAAAGACCTTGAACAATTATTTCAAATAGCGAATAGTTTTCGCGTAATTTGCGTTTGAAATTAATGCAATTTATAAAGAAAAATTTTCTCAAAAAGGTTCATATTTTTTCTTCATTTTTTTTTCTGCGGATAGAGCAAAGGTCGTTTAGAAAATGCTGCAGGTATTTTGTTGAACTCCCCAATTATTGAAAATTGCAAAATTTAGAAGCAATGTGAAGAAGAAGGAGCTATTAGGGCCAGTTTTGAAAAACTAGGGCAGGGGCTCTAGTTTTTCAAAACGTCCGTCTGTCCCTCTGTCTGTTCGTGCCCAACTCCATCAATTAATGTTTCTAAGAAAATTTTCCAAAATGAATATTCCGCGGTGAATCTGGCACAGCGATTTTCAAAACCATTCTTGAAAAATTCTCAGGGTACTTTACACGAAGCTCTTAGGACATTTTCAAACTTTTCTCAAGCATGCCTCCAACTTTTATCTTTGAATTTCTTCTAAGAATAGAGTGAAATACACTCATAAAGATGGCGTGGGTCTGATTTTCACTGTCAACTCTAAATTTTTGAGAATTACTAAAGTTTGAAAATTATCCGGCCTCTTCCTGCAACTACAGTACTGAAGATAGCGATTTTAGCGATTTTTCTTCAAATGAATTTTTTTCTTAGCTGAGGTCTATAATCAATGCAGTATACTTGATTTGAATATATTAGTAATTTAGAGCATTTTTGAGAGAAATATGGGAAATATGAAAAATATTAAAAAGTAGATTTTTTAAAAACGGCTCCAAATTTGAACATTTATTTAGTCAAATATCTATTCTAGTATTAGGGGACCGAAAAATAGAGCAAAAGTGAAAAAAGTTTCTAAATATAAATATATGAAAGTAAACTAAATCATTCTTTTAATTGATATGTGGTGTAAATATTTTGTTTAACAACATTTTCTGTCAAGTTCACTAGTCTTTTCTAAGCACAGACATTTTTATAAAGGAAGTTTCGTGGGAACTGAACGTTGAATATTTCTCGTGTCTTCATTGAATTTTTATTATCTATCGTTGATGTTAATATTCGATGAATCTTCTTCATATTTAAAGCAAAATGCATCTATTATAAATGACATAAATAGTATTGAGTATTTGTTATACTTATAAGTGATTACATTTACAATTTAACATAGCTTTACTTTATCTGGACAAAGTAATAATTTTTTGATTAGTTCTTTGCTAGTCAGTTTTGTAATATTGTTTTATTATGCTATTTATGCACAATTTTCTATTGTTATGGAACTAGCCGCTTTGCAAAACCTGTTTAGAATTGTTTGGAAAATGTTTGAAATATTACACGCATGAGTTCTTATGTGTTGTAGGAAATGATTCATTTGTTCATCAAATCACAAATGAATTAGAATTTCAATATCTGACTAACTCTGACATAATTTTATAATTTTGAATTACAACTATTGAAAAACCAAAATTCAGAATGTACTATATTTATATCATGAAGAAATAGTTTATAAATTGAAAGAATACAATATTGCACAAAAAATTTTCAATCATATTCTTTTACAATTTCCTTACAATCTTAGTTTATAGTTTCAGAATAATATTTTTTGCTGTGTTAATTGAAGGTCACTCTGATAAATACTTTTGGGAACCTTTTTTTGGATGACCTTCTGTTTAAAGCGTGTTTATTTTTCTTCGTTCCATTAGTATCACGATCGCAGAATAATATAAATATTTAGTAATTTTACATGGCGTTTTACCGTTTCACCCCGAATCAAAGGTACTGCATTAATGCTGATAGAGCAAACATTGAAGAAATATTGTGAGAGGATGTAAATTATTAAACTTGAAATTTATTTCATTTTGAGTATTAAAATACACCATTTATGTAGTAACTACGCGGCAATAACACATACGACACTCAAGACGGGGTAATCTTATAAAAACTTTTAAATAAATGTTTATTTCTGAGCTTCGCTAGAAATAAAGATATTATTATTATTATTATTATTATTATTATTATTATTATTATTATTATTATTATTATTATTATTATTATTATGAAAAGTTTAGACTACAGAGAGCAACATCCTTGGAAGAGCTTATTTACATCCGCGCAATTTATATAATAGTAACTGCACCCCAGCAGTGTTACCATTATACACAGACTGTTTCTTCACATTTCAGCTTCCCTTACAAACAAATTGTAGGTTTCTAAAATGGTTTCAATGTCGTAACACTTCCGCATACCATTTAGAAAGCGGGTTCATTATACTGTAATGTAGCCAGTATGTTGGTCCGTCTCCGTGTTAATAAATTCGCGTGAAAAATAAGCCCCAGCGAAGTCGACGGCGGTGGCGGCGGCGCCGCAGGGCGACTATTGCACAGGGGACTGAAACATTCCATTTCACGCTCCATGACGCCCGCTGAGATAAGGGTGGCGGGGCGAAGCGGGGCGAAGCGGGGCGGCGGGGGGAGGCGGGGAGCAAAGGGGAGGTCGTTGTGGTGACGGAGGTGGAAGAATAGGAAGCGTCCGCGATGGTGGAGGTGGAGACGGCGAGGAGTGAGATGGCGTTGGCGGCAGAGATGGAGGAGGAGCATGGGGGTGGAAGTGGGAGTGGGAGATGGAGACAAAGGTGGGGAAGGCGGAGGGGGTGGTGGAACTGTAGAGATTGATTGATTGATTTTTTCGTGTTTCCGGGTGCGTCAACTGCTTTGGTCGTTCGTCCCGTTAGTGTAGTGCATTTTTTTTCTCGGGAGATAGCGGTGATCTTCCTCCGCTGGATGGCGAGATCCGGCGCCGACCTACCGTCGGCTAGTGGGGTTTCCCCCAACCAGGACTCTCCCACCAGCCGGGCACCGCCCCAGCCGGGACAAACTCTAAGCTCCCGACCGATCTCCCGGAATATGTGGTAGTGTAGTGCATGTTAGTATAAGTGTGTGTGTGTAAGGGGAGAGGATAAGACAAGGAAGAGGAAGGAAAGATTGCGCGCGGTCTGTGACCTGTTTGGTGGGGTACTGCTTCAGCATTCGCCTGGTATTGATCGGAGAAACCACGGAAAACTACCGATCAGAGCAGCCGGCCGCTAGAATTCTCCTCCAGACAGCGACTGAATTCGAGCTAGCTGAAAAGCTAGTGTCAAAAATCCTGCCGCCGTGGGGAGTGTAACCTAGGACCTCCCGGTCAGAGGCGCTGCAGTGTGACATCAGTTGATGCCCTGAGCTACCGCTCCCGGTGAACCGAAGAGCTTGAGAAGGCGTTGGAGGCGGCGGGGTCTGTTGAGGCGGGGTCGGCGAGGAAGTGGTGGGGATGGCGGTTGAGGCGGCGGAGGAAGTGAAGGCGTGGGTGGCGGAAACGGGGTTGGCGGTGGCGGCAGAGATGAGGGCGGCAACGGCGTGGACGGAGACGAGGCGATGCTGGACCCTACCGTTGCCTTGAAATTCTACGACCAAGACCCTGTCGAACCGTCGATGCAAGACAATATGTGCCTGCAGATATGTTACTTTCAAGAAAAAAATGGCATATGCCCTTCTTGAGAACAAAACCTTTTGCAGCATAAATTTGCGGTTTCAAGTATCTCGGGATTTCTCCTTTTTTTCTTTCTCGTATACGTACGTACATATGGAGTAATATTGGTGGTACAGAGAAAGTTATATAATGCTGCGGAAAATCAAGTTTACGTTTTCAACTGAAATACACGTTTTGGAGGTCCATGAGCACCTATTCGTAGATTTTTTGTCAAAATGTATATTCTCGGGTCAATCCGGCTCAACTCGAAGCTGTGTGATTTTGAAAAAAATTCTTTAAATTTTTTTAGGGATATTTTACATGACGCCCATGGAACTTTTTCAAAATTTTCTCAAAAACGGTTGCAAGATTTTCTTTAAATTTCTCATGATAATAGACTGAAATACACTTACAAAGATAGCATAAGTCTGATTTTCACGATTAACTCTGAATGTTCGAAAATTACAAAAGTTTGATTTTCTTTGGCGCCTAGTACAGGCGGAAAGTACAATAGTGAATGAAAGACAATTCTTTCTTTAATGTTTTTGAACATATTGTACAGATTTTCTTGAATTATTTTCTAATTCAAAACTTACACAAATGTAATTTTTTATATATCTCTCACGTCATTAATATTTTCATTAAAGACATTTCTTATATATTATTGTATTTGTGAGTACAATTTCATCAAATAAATTCTAAAGAAGTTTCTCAAAAACGCGAAAGTTTTGGATGAAAATTAACTTCGAAATGCGCATTCTCAGATATGCTCAAACGTCATTTTCTTAAAAACGGCTCCCAGTTTTTCAAATGAACATATAGAACTAGGTTTTACTCTTTATAATACTCTTAAAGTCATATTTCAATTCTACTATTAGGAATCCGAAAACCTGAGAAAACATGAAAAAAATGTACTTAGGCATCAATAGATGGCAGCTGACCACAGGGTGGGCAAAACAAAACAATAGCCTAGAGTGAAGAGATAAGAAATCTAGTACGAAATGCCATTCTGTAGTACGACAAGTTTTATTTTTTTAAACTATACTAGAAAGTTACGGAGGTTAATCCTTTTACGGACCTCTAACTGACTTGATTTAATTTACTTGTTTAATATTTGTAATATTTTACAGTTTGAGTATTTTATTTACAGTTCGAAATAGGCTGGTTCTTAATGTTAATATCTCGTGCGCACATCAGCAATGACTAATAACCTAACCTAACTCGTCATGGAGAAAACAATGGCAAATTCCATTATTTCAACAATTAGAATATACAAGTGTATTGATGATAGTTGGCAATGACAGGCGAAACCTGACCATCGTACTTACCAAGAACTTATGAATTTACGCGATCCTTGTTTTTTCTTTTATTCCTAATTTTTTCCCCTTTGTTTAATTGATTCTTTTATTCCAGAAATTCGACGATTATCGAACGTATTGTTGGTGCAAGCAATTTATGAACACAGTACTGTTTCACTTATAACGCAATGCCTTCCGTCATATTTTGATTACATAAGGTAAATGTACAAAAACTACGCGCGAGTAAACGCGTTCCTACTGGTTTCGAAAGTAGCAAAGCGTTAATCATTTTACAATGCAATTCATTCATTCACAATTGTCGTTTTAGGGTCTGTTTTAGTGAAGCTAAAGTATCATCGCGGGGAAATAGAACCAGGGAGATATTTTTACCGTTTTAGCCACAGGACCAAAAAATCTGCTTTCGGTTCACTCTAATATGTACATCTATTGTCAGGAGATCAAAGTTAAAAAAGTGCATTCTTTAGGAAATTTTGTTTGATTCAATTTTGAATAAAAACGTTATTTACATGAAGTGTATTATTTTCCAGATGCACATGAAAAAATGAAAAATGAAGAAATTTTTATATTTTTTAAAAATTTTCTCTGCGAAGCTCACATATTTCTAAATGAGAATCCTTAATTTAGAATTTAGCATCCTAAAAAACATGTAGATCCAGCGAAAAAGACTTCTGTTTTTTCACTTTTTTGGAAACTTTTTTAAGAGTAGATTCGTAAAAAAACTCTTCCGTTTTTCCCCTGAATCTGCTTCTCTTGAATAGCAGTTGACTGGACTTTAACGCAACACTATTATGACAGTAAACCTTTCCTTGCACGTGATACCTTGTTGCACAACTGCTGCGAATATTAATATTCATATACAAAGAAGATTATCACCAAACGCATATTCCATTCATCTCATAAATGATTAAAAACCTGGGCTCGTCCGGGATTTGAACCCGGGACCTCTCGCACCCAAAGCGAGAATCATACCCCTAGACCAACGAGCCGCTGTTCTCTTCTACGTAGTGAGAGCAAAATTATGACTCACTAGCTTACTGTTACCGGACATTCAAAGCGACATTCATAACTTGAGGTCAGCCAGCGGAATACAATTCACTCAATAACTCAGTGCGGTCGTGTATATTCCTTTGCCAAAACGTTCTGTGTGAAAAACAGGATTACACAGCCCTATTTAGTAGAATAAGACGTTACGGAAGAGTAAGCATGGCTTGTCTGAATATCATCTGAAATTGACAGTGCTACAGTATCTTGAACCTCAGATTTGAACTGAATGGATCAAGAAACGTGAAGATATTACCAATTAATGTTTAAAATGTTACACTGGCTGTGGCTGTTTTGAAAATTATGCACTGATGTCGTTAAATTAAAAATCAACTGCACTTTTACTACACAATACACTCTCATGCAAAATTATATTACATTTTATTATTACGTATGTGCTGTAATGGTTTTATTAAAGTATACTCTCTTAAGCTAAAGATAGCTGTTATATCAACAGCATAGCTTCTTTCATTCGTAAACAAATATTAAATATTTGAGGGTTTACATAATTATACTTAATATATGCAATATAATTTTGTAGAATGTGTTTGCTATGGATCTCTAAGATATGAATCTCGCTAGAAAAGTTCTTTCAGGGCGGAGATTATACGCAGAACTTCTTTCAAAGCCCTCCAAGCCTTCAAATAAGCTTTCAATTATCTCCATGGTCTTCTAGATTCAGATTCTCTTCTAAGCGTAAGGCACTTAGCTCAAACAACTTGTTTATTTAGGGAAGCGTCTTTGCAGTGCTACTTGCTGACGTGTCTTAGGATCTAGGGGAAGGTTAGACAATCCGGAGAGCAATTTTGTTCGAGAAGAGAGAAACAACAGTATTTATGTTCTTAAAACCTTGTTTTCATGATTGGGTTAAGGGAGAACTATTTTGAGCAATGTTTACAAAATGTTAATCAACGACATTCTGAATGTCGCTGCACAAAGATAGTTGATTTAAAAATTAACTGGATTTTCCATTAATAAACAAATTTCTTCTCGTGTTTGCGAAATGAAGTCTTTTCATTTTCTTTATAGCTGTCTCAGTGAAAAGAAAAAGATCGCCTAAAACAACTCCAGCGACATCTAGTAGTATTTCATGCAGGTTGAGCTAAAGTTATGGAATCATTACAGACATTTCAGAATTAAAATCTTACTCAAAATTTAAAATCTTTCCAAATACTAACATCTTACTCGAAATTTAATATCTTACAAAATTCTTCAAAAAGTGTTTCACGGCTGGAAGAATTGCATATCGGCTCGTTAATTTAGGGGTACGTATTGACTTTCGTGATTCTGAATGTAAAAAAACGAGCTCGTCCAGGATTTGAACCCGAAGCGATAACCATATCCATAGACCAACGAACTGCATGTTTTGTTTATGCTTTATCCTTCCGTTCAGTGTAGATTTATAGTTCAGTGTGGGTTTATAGTTGTAAAGAAATGGGTTCGACAGGGATTAGAAACCGGGACCTCTCGCACCCTAAGCGAGAATCATACCCCTAGACCAACGAGCTGCTTGTTAAGTTTCTCCTTTATCCTTCCGTTCAGTGTAGGTGGAGGTTTATAGTTGTAAAGAAATGGGCGCGTCCGGGATTTGAACCCGGGACCTCTCGCACCCTAAGCGAGAATCATACCCCTAGACCAACGAGCCGCTTGATGAGCTCCACCTTTATCCTTCCGCTCAGTGTAGATGGAGGTTTATAGTTGTAAAGAAATGGGCTCGTCCGGGATTTGAACCCGGGACCTCTCGCACCCTAAGCGAGAATCATACCCCTAGACCAATGAGCCGCTTGTTAAGTTTCTCCTTTATCCTTCCGTTCAGTGTAGGTGGAGGTTTATAGTTGTAAAGAAATGGGCGCGTCCGGGATTTGAACCCGGGACCTCTCGCACCCTAAGCGAGAATCATACCCCTAGACCAACGAGCCGCTTGATGAGCTCCACCTTTATCCTTCCGCTCAGTGTAGATGGAGGTTTATAGTTGTAAAGAAATGGGCTCGTCCGGGATTTGAACCCGGGACCTCTCGCACCCTAAGCGAGAATCATACCCCTAGACCAATGAGCCGCTTGTTAAGTTTCTCCTTTATCCTTCCGTTCAGTGTAGGTGGAGGTTTATAGTTGTAAAGAAATGGGCGCGTCCGGGATTTGAACCCGGGACCTCTCGCACCCTAAGCGAGAATCATACCCCTAGACTTCGATGCAAAATCCTTCATTTCTGATGGATTCTCGGTCCCCTGGAATATTGTACTAAATGAAACCTCGCTCAATAACAAAGTAGCAGTATTTACGGAAATGTTTAACGAACTTGTAAATAGGCATGTTCCACTAAAGACGTCACGCGTGACACGTCCCGCAGCTCCATGGATTTTCAGTGAAATCCGTCAATTTATGCACGATAGGGACACTGCGTACAAAGTTTTTCGGAAAACAAGGAACTATAACGACCACGTTACGTATAAAAAACTTAGAAATCGTGTAACCCAAATGTTGAGAAATGCCAAGATTAAATATTATCACTCTATTTTTCAAAATAACCGTGATTCAAAATTGCTCTGGAAAAATTTGCGCACTATAGGTATTGGAAATATTCGAAATTCAACAGAAATAAATGTGTCACTTGATTTGCTAAATCATACTTTTGTTACGCTCGCGCAGCCAATAAATCCACTCCTAAAATCGCAAACTTTATCTATGCTGCGGAGCACAGATATTGATATTGATATTAAAGATACTTTGTATTTTGCGTCAGTAACACCCACAGACGTCAATAAAATCATTTTGAGTCTTAAATCAAACGCATCTGGCTCTGACGGAATCAACGCAAAGTTGCTGAAGCTTGGAGCTGAAGTAGCACTCCCTGCAATAGTGGACATAATTAATTTCTCACTGATGAGCGGCGAATTTCCCTCGGCGTGGAAGACAGCGCTTGTCCATCCACTTCCTAAAAGCGCCAATCCTACGACGCCAGTTGATTACCGCCCTATTAGTATCTTGCCTACAATATCAAAAGTTCTTGAAAAGATTGCCAGGAAGCAGATCGAACATCATCTTCATAATTTCAGTATTTTAAATACAAACCAGTCAGGTTTTAGACCCGGAAAAAGCACAGGAACTGCGCTTCTTAGTGTTATTGAAGACGCCAGAAATGCAATGGACAGCGGTAAAATCACAATTCTCGTCCTTCTCGATTTTAGCAAGGCATTCGACTCGGTCGACCACGATATTTTGTTAGCAAAGTTGAAAAACATTGGATGTGCCTCATCCCCACTCAAATGGTTCTCCAGCTATCTATCGGAGCGGCACGCGGCGTCGCACAGGGCTCAGTGTTAGGACCTCTTGCTTTCCTAATTTATGTAAATGATATAGACAAATCAATAAAACATTGTCATCACATGTACGCTGATGATCTCCAACTTATATTAGCGGACCCTCCTCTCGCGTTTTTGAACTTGCTCAAAAAATCAACGAAGACCTTCACAGTCTGTCCTCTTGGTCATCATCATTGGGGCTACTGCTTAACCCCAATAAATCTCAGTGTCTTCTAATCGGCTCCAGAAACTCCTTAAAAAAGTTATCAATCTCCGCTCTCCCTGAAATTTGCATAAATGGAACTCCCCTACCGTGGTGTAAAGACGTGAGAAATTTAGGTGTGTATATGGATAATACTCTTAACTGGAATGTGCAAATTGATAAAATATGTCAAAAAGTCTTCGCGTCCCTGCATGTTCTAAAACGCATGCGTACATTTTTACCTATAAAAACTCGTCAGACCCTCGTGACATCCCTTCTTATGCCTCATTTTGATTACTGCGATTTCCTACTAACTGACATAAATCTAAAACAGCAACGTAAGATACAAGTAGCTCAAAATGCATGTATTCGTTTTATTTTCGACCTTCAAAAATACGATCATATTTTGACCTTTTTTGCCCATTCTAAAATTCTTACCGCTGATAAAAGGCGTTTACTCCACTGCCTTCTCCTCCTTCACAAGATTTTAAACAGTACACATCATACCATCCTATCACAACGATTTCAGGTTATGAAGCTACATCGTGCCCGAGCGTCACGCCTTATTTGTATTCCGCATCACAATACCACAGCGTTTAGCAAATCATTCACTGTCATTGCCATCCGTGCCTGGAACAATCTCCCCTCTACTATAAAAAAATGCAGTATATTTCACAAGTTTAAAAAAGAAGTCACTAATTGGATCCATGAAAATAATACATAACATTAGTCTTACTGCTCGCTTGCCAAAAATTAGATCTGGGTGGACGCCGCACTACGTCAGCACTGTGATATATCTTATACTTTTTCCTATCCCACCGATCGTACAAAGTTCTACCCCATTCCTTAACTAAATACTTCCATGTCATCCTTGACACCGTCTCATCTCTCTCTCTCTCTCTCCCCCTCCCTATCTCCCTCTCCTTCCCCCTCCCTATATCTCTCTCCCTCCCCCTCTCATTCTCTCTATGGATAGCTGAAATCCTCGCTCTTTCTTTCTTTTTTTTTCTTGTTCTCTCTTAGTTTTCATCCTAGGTTACTTTATTCTCCCTTCCCTCCAATTTTCATACTATTATCTATTTAGCTTTATAAAGTAAACTAATCGTTTAGCACACAAAACTATCATTCCTCCTCCTATCTACTTTTACATTTATCATAATACTAAAAAATGACAAACCCATAACCTAGCTATATGTCTCTATAATCTACTCGTACACTCTTTCAATCATTTTTAAATAACATGAACAAACCTTTATCTCAAACGTCACTTTTATTGCAGTACGCGGATGTATGCGTACCTTTGTTGTGTGATTATGCATGAGCATTTGCTCATATTTGTATGAATTCAAAATATTATGATGATATGCTTTTAATTTTGTCTACATGTGTTTCACTAATTTGCAATATTTCTGTTCCAGTTCTTCATCTCTTACAAACTGCGCCGTACATTTAGACATAATATTTAATTCAAATTACTGTCGTTTTTTTCTTTCTTTGTAGTTTGTGTGCAGTGAAATTGTTTACTTGTATTGTGTCTTGGCCTTAAGCCGCCATCCTGATTGAGGTTTACCTGGGTTTACTCAATCGCTTAAGGCGCATGCCGGGATGGTCCCTTGCTTGCAGTCCCAGGAATAAAGGTAGAATAATCGTTGGCTTACGGGTGAGAGGTGTTGGGTCGGGTTTTCGGGTCTTGGGAATACTCTAAACGGTAAAAATTTCCTAAATTCTTAAAATTTTCCAATTTTCTAGTTTGTGGAATATTTTAACTGTTAATATTTCCTAAAAATGAATTGATTATATCCAAATTTTTATTTTCTTTAACTTTATTTAAGAACCAAATAGTTTTACGACACTTAATCATATAATAATAATTGTTAATATTATGAAATATACGCAAAATCAGTTACCATTATCTCTTAATGCTTTCAGTTTCTCTCAGGGCTTGAACTCTTGACTTGATGTGTCTTCGCTTGTATGCTGACGAGATTCCCTCCCTTTCTAGTTTTTCTAGGGGTAATTCAAAAATACGTACGCAATTTTAGCTTCTTCAAAACCTCAATGAACCAATTAACATAACTTATTAACATTTCACTGGTTCTCTTTCTCCTTTTCTTTCTTTTTTCTTTCCTTTCTCTCTACCGTTCCATTCATCCCGATTCTTTCCCGATTTCCTATCAAGCTCGTCCTCTCTCGCTTTCACTCCTGTCATCCATGTGAAAATCTTCATCCAAATTGCGTGCGTATTTTTCATTGAATGACTTCCTTTATTATGTACTATTGTAATATAAATTCTGAAAGTGGTCAGGCGGAAGAGCAGGCTAAATAGCCTGAGCCTCGCCACCAATAAAGACATTTATTTAGACCAACGAGCCACTTGTTAAGCTTCTCCTTTATCCTTCCGTTCAGTGTAGGTGGAGGTTTATAGTTGTAAAGAAACGGGCTCGTCCGGGACTTCAACTCGGGACCTCTCGCACCCTAAGCGAGGATCATACCCCTAGACCAACGAGCCGCTTGCTAAGCTCCTCTTTTATCCTTCCGTTCAGTGTAGGTGTGGGTTTATAGTTGTAAAGAAATGGGCTCGTCCGGGATTTGAAGCCGGGACCTCTCGCACCCTAAGCGAGAATCATACCCCTAGACCAACGAGCCGCTTGCTAAGCTCCTCTTTTATCCTTCCGTTCAGTGTAGGTGTGGGTTTATAGTTGTAAAGAAATGGGCTCGTCCGGGATTTGAACCCGGGACCTCTCGCACCCTAAGCGAGAATCATACCCCTAGACCAACGAGCCGCTGGTTACGCTTCTGCTTCCGCTAGGGAAGTGGGGGAATGAAACATGCGAGAGATCTCGCACGGGTACGCTAGTTTCAGTATATTTCATAATAAGGGGAGGATAAAATTCGGTAGGTCGCAAATTCTTAATATTCTGTAGTGGATGTGGAATAGTGTCCGTTCGCCAGTCGCGATTGGGACTGCAGTTCAATTGCCGGTCAATCCAGTGCCATTTGTGGGGAACCAAACGGGTTCGCGGCAGGCTTTTTCGTAATTCTCCCGTGTTACATGCCTTTCATTCCACCGATGCAATAATGTAACCACAATTATTTATCATTTCATCTTGAAAAACCAGCCATCAGTTCATCTCCCCCATTCACGAGTGAAGCGAATGAAATTGATTCATTAACCAAGGAAAACATTTCAGTAACTGAGGTACCTTGTGGATTGTGATTATTCTGTCACTCTAGTACTGACTAGAAGAGGCTACGTAGTTTATGGATTATTTTATTGATGAATAAAAAATATTTAATCATTAAAAACTGAAACAATATGTCTTTGTGTCTTTCACTTCATCAGCTGACTCCTGTATTCGCGAAAGAAGCTGCTTCGGGAGTTCAACAATTAGCGACAGTCGATCTTCGAATGGAGTGAGTGGATGTGCGTCTCCTTCGCATTGCGGCAGCAGAAAAGCGCCACTAGGTAGTAACACCTGATGAATGAAATGTTCTCGGTAACAAACATGAATGCTATACCGAGTATTTCACGGTTGTGTAACTGGAGGGATGGTGCGTGATGTTTTGGAGAGACAAATCAGCTTCCACCACTGATTATTCAAACCGATTTAAATACCGCTTGGTACATGCCCGGTATTTGAACCTCGCAATGCTTTGGGGCCGGGGAAATGTTGAAACATAGTCCCCCCTCCTGAAAAAAATTGAAAATGTGAAAGTTGTATCAAGAAACTATAAGATATTTATTTCAACAAATGACAAAAATTACGTTTAATTTGCAAAACGGTTTTGGAAATATATTTTAAATAATAGTTATAAGTAAAAGTATTTAGTGATCAGAAAATATAATTTCCACGGCGATCTTAAAAAATTTTGTGTTTAGTTACTGTTGAATTAAATAACGTGTTGTTAAGTACATGAAATAATATTAAGAATTTCAATGTAACCTATTTTAATGTTAGCATCAATTGATTCATTTAATAGAACCCTACCATACAAGTAATGACTATAGTTAAATATTTAAGGTAAAAAATTAATTGGGAATTTTTTGAAATATCAGACTACTTGTACCACTACTTATACAAGTACGATAACGATTTTCTCGATTTTTAATTTCTTTTTCAAGTTTTTAAATATTTTTTTCCATCTGTCCCATCAACACGCCCCTTGATTTACGGGGTCCCTGGCGATCGCCCGGTCTGCCCTACCCAGCGCGGGCACTGGGTACATATGGAATTCGACGAATTCAATTCGTGGCAGATAAAGCGGGTTGGCAGTAGATTTTCTCGAGTTTCTCCCTTTCCCCTTCTTCTAATGCTTCGATTACTCCATCATGCAAATCACGGCAGAACCGATCCATTTAAAGCATTCATCACAGGAACGGGCGGAAAAGCTAGGGACTAACTAGGGATCGGAACAACGTGAAAGTTTTGTGTCATTGAAAAGATTAAAGCAAGGCATCTGAAACCTCGTCTCTTCCAGCTTTTCACTACATTCGTTCTCTCCAGTCTCTCGTAACGGAGCTTCTGGAAGTGTTAAACGATTCGAGTCAATCGGTCATTGCCGGGTGCTGACGGGAGTTCCGCTGCTTCTTTGTCTTGTGGCAGCAACAAATGCCGCGCGCTACGCGCCCGCACCCCTCGCCATGATGGATGGCACTAGTGGCACCGCCACCGCAGACTTACGGCAGCGCGCTCGCGCCCGCGACAGCTACGCGCGTAATGCGGACGCGAAATTATTAATGAACGCCCCGCAACCGATCAACGAAATCAAATTAACCACTAACGCTCAGAATCCTCATTTGATTGATTCATTTTTCGTGTTTCCGGGCGCGCCAACTGCTTTGGGCATTAGTCCCGTTAGTGTACTGCATGTTTTTTCTCGGGAGATGGCGGTGATCTTCCCCCGCTGGATGGCGAGATCCGGCGCCGACCTACCGTCGGCTAGTGGGGTTTGCCCCTAACCAGGACTCTCCCACCAGCGGGGCACCGCCCCAACCGGGTCAGGCTCTAAGCTCCCGACCGGTGTCCCGGAATATGTGGTAGTGTAGTGCATGTTGGTGTAAGGGGAGAGGATAGGACAAGAAAGAGGAAGGACATCGCGCGCGGTCCGTGGTCTGTTTGGTAGGGTACTGCTCCGGCATTCGCCTGGTGTTGATCGGAGAAACCACGGAAAACTACCGATCAGAGCAGCCGGCTGCTAGAATTCTTCTCCAGACAGCGACTGCATTCGACCTAGCTGGAAAGCTAGTGTCTAAATTCCTGCCGCCGTCAGGACTCGAACCTAGGTCAGAGGCGCTGCAGTTGAGATCAGTTGATGCACTGAGCTACCGCTCCCGGTAATCGTCATTTGAGGAGGTATAGTTCCTGCATGTATGTATTGTTATGAATCTACGTAGTGAATTAAAATACAAATATTATTTTAACAAAAACGTTTATTTTGTTTCTTAACACAATCACTGAAAAAACTTGATTTATATACAGATAGTTTTCACTAGATTATTCTTTATACGGCACACTTCTTTGATTATTTATATACACTACACTTCTCTTGATTATTTATTTACATTGTTCACTTCTCTTGCACTGTCGCACAGTCCTAAGCACTGACCACTGGTCGATGCAGTGGCCAGAGTCCACTGCACTGACCACAGTTCACGGCGCTGGGGACGGTTCACGTCACTGAGCAAATCACTGCACTGCTATTCACCGCGATGCACACACTTCACAGCTCAGCTTCCATTTCTGACTTAAGAATGAGTCGCGGTCGCCGGCCGCCGCGCACTTATACTCGGCGGGCGCCGTCGAGAATTTTCTGGACTTTGCGATAGACATTCGGGCCATCTGAACCGATCCTCCGGGACCATCTGGTTCGAGGGCCGCCGGCAGATGTCGCAATCCGCACATACCATGTAGTTCGTGGTCGCGCCGGCAGATGACGCAATATTCGTTACAGTATGTATACATTTGGCATTTTGGGTTAATTGTCCGACTTTGCCTACTAGCTAACGGCGTCCCCCAAGCCTGGGCCCAGTTTAGTTCCCACGCTTGGGGCAAGGTGCATATTACATGCAGCTTGGCTGAGTGCAAAGAGAGACTTCTAGGGAACATGTATTCCCTTCACCGTAGCCCGGAATTCCGCCTGCCTGGGATTTTCTTCGTCACAAAGCTACAGAAACTGGGATGATTTTAAAGGAAAGCAAAACTCTATTTTTGCTCCGACCAGGAATCGAACTCGGAATCACACCAGGGAAAGCTAGTACGCTACCCACGGGGCATCGTAGAGGCAGGTGCATTTCTTGCTAACTCCATTTGTTTCCTTTGCACATTTGAAATTCGAACGCTAGGTGTCGCTAAAGTATTTCACTAACACTTCTCGTCAGGACGTAATCATGTCTTGCTACTATTCGAATCTCCTTCTAAAACAGCTGTCTGCCTATGGCTAAATCTGAGGGACTGCTAATCTGAGGCTGAAATCTGAGGGTTGATTAATCTGAGCTTAACTGTTATATGCATATGGCTATATCTGAAGGAGAGGTTAGTGTACAGTACACCAATCGGTAGGCTGGAAATTTTGTCATCTTTTCTTGTGCTGATATTGAAAATATACACTGTGTAAAATATTTAATTGAGTAATTGATTGACTAAATATTTGGATTGCATCATCTTTCAAAAACTAACCTGCAAACGATTTTCCTGTTGTCTCTCTTTTTCATTGATTGTAGTATCTGTATCATCCCAAATTCACACACATACACACACACACATGGTAGTGTCAGGGACATCTACTCTGAAACAAAGAAAAAACGATGGTAACGGTGATGATGGTAATAATAATAATAATAATAATAATAATAATAATAATAATAATAATAATTGCCAAGAACTAGAAACTTATTTTTCACAGCTTCTAAATTGTCCACAACCCAAAGAGAGATTCCGGAAAATAGAACCAGAAATCACACAAGAAAACTCGTTACCTCCAACATAAGGAGAAATCTATTAACATATCAAGAAAATTAAAAATAACAAAACATCAGGGAAAGAAGGAATTGTAGCTGAACTCCAAAAAACTGAGAACGTGACGGAACGGCGTTCTGGTACCTCAGGAATTAAATTATACTAAAATATAAAATTATTTCAATTAAATTAATAAGTAATTTGATGTGCATTCCGGGCGTTCAATTTCTCAGTGCATTTTATTAATAATGCGCTGATAATAATAATAATAATAATAATAATAATAATAATGAAAAATCACAAGCCAAAAAATATCTCTGAGATACCTTCAAAATCTGTTATCCTCATATCTGTATCCCCTTTCACTAATTGCTCACTGTGAGGTCATGGATCTGTTCTCTTTAACTCGTTTACTCGAACTTCAAAAGAAGCAAATCCATTTTTTTCTGTACTTTGAGATGGCTCTCTTTCCATTTTTGTTGCTAATTTTTTTAAATTGGGGTTTTCTAGGGAGATTCTATTCGACAAAATTCGTAAATGTGTTATTTATTCATTTTAAAGATAAAATTGTACGTGATGTATGTGGATGAAGTACAATCAATGTTTTTAGTAACTAATAGCAGTAGCAGCAAGCCTTGTAGTTATGTACATCACCAATTCAAAGATTGCCAGTTTAATGCCGGCGGTATACCAGAAATATGCTTAGAGTGGAGCGTTAGTGAGTGTTTGTGAAGTTGCGGTGTCAAGTACTTTTGCACATGGCTCTCTGCTCGCTGGATACCGTGGTTTCCTGATTCATAGCTGAAATAAGGATGGGGTGATATCCAACTGTAAACAGTTAGACAGTAGAAAACCCGCAGAATATAAAGGTTTTAATGCTGGTCTTTAATTTTCCTTGAAATATCTGATTTACATTGAGAAAAAGGAATATACTAAAGATATATGAAATAGTGACTACATGAAAACCAACCTTCTTCCCTTTTCATTGCCTTTCTTATCATCAACCAAACAGGAGAGGCTTAATATCTTAAGACAGGAGTTCGTCGCTGTAATAATGAAATGCAAATTAGACTGTCTCCCCAAGAAACGTTCCGTATTTTTCCAGAGTAGAATATAAGTTATATCTTGCGAATTTGTTAAAATACACATGAAATTGATTTGCATAAAAATAAAAGCTATTGCATAAGGATTTTTCAAAATAATTAAAAAAAATCAAAATAAAAAAATGTATTTATTTTTCCATTAACATAGAAGTTACAATATTACATTCAAATGCGAAGGGCAAAATAATTAGGGATCCCCTAGAAAGACTGTGTGGGATCTCCATCACCTTTGTACACAAAAACAAAATTGTCAGCAGCGAGAGGCAGCTCGCTCACTCCAATTAACATGCAAGAATAACAAAACAAAGATTTTAAACCTAATACTTCTGTGCACTAATAATATAACAAAAAAACATTCAGATCTAAACATACACTACAATACTAATTGAACTTGATACCATAAAAAAGTGTAATATTACTCTTCAAGGGTAATCAGATTACATTTTGTAGATAATACAAGATTTTTCAAGAACAAAAAATAAAAAAAATCGAGCAATGTTTTTCACTTAATTATCGCAAGAAAATCGTCAATGTTGTCTTGAGAAAAAAGCCATTTTCTTATTTTTCTCAGAATCTGACCGAGTGTAGTAAAATAACCTATTTCATTGCTCACAATATTAAACATTCTTGGTGCTACACTACTATAAAATATTTTATGGGCTGTTAAATTTGATTTTGGAACTTATGCGGTTTCATATCTTCTCAAGTTGTATCTTTTTTCACGTGGTATTGAAAAAGCTGTGCTTTTGATGAAAAACATTTTTAAGACTTTAAAAATATAAAAGTGTCTTAAGGGAAGAATTTGGAGATCAAAAAAAAACAAAAACTGTTCGTGTATGTTCATATTTTGATTTAAATGTTATTGTTCTCATAAAACGTTTTTGAAAGGTTATAATGGGAGAAATTATTGATCGGTACGCCCCACCCCAACATGAAATTCCATATTGGAGCCTAGAACCAACAAGTGCATGATAAACCTTAATTAATACTTTCTTAGGACATAGTTGACAGAGTAAATAAAATTTTGTTAGTGTTGTAGAGCTCTTTTTTTATTTTTTTTAACATGATCCCTCCATGACAGTTGACTATCAATAACTAATCCCAAGTACTTAGTATTAAAAACTTGATTTAATTCGAGGCAATTGCAATAATTATACTTAGCTTTTAAACATCTAATTTCATGAAATTTTAAGGGAGTGTTGAAGTTAACTTCACTCCTTAAACCAAATATCATATACTTAGTTTTATCACTTAGGATCATAAAATGCTTATCAAACCAGAATCTAAGTAATGATAAATCTGTAGTCATTTCATTATATAGCGTGTTGATATCTCTATTTTTATAGATAAAGGCCGTATCATCAGCAAAGGCAACTAAACGACCATTGAAACGACCATTACATAAGTCATTTATATAAATCAAAAAAAGAATTGACCCTAATACTGATCCTTGCGGTACTCCACATGTAATTGAGTCAGACTCACTTTCACAATTACCAATTCCAACTGTTTGTTCCCTTTCAGAAAGATAGCTGACGAACCATTTAAGAGGTAGACCTCTCACTCCGGCTAACCATAATTTATCAATCAAAATTCCATGGTCGATCGTGTCGAACGCCTTGGTAATGTCAATAAACAAAGCAGAAACCTTATCACCCTTATTTAATGAATCATAAATAGCTTCCATAAATGTAGTTAAAGCGTCCTCTGTGGACTTACCCTCTCGAAATCCGAATCGATTACTACAGAAAAAGTTATGTTTATTTAGAAAATCAATTAACCTTTTCTTAACAATTTTTTCAAGTAGCTACAGTTTACCAAATTATTCATAATAGAAATTTAGTTACAAATTATCCACGTCCACTATTGATGTTACTACTTTTACTGGTTCGCCGTCAGCTTTTCTCATCAAAATTTGTCCTCCCCTTATCCACAGATATGTGTAATTCTTTTCTTTTTTCTTGTCCCTTGCTGCGTTGAGAAGTCGGCGTCTGCCCGGGCCGAGACTTTCATTAATGTGTATGGGTGCCACAGGAGTGTTAGAAATGCCAACATGGAGTGTTGATAAATTTCGTTTGAAGCGTCTTCTTTGCAGAATTGCCTCGGCATCCAGTCTACGAACCATTTTTACAATTATTCCTGAAGACTTTCCACTTCGCTCCCGAATGTTCAGTCTATGGCATGCACTTATCATATTTTCTTCAATTGGTAAGTCAAGTGCCGTCCCAACCGCTTTCACCACTTCTAGGACATTTTCGCCTTTCTCTCATGGAATACCTGAATTTCTATAGTATCCCTCCGAGAGTATTGTTTAATGTCATCCATTCGATTCTCCATCACAAGTACTTTGCTTTTAAGTTCCGCATTCTCGTTGGATAACTTATTCATGAGATCAAGCAGAGCTGCTATCTCCTCACTCTGTTTGGTTACTAAATTTTTAGTCTCTTTTAATTCCTCAAAGGCGTAATTAATTGACTTGCCCAGGTTTTCCTCGATGGTCTTAAGGTCATTTTTCAAATCCAACACGAGTTTAAATACATCATCATAGGTAACCACAGATCCAGGTCTAGATTCAATAGCCATGCTTTTCCGACGGTTTTTAGCACAAGGCTCACATCTCCAAATACTCTCGTTATCTTGATAATACTGAATGTCCTCGGAAGTAAGGTTGACGCACTTACCATGGAACGACAGTTTACAGTCACAACATTCAATCTTGACAGCCGGTCCACTTTTATTAGCCCTTGGTAGGGATTTCGAACACTTGCCACAGACTCCCATATTAGTAAAATAATAAGTCACTAAGTAGTACAGTGGTAGTAGCTCATAAAACACAAAACAACAGACGCGAACAGGCACTTTAGTAGAACGACACAAAACCTTCCACCATCGCACAGATAACAGAGGATAAGAAAAGAACACTAGCGAGCTCCGTAAGGCACGTCCGCACGCTGCTGAAGCCGACTCATGACTGACATAATTTCATTTATAATTTTACGGGCATCCTCACCAGGTTTTAAAGCAGTGTTAAAATACAGTGAAATATCTCTGAATGACCAGCTCTCTCAAGGACCGACTTTCTTCGCACGGAAACTGAAACCCATATATGTAAGGTGACCAATCGTCCTCCATTAGGAAGGACAGTTCTTCTTTTGTAAGTTACGTCCTTCCTTGAAAAGTGTCTTCCTATCTGTCCTCCTTTTCGAAATTTTAAAAGTAATGAGTTAATTTCGTGTTAATATATTATCCTAGATAATCAAGTGAGAAATTACTATTAAATGTTGATACTCTTGCTATAGCACTTACTGTAAAACCCAATATGAAGGATATTTCTTGCTCCAAAGTTTCCAATATATTGTTAGAAAATGATATATTGACAAAAATATTCATTCAAAGGAAAAATACTTGTTTAATTAAATAACTAAGAGGGATGTAATCATAAATAGGGCATTTTTGTTTGAACTAATCAAATGTTTGAGCAGCCGGCCGCTAGAATTCTCCTCCAGACAGCGACTGAATTCGACCTATCTGAAAAGCTAGTGTCGAAAATATTGTCGACTCGAACCTAGGACCTCCCGGTCAGAGGCGCTGCAGTGGCATCAGTTGATGCACTGAGCTACCGCTCCCGGTAGCAGGGTTTCCTCTCCAGATATCTCCCACGGTGTTCCGCTCCAGCTAGGCCAAGCTCTAAGCTCCCGATCGGACTCCTGGCATGTTTGGTAGTGTAGTGCATGTTAGTGTAAGTATGTGTAAGTAAGAGGTGAGGACACTACAAGAAAGAGGAAGGAAAAATCGCGCGTGGTCCGTGGCCCGTTTGTTTGGGTACTGCTCTGGCATTGGCATGGTGTTGATCGGAGAAGTCACGGAAAACTACTGATGAGAGGAGCCGGCAGCTAGAATTCTTCTCCAAACAGGGACTCATTTCCACCTAGATGACAAGCTAGTGTCGAAATACCAGCCACTGTTGAGATTCAAATCTAGGATCTCCTGGCCAGAGATATTGCAGTAATATCGGTTGATGCCCTGAGCCATCTCTTCAGGTGCGGTCGCCTAAGTTTCACTTTAATGCAAAGTAAAGATTGTCTATCGAAATTTTCTTCAGAAAATATTAAGACTACGTTCACGTTCTACATTTAGTATCAATACTATTTTTAAAATTAGTTTTACTTGAAATATCGCATTAACTTTGAGGTCATTAAAAACATCACTGAAAAGAAAGTAGAACCGAGATTAACCAAGTGACCTACATATTCGAGAACACTATCTGAAACCTTTGCTGATTGATTTCCTGACTCCAATGCAGACATAAATTTCCTTGAGATAGTCCAATCACACAACAAATTTGTTGTGTAATTGAAGTATCTTAGGTAAATCTTCGAAAATATTTTTTCTTTGGTAGTTGGCAGTTTATTACAAACAATTGTATTAAGCAAGCTTTTCTTAAATCTCAATTCATTACAATGTTATCAGATTTCTGCACTCAACCATGTGTTAATATGAAATGCACTCCTGCAAGTACATCCTCCCTCAAAGATTCTTGCTCAGGTTGAACTAAAGTTTGTTTTCCTTTTCCTTTCTTTGCATTTTGTTTTTTCATGGCATTACGTGGGGTTGTGGAGAAGATTGGGATTTTAAAATCTTTTTACCAATGATAAAAATTTATTATGTAACGTAAAAACGGCCAAAAGAGTATATGATGTTTAGAGGGAAGAAATACCAGTCTTTTACATACGGTATTTGCTTGTAGAGGTTACATACGTATTCTAAAAATTAAGATTATATGAATCTAGGACTTGCGTAATTCAAACCTCCATCACGACTATCCTTGTTTCTTGCTAAAATACTTTTTCTACGGCAGACGATTTCCAAAAAATTTGAACGCAACCATTACAAATACTTGTAGATCTAATCACTTTCCGGATACTTCACTAGATAACCTTCAAAATTTTGTTTTTAAAGATCGATGGATTAGCAAATTAACGCTTCGAAGAGCCAAGCTAACTCATATAAACATCTTATTCCAAAACAAATAAGATTGCTATGGAGGTGGAAACAGGAGCAATAAGATTTCCAAGGTTCATTTCATTCAATTCACCATAAGCCTAAACAATGTCTGAGGTTCCAAAGTTTCTAGTCCTGTGTGTATGCTGTCTCTTCTGAACATTATTCATCCTTAGCCACATATACAGATACGAGAAAAATATATAGTTGTTGATTTCGTGAATCTAGGTTCAAACCAGGAAATCAACATTTTCTTGATGTACGAAATACCGATATAGAAACACCAGAATATTTTGAAAAACAAAACATGTCGGTTTTCACTTTCTAGCACTCGTACAGTGTAATTCTACGCACCACTGATTAAATGAATTCTACAGTCCCTACTGCTGTAGCCATAACGCTCTAACACAGACGGCGATTTTTAAAATGCCACGCGGTCGCCAGATCAATATTTCGCGTGAATGAAAACGTGCCGTGTAATTTTATATGTTATTAAAGGCGATTTGTTTCGCGAGGGCTTTATATCTGCGTTCCGCGCCGCGTCCTCGTAATTAGTCACCTGCGGCGCCGGCAGAGTGCGCGGGAGCGCGTCCGCGCTGAAAAACAACAAAGCATCGTTATGACGACGAATGAGTATTGATCGCGCAGCCAAGTAACGCGTTTTTGGGCAGCCCGCGCGCGTTAAACAATAGCGGTTTGCTGACGGTGGTCGGAATTAAACGAGGGATGAGGACGAGATTCGTCTAAATTATTTTCGGTGACGTTCCGAACGTCACTGAAATGCATCATCAAGGAAATCGGGAATGTTGATTCTCCACGACTCTGCCTTCTCCAGCGCTGTGAGATTTCGATTCAGGAAATTATTTAAAAACACGTAAACATGATATTTTAATTTTATATAATAATTTACGATTATCTGCCTTTTATTTGAAATGATCTACATCATTAAAAAAACTTATGAAAATCCGCTCAAATGGGACGATAACCGAGAAGAAATCAAGTAACTGTTGTAAAGCCAAAAAGTTTAAATATTTTCCTTGTCTTCCAATCCCTATTGCTTTTGTTCCAAACATAATTAACAGATCATTCAGGATAAATGAAAATACTTTTGGTTTCAATGTACTTTTTTAAATTAAACCCAACTTTGAGATCTTGAATTTTAACTGTTCTTGATGCAATGCCTTAAACGCGTTGTATTAAAAAAGCTGAAGAAAATGAATTGGTAAGCGGATGACACAACGTGCTTGTTGAGATACTTTAAAGGCAACAAGTCTGTAGCGAAACTTCACATAGGCTCACATACCAGGTATTTAAAAAAGTAGAGACCTTATCGTAAATAACATATCCTTTATCTGCTAAAATGTGTATATTTGCACAGCCATAGCCTTCGTAAACACAACTATAACCTCACACTTGTTTAACTCATGAGACGAAACTACGATTGATGAACAAATTATGCAAAATAAACGTTCATTTTAATAATTTCACAATTTTATTACAATGTAATGTTTATACTATAATGCTATAAAAGGAACCGAAAAAAACTGGGTCAAAAGAAATAATACAATTTTTATAGGAACATTTTGACCGATAAGAACACTTTCGTGACGGGGATACTTTTGGTAACTTCGTTTTCCAAATGGGACATTACATTTTTGCACGACGAAGAGTAAGGATCGTGTACGAATGACAGAAATTATGAATGTATTTATTTGATATTTTAGGGTTGGTATTAATCCAACTTTAGCTGGGTAGTGGTGTTCCCAGACCTGGACCCAGATTTATTTATTGCCCACGCCTGGGAGTAAGCCATGTAGCAACCATGAGATATTCCCTTCATCGTGCCATACTGACCTACTTATGCCCAGCATTCTTGGTCTGCCTAAGCATTTCTTTCGTCACGCAGTTAAAGAAATTGAGATGATTGTAATGGAAAGCTACAGCTTTTTTTCCCGACCGGAAATCGAACCTGGGATCGCACTACTGGAAACTAGCACATTATACGTGAGCCATCCGAGAGGCTTGTGCCAGAAATAGTTGCTCAAATAATGCGACAAATACAGCGTTTAATTCATTATCAAAATGATCTCAACGAAGTAAAAAATTCTACAGCACTACGTGAAAAAATGAAGTTCTCTTAAATACATCTAGCACGCAATTGTTGGAAGAAACCAAGTACTTTATTAGGTGCACCCCTACCTCCCCTATTGAATGCACCCAAAATTGCATTTCGATATCTTAAACAGTACGAAAAATATTTTTCAGCTCTCATGAATGAAACTCAGTATTTGCGTTTACTGTTTATAGATTGGGAAGTGTTGCTTTGCGGTATGCGTACAGCAAACGGAGTTGTCAAGGTATGCGTACCGCAAACAGTTCACGGTCAAAACAATAGGTTACGGCAAAATAAACAAAATTCTGGTGCGATGGTGGGCACCTCAAATACTGAGAATGATCTCCAAAACTTGTATATGAATTGAATTATTATGAATGAATTGTAAGCCACATTGGCAACGTCAAGTTCATCGCGGCACCACACGTTGGGCGCCAAATGTAAGTTCACAGGCAGGTCTCTACTGATCGACCGATTTGCATGGGCTGTTCTCAAAATCTGGGGATGTTTGTGACGAGAGAGCTACATCGTGCATGACTCAAAGAAAGGCTTGAATTTGATTACGCATGAATTTAATTACTGTAATATATGAGCAGTGGTGGTTATTAAATGATACACTAGTTATTGAGGCTTTAATATCGCGGCGAAGAGACTTACCATGAGCGAACCGGTAGAGAGTAAGTCTGGAGGCAGAGAAATATATAAAATACGAGAGTTGGGAAATCTCGATCAGCCGAATTTGGGCTGTAAAAGCACAGGTCGTCCCGATAGTTATTGGAGCTCCAGCATTTGTTCCACAAAATTTGATAATGTCTTCGTCGAGGTGTCATTTCTGGCGAGGCTCAGGCACTTCATTCAACCTTTCTTTTACAATTTCTTTCTTTCTTTCCTTCCTGTTCAGCAGATCATGAAATAAATAAATAAATAAATAATTTGAAAAAAATGTTGAACAGAAGTGTAACCTTTTAAATACCTTTACTTACATAATTAGTTTAACTATGATTTACAGAAAGTAATATCACTGTCGTCATGGGAGATGATGATCACTCGATCGTCGCGAAGAACTGACTCAGGATAGGAAAAGATACACCATTGACTTCACTGTCGTCAACGTCCTACAAGAAAAAAACACAACTCCGCGCAAGGAGTCGCCAAGGCAAAAGAACATCACAGATTCGTAGTTGTCAAGGAAAATGACTTGTCAATCGTCAATCAGAAAGGAGCAAGGTGGAGTTTTCCGCTGATCGAGAATGCTTTTATGTAGTCCTAAGCTTGCGAATCCTGTTGTAACGTAATTCGTTTTATTTTTCTCCACAAGTAATTAATCCTATCCCTCTTTCCGTATTGCACTATTTCCTTCGTCGTAGTTAAAATAATTCTACTTTAGTTAAATACTTTATTGATTGTTTTGAAATAATTCTTTTATTTTATTAAAGTAATAGGATGCTATTTAGCAATCGCTCTACTTTAACATTTCAATATTACTTGGGAGGTTATATTAGAGATACCGAGGTTAGAATTCATTTCTTTCATTTTATGAGAGCCTTTTTCCAAGTAATCTTTCTATCATTTTATTTATCAAGAAGAACAATATGAATTTTATAACCAGAATTAAATTGTTAAAATTTGTCATTTTAAGAAACATTTAAGGTAGTATGATCGTTAAATCGACCACGGTGAAGTACCTCCAAAAATACTTTCAATGAAAGAGAAATCTCTGTTTTTCAAGACAGTAAGAAACAATTTGCCCCTTACCAGCCTAATTTTTTAATAAAAGATGTTTAAATTATTACGGGATCTTATGGAAAAACTTTCGCGGACATAGATTTCTCTAAATTATTGAAGACGTTATACGGCTAATGTACTTTTTTATTCAATAAGAAGTACATTTGTTTAGGAATGTTAGGATATTAAATGTAACATACCTCATTCTGAGGCATTCTGGGAAGAAGTTTAAAAAAAATGCTACGAAATTCATCGCAAACGGAAGTAATGGCTCTCGGCCTAGAAATGACGCTGTACAAATCATCCTATTGTCAACACTGTTTTTCTTAGGGCGCGAGAGAAAATCGTGTCAAAATATGGATTATCAAATAGGTTTCAAATCATTTCTAAAGGTTAAGCTCGACTAGGTATCTTATCTCCGAAACCATCTCGACGTTCAACAACCATGCCTCTCAAATAGAGATTGAGGCATTGTTGCGCAAATTTCAATTACGCTTTCCGGATTGCTTGAAAGAAATACATTAATCCATTGAGAATACAAATTGTAGAATAGAGTAAAAAGTAAACGCTCGAGAAAATAAAAATATAATTAATATTAGCATTTTCAATAGTAAATTATAATTAAAATTAATTTTTTTTTCATATCATTCATTCAATACTTCTCATGACACGCGGTTGGTGTGAAACGTGTAAACAGAATGTTTAAAAAATAGGGAGCATAATTTTAGGTATGTATTCCCCATATGTAGACAGTCCAAATAGTACAGTACAACTTGTGGCCGGAAATGCTTCATTTCCGAGTTATGGCCATCCTGAAATTCACCGGAACGCTTTTTCTTCCGCAGGTCGTTGCCGTGAAAGAAGACATTAACAGGACACTCTGACAGTTCATTCCGAGGCGAAGGTTACATTGAGTGTTGTGTGTGGCGTTCGACTGGGCGCCATGCACTCAAATCAGGAGCTGGCAGACTTGCACTTGATGTGCGGTAAGGCGGATGGCAACGCTGCGCTGGCTCGTCGTTTGCACCAGGAGACGTACCCACAGCGACCCTGCCCAGATAGGAAGACACCACCCATCAGTCGTCAACACGCTCATTTGTCGCATCATAGCGCTCCTGCACACTTGATGCGTACGGCTCAACGGTACTTGGATGGAAGGCTTTATGATCAATGGATAGGTAGAGTGTGCCCAATTACTTGACTTCCTCGCTCATCTGGTCTGAACCCTCTCGATTTCTGCTTGTGGAGCCATTTAAAATCATTGGTGTATTCGTCTCCGGTACCTGATTTGGAATCCCTTCGGAATCGAATTGTGGCATCTTTCGAGGACATACGCTGAGTACGCTGATACGCGATCGTGTTCGCAGATCAATGAGACATTGGTGTGAGGTCTGCATTCAAGCATTTTGATAATCTTTTGTAATGACAACGACCTGCGGAAAGAAAAACGTTCCGGCGAATTTGAGCATAGTGAAGGCCAAAACCAGGAAATGATGCATTTCCGGACACATGTTGAAATGAAGTATTTTGATGTCTACATATGGGGTATATATGTACCCCATACCTGAAATTATAGCCCCTATCTTTGAAACACCTTTATAAATCTTGTATCAACACTCCTCAAAGGCAGAAATTCCAGCAAGAGGAAATAAATTGAAAGAAAGAAAACTAACAATAGACAATATATTACGTTCACAATGTCGTTCATTTGAAAATAGTCGCGATGCTTGGAAATATTATGACATTTTTTATTTTGATAAATAAAAATATAAATATGCGAAGCATGTATCATCACGCATTGTGTACCATTGCAATATAAGGAAGGAATATTATCTGAAGAAAAAAATTGAGAATTGTTCTTCTTCATTTGAATCCTAGTGGCACTTCTTTAGAATGCCATATTCACTTTTTCATTCGAAACTTCCCATGAATTGGAGTAGTGGATCAAAGTTTAGGTTATTTTGTGCTGCAAGTAATTTTAGGAAAGTGTTAAAAAATTACTTTTTCTTTCCCAACGTTGAAAACGTATTACGATTATTCCAAAAATCCATTTCCAGCATCAACATTCTGGATCTCAAGCATAAACGTCCTAGATCTGTTGGGAGGCTGCCCCCAAAACCATAGAATAGGACAGCAGGCCTCCGAAAAGAGATATACTTACACACACACGCGCGCGCGCACACACACACCTCCTGGGAACAAAATGAAAACTGCCACAGAACGGTCCGTGGTGTGCGCACATTCCGAAACCACGTGGCTCATCCCGAGGAAATCAACCGCATGTGCGTGAGCGCCAATTACGGGCCTCCCAGTGGGAGCAAGTTGCGTTATCGGTGCCCTCTTAGCGGGGCTTGGCCTCGCCCGTAACAGACGACCGCCGGCAATCCGCTGGAGCTCCCACAGCGAAAACGGCGCGCGCGGCGGGCAGTCTAAGTTACTGGCACTATGCGCTCGACCGCTTCGTTCACGCCTGCATTCCCACAAACACCCCTCGCCCCCGCGTGCACTAGCACATTCCCTCGCTCACTGGACAGCTCGCCTACTCGTCCACTCGCTCGCCCGCACGCCCACTCTCTGCCCACCACTCGCTAGTTCGACTGTTCGCCCATCCGTTCTTTCGCTCAACTTCCACGCCCACATGCACCCTGCGTGCGCGCGAGCGATCTCCTACCTGTCCGTCACCCCCTCCTTCAATATTTGGCCAACCAAACACACGCCCACACACACACTCGCCGGCACATCCCTCTCGCCTGATCATCCCACTCGCTCGACCGACAGCCTCCCCGCCCACCTGACCTCCAACCCACCTATGCGCGCGCTCGCTCGCCCACCCTCTGGGCGGTCCGCTGACCCGCGCGCCCGCCCGCCCGCCCGCCCGCCCGCACGCCCGCACGCCCGCCCGCCCACTCGTTCGCCCATCCACCCACCCGCCCACCCGCCCACTCGCTCACCCGCCCGCCCGCCAACCCGCTCGAACGCCCGCCCACCCACCCGCTCGCCCGCCCACCCACCCGCTCGCCCGCCCGCTCGCCCGCCCGCTCATCCGCTCGCCCGCCCGCCCTCGACGTTCAATTTCATGCAACATCGGGCGCGCGCCGGCCGTAGGTGGCCTCGTAAGCCGCGAGAGATGCGGCGGGCGCGGCCGGCCGGCCGCCCGCTGGGCTCCCAGCGCTCGCCCACTGCGCCGCGCTGATATGCGAGGACTGCGGGCCGTGAATCTGCCGGGCGATGAGAAGGGAAGACTTCGTCTCGGGGCAGGTTTGATCGCGGGATTTTTATGTGAGATTGGATTTAGCTTCCCTCGTGTCACGTGCACTTGATGAGCGGAAGCGATTAAATTGCGAGAATAAAAAAAAACAGTTGTCAAATTCCAACTCATAATGGTGTCTTTAGTCGTAGATGTTTCAGTGAAATAACCAGTAAATGGAACGAAAGAGCCACGAGAGCATGATTTATTAAATAGTGGGACATTTATCAATACAATAAAAATAAGACCTAGGTAGTCGACAATCGCAATCACAAAAGCAAGGTGTTCCATGCTTAAAATTTAGTTCAATGAAACAAAGCACGAACTATCAGGAGAGCAACATAATGATCGAGGAGGAAATTAAAACGACAACTCTTACAGTCCTATGCAGCGGCAGGTACTCGTGTGGACGCGCTGTTTTACCTGGCTGCGCTAGCAAGGGCAGGTGACTCTCCTCCGAAGAACCTCATCACCGCGGGTGACGTCAGCCTGCCCCCTCCTCACGCTCGGTCGGTTCTCTGCTGGTCTCTAAAGTTGAAAGATAGACATAGTTGTGTACTATTGTAGTTCGTGTCAACTTTAACCATGAGTTACCGCGATCTCCATGGTGTGTTAGGTGTAGAGGTAGTCTTCGCAGTCTCGCACAAAGGTCGAGAGAACACGGTTTCTACCTCCATATCCGCGTCACAACAGTTGTAATCAATAGAGGTGAATTAATGTAGATGGACGGATGATAATAAAAGATGGACAAACGCAAGTTCTGCTCAATACAAATTGTGAATTGCTGAATGATTATGTCAACTGATATATTGTGATATTATGTTAACTTATTACGTTTAAAATTGCAGGTGAAAGTCTGATGAAATGTATTATGTAGAATTCGAATTGTGTTCGCGCTGCCTCACATAAATACTCTTGTAAATAGTTTGACAAAATTTACCCCTAGATGTGAGGTACATAATTTCAATTATAAATATTTTAATGACTCCTCCGACTCATTTTAGTATGTAGTTGCAACAGTACAAAATCATCAAAGGTGAAATATCGAGAAAAATCGTTATATAAAAATTTTTTTTCTGTGAATTTTTCATTATTTGATCTAGTACGTGAATGTAAGTCACAATATAACAATGCATTTATAATAATATTAAATAACATTAATTATCATTATTTCTCAATTATTTCGTATAATAAATTTTCACCCGTTGTTTTGAAAAAATGACCTCCGCAATCCTTCTATAACTGTTCTATCATGATTAGTATCCGTTTGGAAAATTTTATCTAGAGTGTGGTACAGTCTAACCATACACTTATGCTACTGCCCAGGCAACTTGGGACGCATATCCAACAACCCGCTTTCTCCTTCGACTTCGCTCACTGTGGTACACGTGTGGTCACATTCCAAGCTCTCTTGCCACGTCAAAGAGACATTGTGAATGAAGATCTATGGAATTAATAATTGAAAGTTCACCAATAACGACGCACACATTTTTGCAATTTTAGTGCTCAGCACCGATCGTTCTTCTCGCACCCACGAATCACGTTTCATTGTGGATAGCTATTGCTCTCAACAGTTGAGTTGGATATCAATGAAATGACGGAAATATTACTTGTGGACGCAAGTATTAGGCAAACCAAGTGCCGAACCGGGGGTGATGGCTCAGTGCATCAACTGATGTCACTGCAGTGCTTTTTGACCGGGAGGTCCTAGTTTTGAGTTTCGGCGATGGTAGGATTTTCGACACGAGCTTCCCGCTAGGTCGAATTCAGTGGCTGACTGGAGGGGAACTCTAGCGGTCGGCTGCTCTGATCAGTAGTTTTCCGTGTTTTTACCGATCAACACCAGGCAAATGCCGAAGTAATATACTAACAAACGGACCGCGCGTCATCTTTCTTTTCTCTTCCTATTGCTACCCTCATCCCTTACTTTCACACACTTGCACTAACATGCACTTCATTACCACATATTCCTAGATGGCTACTCGGGAGCTTAGAGCGGGGTTGGTGCCCCACTGATGGGAGATACCTGGTTGGGGAAAAGACCGCTAGTGGACGTCGGTCGGCGCCGGATCTCGCTTTCCAGCGGGGAAGGACCACCAGCACCGCCCAAGAAAAAATGCCCTACACTGGCGAGACTAATGACCTTAGTAGATAACGCGCTCGGAATCGCTAACAATTAATCGTGGCTCATAGCGAAGTCGCTAGTCTTTCACCACCGAGGTCCGGGTCCCATTCCCATCGAATCTCATGTGAAATTTTTTCCAACAAAACGAGTTTGGATAGCTTCACAAGGGCTAGTCCAACCCCTATGAAATGTCCTAAACCCCACCCCTATCCTTATTCCTTCCCAATTCTGGCCGCTGGGTAGTGACACAGGAGCGCGTAGCAGGAGGCGCGCACGCGGAGATGCTACCTGGCGGTCCTCTCGACAAGTGACTGCGAAGTGACGTGACATGACATGACATGACATATTAGTAATGGAGATTACTCCACAATATCGCACATTAATGGAGGATTACTCCCCTGCGCAAAGCGCCCAACGCCCCTTAAGGGGCTTGGAGACGCGTTGCGTCAAGTTCTAGTCGGAACAACTTTTAAAAAAGTCAATCAAATGCCCGATTTAATGTTTGATTCTTGTGGGCTCGATAATAAAGGAGATAAGCGAGATAAATATATTCGATGCTAAGTGGGAGAGGTAGTTTGTCTACGGATGGCAAAAAAAATCTATGTTTTTTAAAACATCGATGTTTTCCACCAGAGACATCGATATATTAATATGGCTATTTTGCTTTAAAGGTTTATTCACATCGATATTTTGTTGCAAAAACATAGATGATTTTTAATTTTTTTAATTAAGCGATTTGAGCTCGTTGTAGAGTAGCAGCAATCCACAGCAATATTGTTATTTTGCGTCATCCTCTTTATGACGCTGCACATTTCGCCTGTGAAATCTGAAGAAGTTTGAGAGCTGCTCGTGTTATGAATGTATGTTGCGGCCAGGCGTGTCCTTGCCTGAATGAACAGTGAAACACGAAATAGATAGCAAAACACGATGTTCTTTATTGTTAATTTTATTATTTACATTCCATAATAATTTTTATATACTACTAACATGTTAACCAAACAATAAAATGTATCCCGTTTACGTATGTTATTTTTTATTAAAAATAGCATGTTTATTACTCTACAATTAAAACATCGATATTTTAAACATCGATGTTTTCTCGACGATGTTTTCATAGACATCGAAAACCCTTTAGTGATGTATCTAAACATCGATGTATGATGTTTTGGTAAAATTTACCATCACTAGGTATTCCGCTACACATGATTCCAGTGAGAAATCTGCAACGTGATTGCTACCTAAACTCACGTATTCGCAGTCCTGCATAAATACCCGCCCTGACCTCTTCTCTAGACGCTCTTTGCTATTTGCATTGCCACTCATCCACCCACTCAGCACACCGTGGCTCATCGTAAACGGCACACGAATGACCTTTCCAAGCTTGCTTCTCTGGTTTTCTGGAGACATGCGAAAAAAGCAGTCAATCTGCAGGACGAAGAGATAGAATATGCCACTTTGTGAAGGAAGTTTTGGGGTGTGCTTGAATTTGATTTTGTTGCTGTTCACATTTAAAAGGTTATGTTCGTACTTCAAAATAGTACATGCCTAGGAGAGGGATTAATTTGAGGTAATAAAATGGGGAAAACAATGAAGAACGCACCTTTTTTTATCAATTTTATGGTAGTCATGACTTTCAAATTTATATCTATCAAACTGTTAATTGTAACGTGTATGCGAATGTACAGAGCAATAGGCTAGCAAAGTCAGTTGCATTGTCAATTGGATGTATATTGTTGATTAATTTTAATTTAATATGTATTCCAGATGTAATTCTACAAGTCTTGTATTGTTCCTGGTTCCATTGTATATCGTTTATTGAATTGTATTTGTTTGTTTTATAAAGGCCTACTTTTATACATTTTTACTTTCTCGCCCTTACGAAGGTTCGTCTTAAGAAGAGAAAGTTATGTTTAATTTTTATGTTCGTATTTCTTATTTCTACTTATTTTTTGTGCTAAACTCAATCCGAAAGTATGCTCATTTACAGTAATAAACTGTTATTATTACTCGCATTATTGTTATTATCTTTATTATTACTGTTCTTTTTGCTGGCGAATAGGCCATCTTGCACCACGCAGGACATGCACTTACATGGGCTCAGTATCATTTTATCACGTGGCAAGTCTTGCATGAAATCTATCAGGGTATCAGCATTAGGCTGAATCCGATATTATACCCGCGGGTTGTTAGTCCTGGAAGGACGGGAGATGATGATAATGAAGGATGAATGGACGGCACACAGAAACAGCCAGACACAAACACACCAATGCCCGAGGCGGGACTCGAACCGGCGATCTTTCCAGTCCGAGATCGCCACGGCACTACTGCCCTAACGATCTTGGCTCTTCGGATTGGCCTTATTATTATTATTATTATTATTATTATTATTATTATTATTATTATTATTATTATTATTATTATTATCATTATTATTATCATTATTATTCTGTTCTTTTCTCAGTACGCATTGAGAACCATTCATGTATTCATTCGACTTTGGCTCTGGCAAATGCTACTGATAATGATCTGAGGAAAGACGGAGAAGAAATTCATCTTTGTCCGTCGTTCAATTTAAGAATTTTCGCACAATATGGCAAGTGTGTAGGATTAAAGCTTTTTGGATTATTCTTATTCTTATTTTTCTTCTTCTTCTTCTTACTATTATTACAAGTACGTTGGGAACGGGGCAGGCGGGGCGGGGCGAGGCTGAGAGAGGAAGAGGGGGGCGTGGCCGGGCGGCGAGGGGCGAGGCGGGGCGGGGTGGGCGGGCTGGCGGGTTCCAGCAGCTTAATACAGCGGAATGCGGCGCAATGGGCCAGCGCCGCCGCCGCCGCCGCCTAAAAACAGGCGCGCGCCCTGGACGCACGGAGTAATAACGGCGCTGGCGACGTCTGCTTCGGTATTCCGCGCGGCGCCGCGCGCCTCGCAAACAGATAGCCCCCTATAAACTGCAAACTAATTAGAGATGTCCCCAAAGTTATTGTACGACCTCGAGACAACGTTATTATTTTCTAAGAGCGAGGGCGGGAGCACGGCGGCCGGGGAGAGATGGCAAAGACGACGACGACGACGACGGCGGCGGCGACGGCGGCGGCGAGGGCGGCCATTGGGGAAGACGGAAGTGGAATATAGAGTAGTGGAATCTTGTTCACAACTTTGAAGTATCTAGTCAGTGAATGCCAATTACATGCCGCATCCGGAAGTGGAAGTGGTTTCCTGAAACCGAGATAGGAAACAGGGCACTTATTATCTATTATGATATTGACATTTGAGTTTTTGCTCTTATTTTGGATTGATTTCCAATTTCTTTCCGTGATGATGGATAAGTGAGTTGAAGGAGGAAGTGGTGATGTATGGAGGAACAACGGGGAAGCGATGCGGGGTGATGAAGTGGGGCGATGAAGCGGAAAAGCAAAGAAATAGAGTGGTGGGGGAAGAAGAATGATAGGGAAGCAGGTTCAGGAAGAAAGTGAGGTGATAGGAAAGTAGGGTGACGAGTAAGTAAAATAATGGGGAAGCAGGTCGATGAAGGAAGTGAAGTGAAAGGATAGAAGGGTGCGAGGAAGCAGGATGATGAGAAAGCAGGTTGATGAAAGAAGTGATGTGAAAGAATAATAGGGAGACGAGGAAGCAGGATGATGGGGAAGCAGGTTGATTGAGGAAGTGGGGTTATGAGAAATCAGGGTGTCTTTAAAGCAGGATGGAGGGTATCCGACGCACATGAGCAGCGGGGTTTCAGGCAAGAGCTTGAGGGGCCGGAGGGGCACCAAGCTCGACTCAGAGGGAAGCGACAGCTTGCGGGGGCAGCGCTGGCTTGGGACGAGGGGAGCGGGTGAGGTCTGCTCTTGTTTAAGATAGCGCCGTGCGCGAGCAATCGGAATGGAAGCATTTAAATGCATTGGCGATGCGAGCGCCAGCTGCTGGAATTAGCGGCGGCCTCGTGGG
Source organism: Teleogryllus occipitalis (assembly GCA_011170035.1). Taxonomy (NCBI): domain Eukaryota; kingdom Metazoa; phylum Arthropoda; class Insecta; order Orthoptera; family Gryllidae; genus Teleogryllus; species Teleogryllus occipitalis. The sequence goes on along the minus strand of BLKR01014843.1, from coordinate 37,117 downwards.
CGGAATGAAGAACGGCGGCCAGGACGACCAGGCGGCGACTGCGGTGCGGGAAAGAAGACTGGAGTAGCTCCCTTGGCGACGCCGGACGGGTCAGCGAGACAGCGGGAAAGGGATAAATATTGGTGAATTGCTGGAATGGCGCTTGAAATAACGTAACGTACACGTAATATAACATAACGTAAATGAAATAACGTTAAACGTACGGAGTACTCGTACGATTTCAGTGCAAATGGATGATTAATGTAAGTTTTGCAGTAATGGAAACGGCGAGAGTTGGAGTCATGTAATGATGGTTGGTGGTTCTCGCCATAAATGAAGACGACATAGATGGTGACGGGGATATTGAAAGCAGGTCTTTGGTTGTTGCCATGGTGATGCAATGTGTAGATGTGTATAACTGGATTCATCAACTTTTTAGTTACCAGGGCCCGATAATAAGAGTTTTTGTGTCGAAAATTTGCTGTTTTCCAATGCACGATTACAATACTTTCTTTTCTTATGTAAGGGGAAGAAAGTAATAGGACAATGTTGGTATGGATGTGAATGGCTTCAAAATAATTAAAATACACAGATTCAATGCCGCGAAGTGCATTGAAGACCACGCAAATCACAATGCCGACAAAGCATATTAAAAGGTCAATTTTAGTTGCAATATTAGTTTTATCAAATGATTATTTTTCTATAACCGTAACAGATTTTCAAACAGTACGTTCAAGTGATTCGGTCAAGTGACTCAAAGACTTCTGGTAGGTGATCCGTATGTGGATGCGAAGGGTATGGGTTTGAAACCAGCGTAAGGCATGAATGCTTAATTTGTATTCGCGGTGTGGGTGACTTTTCGAGGCCGTCGTGAATCACGTCAATGCTCAAATCCTTCCATAATCGCTTGGACTGACAGGCAACTACACGTGAAGATGTGTGAGTAGTTAAAGAGAATCCAGTCCCTACTCCCAGACAAACACCCACCGAAATGGTGCCAAAGCTACCATGGGAAAGTATGTAAAGGAACCTGATCGAGATAAGTAATGATGTCCGGGTAGCGTGAAGGAACTCTTCCCTGGGTTTGTTCGAAGAGGAGCGATATATATATATATATATATATATATATATATATATATATATATATATATATATATATATATATTAGGAGGATATCGTCCAAAGAAGAGCGATATTTTCATGTAAATATAGTTCCAAAGTTAGTCTACTCACGAACGAGTTCTCTTAGATTTATTGGAAAGTTTTTACTGGTTAATATAAAAAAATGCAATAAAATCCTTTGTCTTTCCACACTTCGACTATTGAAACGTTGTGTATAACGATTTAAGCTCAGCACTTGCCACACGATTACAAAGAGCTGAAAATGCATGTATTCGCTTTATTTACACTCTAAAAAACTTCTACCACATATCGAACATTTTTGAATATAATCAAATATTGCGGCTAAGATACAGGAGCATGTTGCATTGTCTCTTTCATTCAAATTACTCAAACCAAAACATCTTCAGCATATAACAAATCGGTTTGGGCCTCTTGTATCCGCAAGACTTGACAAATCATTATTATTACAAATACCAAAAAATAATTGAAGGGCTCAGTAGAACAGTGTCCCAAAGAACATTAAACTCAGACTTTCTGACAAGTCTTTTAAGAAGCAATTAAAAGCCCTATTATTTTCCAAGGCGTATAAAGTTTCGCCTCTAATATTTTTGCCATAGTGTTTGCAAAAACTCAAACTTACTCCGTATTGATTGTAATGTGATATTTCAAATGATTGATGAAACCTATTTTATCTATATGTATTAGTAATTAATTCTGCTTTTACTGTCACTTTCATATTTTGTTGAGTTCTTAGTAAAGGGTGCTCAGGTCCATTTTTCTTGGAAAATGAGATAAATTAAATAGCAAGCTGGGATCGAGGGAGACGGGGCGGGACGGGGTAGCACAGGGGAGGATGCAGCAGCGTTCGTCATAAATAGAATTCCTTTTCCTGTCAACTAGATTATTGTGATCATTCCCTTGAAGTGATAACTCTGGAGAAACACTTGAATCAACGTCATCCATTACCACAAGAAAGGCGTTTAATGATCTCTTAAAATTGTGAAAGTTGGTGAGTGCTGTGAGCAATGAGCTCGACGGACATTGGTAGTTGTTTGACTTTAAAATTAATTTTCGACAATGATCATTCTTAATTTGACAATAGGGTTGAATGAAACTCAAGAGACATACAGACAACCCGACAAATAAATCATTTTTTCGCTCAACCTATGATATAGCCCTACATATGACCCGATATTCCTGGCGAAAGTTATATTTAATTGTAATTTTCCCCCCGTGTGTTAATAGCGTGGGTCTAATTGAAATGAAAAGAGTCTAAAGTTTAGTAGGTAATTTTGTATTGAATGCTAATATTTCGGATATAATGACAATGAAGAAGTATTCAGAGTCCAAATGTTACACAACAATAACACAAGTAGTGATAAATGTACAAACTTAAGCCATTAGAAAGAATGGGTGTAGGTAGGTCGTTTATTTAATGTTTTTCATATTTTTGTGGGTTAGTATCGATTGGAAAAAGGTTAATTATTAGGGACCTAATGTTTACGCCAAATCTATTTTGTAATTACTTCATGATAATAATAATTAATACTAGTTATAAATAATTAAATGTATTATTAATAATTAATTTTAATATCTATTATAAAATTAATTATTAGTTACTAAATTTATTATTAGTCATTAAATTAATTACTAATTATTGAATTATTCATTAATTATTATAAATAAATAAATGAATTAAATTTATTATTATTATTTTATTAGTTATAAATAGTTATCTAATGATGTAAGATCTTCTATGACACGCTAATTTACAGAGGGCCCTGGAATGGGGAAAACAAATGTCAAACTCGCTAATGGACAGGTGTCCTTCTCTTCTGTAACCCAAAGTACAAAGGGTAAATAAATAGTTATCAGTTTAAAATATCTCAGTTATGTGCAGATTCCCTCAAGCACACTAGCAAGTACATTTGACATTTAAAATAATTTCCCTAGTGGATGTGCACTTCAGTGCAATGGTTCAGTTTTATTTTGAACTAAATCTATTGAGAACATGGAAGATGGTTTTCAATTCATTTGTTTCCCTTTATGATCACGACAGAGTAGTTACCGTAGACGTTCTTAGTTACTTTTCTTTCATTCATGATTAGTATCTGATTCATTTTGAAACACTTGTGATTACTAAGAGTACAATAGTGCTACATGTGCTACAATGATGCCAGAAAATTACATAAAAATTCGAATTATCTGCTACAAAATCTTGAACCACAAAAATGATAAGCTTAAATGTTAACATACTTTTTGAATTTAATTAACTTGTCAAAAGAACAAATAGTTTTATTTATTAGGCACTGGAAAAAATTCAGAGAAGTGAACAAGCGTTAATGCTGCTATATTCCACGCATTCCCATTTTGAAATCTTGGATTCAGAGGATAATGTAGCCTCAACTTTACTGCAGCCTTGTTTTAGGGTGCCCTTAACTTTGCGGAAACAGTCACTGAAGCTGCGGCCTCATAAAATCGCAAACTTTTAAATTGTTAATTTACGGCAAGTTTTCGAAACCATAACATTTTTAAAGCTGCGATTTATTAATTTTCATGGGTTAGTCTGAATATTTATTTAGGGGGACTTCGTTCATAGATGGACTGCGTTTATCTCGGTGGAAGAAATATCGCTAATAATGAAAGCTGCTTCCTAAGCAGGGATTTTTATAACTTTTGGTACCAGTATGATTTTTTTCATGCATTCTAAACTTTGAAAACATCTTCAATAAGTAGCAGAATGTGTTTGACTAATATTTTTGAATACGTAATTATTTTGATTTTCTGGTGTCGATATTTTACCAGTAATGCTTTTCTGGTTATCTTAGTAGAAAGTTTATGATACAATCGAACTTAAATAAAGGAAGTTTTCGCATGCTGCAATACAAGGCGAATAACGTTGTTTGCAAAGATTTATTTGTTAGTTTGATGCTTCAATGAACTTCAGAAAATGCTTTGACAAATAAGTTTCTCAAAGCATAGTAGAATAAATAAGAGGTGCTAAACAGAACATACTCTATCGCATTAATTCTAACTGTTGCAATTCAGAGAGTTCAAAAAATTCAGGAAGTTAAAAAATTCGAAGAGTTCAATAAAAATTAGACTTTCGCTATTTTTTGTGTCCTTGAGTTTATCCGTGTACTAAAATTACACATTTGACGCCATTTTTGATATTTTTAAAAATTAATTCCATTAACTTCAAGCTTATTATTCCGCGAAATCTACTCGTTTTATTTTTAAAACACACGACCTTCTTTAATGATCTATTTTTTTAGAACATATTATTTTTAAAATTCTCTATTATCAGTACTGTAATTTTGCAATATTAATTATTTGCAATTTTCAAATATATAAATGAAGAAATTCCTATAATTCCCACCATCACCCACATAGAGTTAGTCAAGTATTTTTGTTAACAATCCTTGTAAAAACACTCATTTCTTTCTGTATTCAAAATGAAGTAGTATATGGCTTAGGGTAGGGATTACAGAATTATGGAAACATGCATAGAATTTACTTTTTCCCGTAGTACGTCACACACAGTTTTGAACTGTTTTTGACGTAAAATAAATAAATTAATAAAAATGGGGCCTGCGTTATTTTAAGCGTCCTTTCGTATATCTGGGGAAAATAGAGAACAAATATTGAGCCGTTGTGGAATATGTCATTATTTAAAAAACGCATATTTTCACCCAAATTTATGCAAAAAGAACTCATATTTTCGAAAACTTGTACATGATTTTATTTACAGACCTCTCTTTGAAGGGTACTTTTCATGAAGGAAAATCTTCAATATTGTAGTTACAATAGACGCCGAAAAAAATTTAGTGCTTTTACAATTTTTGTAAAATTAGAGAGTTAAATGAAAATGAGAACTGCGCCATCTTTAAGCGCCCTTTTCGCTATTCGACGAAAAAGTTTAATTACTCGTACAAAAATTGGAGCAATTTTACCACATTTTGGAAATGTAGAGGAGGCTATACATGAAGAACCCCAAAAACCAAAATGTAAGTTTCAAATTCTTAGGGTCTCGAGTTCATTTAGATAGATCGGGGAATTTCAATTTTGAAAGAAAGAAAGAAAGAAAGAAAGAAAGAAAGAAAGAAAGAAAGAAAGAAAGAAAGAAAGAAAGAAAGAAAGAAAGAAAGAAAGAAAGAAAGAAAGAAAGAAAGAAAGAAAGAAAGAAAGAAAGAAAGAAAAAGAAAAAAAAGAAGAAGAAAGAAAGAAAGAAAGAAAGAAAGAAAGAAAGAAAGAAAGAAAGAAAGAAAGAAAGAAAGAAAGAAAGAAAGAAAGAAAGAAAGAAAGAAAGAAAGAAAGAAAAGAAAGAAAAGAAAGAAAAGAAAGAAAGAAAGAAAGAAAGAAAGAAAGAAAGAAAGAAAGAAAGAAAGAAAGAAAGAAAGAAAGAAAGAAAGAAAGAAAGAAAGAAAGAAAGAAAGAAAGAAAGAAAGAAAGAAAGAAAGAAAGAAAGAAAAAGAAAAAAAACTGATCTGAGCTGTCTGGGTGAAGCCGCGTCGAAGGCTGAGGTGCCGACGTTTCGACCGAGATGTCGCGGTCCTCTTCAGGGCTGTACTGCGCCAGGATGTCGGGCACTTCGGTTTATGTAGCAGGTGGGCCAGGCCGTGATAGGCTGAGGTGCGCCCGACATCCTGGGGCAGTACTGCCCTGAAGAGGACCGCGACATCTCGGTCGAAACGTCGGCACCTCAACCTTCGACACGGCGTCACCCGGACAGCCCAGATCATGAATCAATAATCCACACAACGTGAATTCTGCTTATACAACGTGTTAGAAGAAAAAATTTTTCATTCAGGAACAATTTTTATACACTTTTTTGTTACCAGGGCATGATAATACGAATTTCTCTGTAGAAAAATCGCCGCTTTCTCTCACAGCATGACAACACTTCCTCTTTATTACGTAAGTACGTAGTAAATTGAAGTAAAAATGTAATATAATGCAAATGTAAATATAATGCATTAAGCATCTGATTTCCTAATATCATTAAGGACATTTTTAGAAATATTCGCGCACTAGTCAAATGGTACCAGAGGAATCATTATACCAAGTTCTGCCGCTGTAATATTTATCTCTGCGGGGATTCCATTTGGAAAAGCTCTGAGTGAAGAGAACTCTTAGCTTGGAAACGTGAAAAAAAAATAAATAAAAAGGAAAAACTTACCCCGTATCTTACGAAAACGTCCAGCAGATATAATGACCGCGATACGTAAATATCACCCTTCCAAAACGCTCTTGGAAGCAAAACAAGAGCGGTTAATGTTGTCTGCAATTGCGGTCGTCATAAACCTACGCAATTGTCTCGAGCGTCAGAGCGCCGGCCAGTTCAGACGGGTCTTGACCGCCTCGTAAAAAGGTTGCGCGAAATCGCTTGTCACTTCCCCACTGGCGCCCGGCCAGGGCCCGGACTGCGGCACCTTCTGATGGGCGGCGGGCGGAAAGAAAGGCTGAACTCCGTTTTCGTCAAAGACTACAACAGAAGAACGAAATGAATACATGTTAAATTGAGTTGAGCATTTTGAAACAGATCGAGGAATGTATGAAAGTTGAATTGAATGTAAATGTGGCTTTGAGCCTATTTTAGTGAATTTTAAATTATTAGACTTGGGTTTTTCTAACGTGGCGGCTGAGGATAAGTATCTCCATGATGGAATTCAGTACGCCTTTTTGAGTCATTCTCAGTTCTGCCGCAAGATGTCGCATGATCGCGACCACTTTCAAACAGTGCTACAGATCAAGCGACTCTAGCGGGGCAGGACTGAGAATGACTCAAAAAGTCGTGCTGAATTCCATCTTGGAGATACTACCCTCAGCCGCAAAGTTAGAAAAACCCAAGTATAAGTTGGAGTGAATTTGAGGGGCTGGCGGCGGACGAAAGAGTAGAACTAGATATTTGGTGAATGACTGATCGAGACAAGAACGAAATTGATAAAAGTTGAGATGAAAATGTTGTGGCGAATAGGGCTCACGAGGAAATTAATACAAGTGTAAGTTATAATATTAAAATTATTATTTATTTTTTTTCTGTCTCTATTATAAATTATGTATTATGTAATAAATATTAATATGAAAAATATTCTGTCTTTAAAACCAAAGACCAAAAATGTTCGAGTGTTATTTATAGAAACCAACCTTTGACCATATTTTACTGAATTTTAAATCATTATGGGATGGAAATGCTAGAACTTTGTCAGAAACAGTTCTCAAGATATGATATATACGTGTTTTATTTGATAATCAAACTCTATGAAATTTATTATTCTCTTTCGCCTTCTTTTTCATAAAGACTGCTCGTTGACCAAACATTTTTTTCTATTGTATGCTTGAAATAATCTTAAAATAAGTAAATAATATCAAAATGAGTACGCATTTCGTTTTGAATGAATCTTTCATTTCTGGTTTTGAATTTCATTTAAAGTGTGATCGAAATCAAAAAAAAAAATTGTCGGATGTGGGGCACAAGATATAATCAATATTTAATTGTACTACAAGTTGACACATATCAGTTAATTCTTTCAATTATGTTTTTTCACACAGAACTGTTCCAGTCATTTTCAAAGTAGTATATTTAAAGGCATAAGTTATTTTAAAGACAGAAAAGGGCAAAAATATTTTTTTTAATTACAGCCCAGTAATCAAAACATATTTAAAAAACGCACACCAACCGTTGTTTTGAGAGGAAATGTTGAGATATTTTCTTGCCTGTTCCTTTGCTCTAAGACACAGTAGAAATTATTTTTTGATAAATTTTTCAAAAATATTTTATGCAGGAATTTGGAGTCAAGAAAATATAAAAAAATGTTATTCAAAGTATCAAATAATTTCTAACTTTTCATATTTTTCTATTAGAAAACTTAATGTCAATGCAAAGAGAAAAATTAAAAAGACACATTTTTGGCTGTGTACGGCTGGGGAAGGTGGGATGAGGGCTAAGATACCTTTCCAAAATCTTCATTTTGTTAGTCATAGTTTAGTTACCCATATGTCATTTAATTAAGGGAACTTTTTACCATCCTATTCGAGATTAAATTTTGGATTAACTTTTCCAATCGCATAGAGCAAGATCGCTTAGTGATCTGCTCCAAGAAGCAGCCGTCGCTCTTTCTAGCAGCTCCAGCGGCAGATGGAGCATATTACGCCATATTTTATCGATCGGCGGCTTACTGCACAGTGGGTCGCGTCTTGTTTTTTGAGAGTACTTTCCATTGCTCGGACTGAAAATGTCTCTTTGCTCTGGAAAAGGATATTCCGCCTGACAAAATAGTGGAATATTCTTGTACCATTGATGGGAACATTTACTAGTCATACACATATTTTTGTGATTTGAAAATAAAAAAAAGCAATTTTCAACATGAAAAAAAAACTATTTTTGCAGATTACGCCAGATATGCCAAAATTTGTAGTTTCAAAGGAGTGCTCAAGCGCATTAAGAAATTTAATTGCTGCGACATTATAGTTTATCAGCTCCTGATTCAGAAAAAGTATTCTAAAGGTTACCGAAAAAATGTTACTAAATACTAATAACGGAAATGCAGACAGTGAATGAGATTAAAAGTTTAAAAAATCAAGCTAGTTGCAAATCAATTTTCTTTTTTCTTGCATTTTACATTGTGATACTTCCCATACGAGATTTACTAATTCCAAAGAAAAAACACCGCTCCATCTGCGAAAAGATACTTTCCTTCCCATACTCCATTGTAAATTGGCGGCGAGGACGCTTTGGTTTGCAAAGTGCTCTCGTCGACTTCCATGTTTCCGCGACTGGAGTGATGAGGACACTATGACAGAGGCTATCGCAAGCCGCGCAACGCTTGGGCTCCGGTGTCGCGCTCTCGGTAGCCAACACGGCTCTGAGCTCCCGATTCGCTCTTCTTGAGCAGCCCTGGTGTAGAGCAACGTACCTATATAAAAATGGCGCTTCTCATTTTCGATGATTTGTCTGAATTTTCAAACACTTCTTATGTTCAAAATTCTTTGGTGTCTTTCTACAGTAACAATATTGAAGTTAAACATTTTTGTTTCTGAATAAAGTCTGGTTTTCAAAACCACATATTCAAATGAGATATTGTACATGTTTACGGTAGTACGGTAGTTTTACGGTGTTTCTTGCGTGAAATAAACGCAATTTTAAAAACAAGGTTTGCTCGAAAAAGGTTCCATTTTTTTATCGGTTAGTGGGAATGCGGTGGTATGCATATAAAATAGCACAAGTCCGATTTAAATTGAACTCTCTGGATTTTGGAAAATTGGAGAAGTTACAGATAATTGAAGAAAGTGTGTGAGGTATTCGCACCAATAGGTTTTTAAGCAACCTCGCCAAAACGATCCATATTTTTGGGAGGGAATTATAATGACCTTCATTTTTTACTGATTCGTTAGTGCTTGTTATTGCCTTCGATACGGAGCTCGACATTTACTACATCACTTACTTGGATCGAGAGGGTGCTTTAATTTTTAATAATGAATTAGGAATTCATACAAAAACAAGAAAAGGATTGATCACAAATACCTCTGTGAGTTCCCCTACGTGTGCCTCTGATTGTGATGCAGTGGTATTTCTTGAAAGCTGGAACAATCGTACAAAATACTGGTATTGTATATTATTTATAGAGTTTGGGAAGAAATTTTATTGCACTTTTATCCAGGGTATTGATCGACCTTCTACATAGGAATAAAGGCGATGCTATATCCTTTTATGTGTACGACACTTTATTGTCTGTTTCGAATTGCACCACATGTCCTTATTACTGAAAGAGCTACTTGCAGTGACTCGAGAATAATGAACCCATAAGCCGCACAATTCCACCATAAATTCCTGTTTATTACTGACGTATAACGGCCCATGCAGTTCATATCTTCCTCAAGCGGACAAAGAGGAACGAAGGCGCAAAATCGCTCGACGGGACGAGGCGTCGGAAAAACATTTAGACTGCTTCACCCCAGAGAAATTCAGCAGCCTAAACGGAGAGTCCCTCGCGATATTCACAGGCAGTCTGTTGGTCAAAAGGAGAGCTGAGTATAATATTCAAATTATTCCAGCTCCCTCAGATTTTACAAATGGGCCCAATACCCGATACATAGACAGTACAACGATTTGAAATTTACAATACGAAATATCTTTACTTTGTTCACCTTCTAAATACAAATATGGGGCCTACGATCCTCCAATAACAGTTATTCAACTTTTACAAATTTTATACCGAATAAATATAAACAGACGCGGCTCGTCTTTAAAGGCTGTAATGCCGAGCCTCTCCTAGAAAAAAATCGACTCCTAAAAGAAATTTAAATATATATTTATAAATGTATTTGTTTATTAATAATGGATTTTTGAGTTATATTATATAACAATCATATCAAAATTTTTGTTTGCGAGTTCGTTAACGGCCCTCTGTAACGCATTTGAAGCTGTTGACAGTGAAGAGAAAAGCGTTAGGCACCCTCTTCATTCCGCCATAAGGCCTGTGTAAAACGAGCAGGCGTGACGTCATGCATTCACTACAAAGGCTTACCGGCGGACGAAGGCTGCAGCGAGGCAGCCTTCAAGGGTGGGGCCTAGGGTCTGAAAAAGGGTGTGCTCACGAGATAGCATTACTATGCAGCTCAAAGAGTAGCATTGCGCATCAATTAGTTTTACCAATACGCGGCAGGAGCGCTACTTCTTTAAGACTTTATCAGAAGTGCTAAGTACACAGGACTGTAGGCTTCGTGATCGGAAGAGATTATACATAGAAATGCAATGGAATGCAATGGAATGCATTTGCAGCCTTCCCCATTTCGAAAACCACGAACCGTGACTGAATCTAAATATCCGAATCTATATATTCTTTATTATGCAGGTTGAGTGATGTAACTTTAGCACCTCCTGCACTTTTTGAACGGTTGAAGTAATTGTAATGATATTTTCACGAAAGTGCTTGAGGGAATGGGGCTTGTTACATTCATTCATACATACATTCATTATTATTTTACCATTTGCAATTTACGAGATATTGAGGTAACTTTGTTTTTTAAGTGAAATTACACAATTTTGTAATCTATCATGACGAGTGTAAAAAGACGAATCTAATGCTATACGTATTTTTATATATTAAATAAGCACATTTTTCCTTGCCCAAACGCGTGTTTGCAGGGGGAGCGCTGCGTGACCTTCTGTGACGGGCTGTTAGATTCAAAACACCCGTGTCGCAAATCATCAAAATTACTAAAAAATGCTTATCTATCATACGATAGTATTATATCACTGAATTCGTCTTTTTACGCTCGTCATGATAGACTAAAAATATGTATAGTTCCATAAATTCCGTGGTGGTAGCAGAAATTATGTATAGTTCCATTAAAAAAAAGTTACCTCAATATCTCGTAAAATACAAGTGGTAATATAGAAATGAATACATGTATCAATTACCTCCATCCCTCATGCAGTTCCGTGAAAACTGCATTGCAATGACTTCAACCGTTCAAGGACTGCAGGAGGTGCTACAGTTACGTGACTCAGCCTACATGTTATATATTACACAAGATGTCCGGGGAGGAAACGTCGAAAATTCGTAACAAATCTCTTAAGAAAATTTTGAGCATATTTCGTCTAATAAACAACGTGGATATTCGGAATGACTGAGTCGTAATAAGCACTCAAATGTTTGTTTGAGAAAATTATTTCTATTAAAAATTTAGCACTACAGAAGCATAGAAAGACTCCAGAAACATGTACATTGTTTATTTTTACAAAAGAAATTAATATATTTGTTCAGAAAGAAAAATTAACCCACAAAAAAAGCACCCAATTTACACTATTGAAGTGCTTTTTTACACAGTGAACCGGACAATCGGAAATTTCCTTTAATAAATGTCGTAAATTGGCAAGAAAGAAGAATTTTCAACCATTTCTACGTGTGACCTGTCCGAGGAACGAGTTTCCGGAGAATCACCAGCAGCGGCCATGACGGTGAGGTAACAATTTTATAATATTCTGAATTGAAATGTTTCATTTAAATAAAATACATGTGATGCTAATATAAATTGAAGATAAACCAAGAAATCTCTTGCTTTTGCGTGATAAAGTTTAGTGCATTTTTGTGTACATTAAACTGATAGCAACCTAATAAGGAACATTTTTCCTTATAGCTTTTAAGAATATACTTCTTGTACACATTTCTTCAAACTGGATCTGACTGCTTATACTTCAACGCGGCACATCGTCCGGTGGAATACAAGTTAATTGTAGTTTTGCGCTTGTGGTCGAGATTACAACACGACCCGCTTTTATGCAGAGCAGTGGAACAAGTCAACGTGCCATTCTGTGACGGCATTGGAGTAACGCGGAAAGAACCTGCGAGCGTGCGACCTTGGCAGAGGATTCCGGCAGCCGAGAAGCGTTTCAAGCCGATCTCAACTTGGAGTTGTCCTCACGGATGAACTGCTCTAGCCAGATTCCCAGTTTATAATTTGCCTAAATTCAACTGCAAGTTAGTTAGAACTACAGTGGGAGTCTGTAAAGTTTGATTGATTGATTGATTTTTTCGGGTTTCCGGGCGCGTCAACTGCTTGGGTCATTAGTCGCGTTTGTGTAGTGCATGTTTTTTCTCTCGGGAGATGGCGGTGATCTTCCCCCGCTGGATGGCGAGATCCGGCGCCGACCTACAGGCGGCAGGTGCCCCGCTGGTGGGAGACTCCTGGTTAGGGGGAAACCCCACTAGCCGACTGTAGGTCGGCGCCGGATCTCGCCATCCAGCGGGGGAAGATCACCGCCATCTCCAGAGAAAAAAACATGTACTACACTAACGGGACTAATGACCAAAGCAGTTGACGCGCCCGAAAACACGAAAAAATCAATCAATCAATCAAAAATTTGTTGTTCTTGAGCAGTATGCGGGCTACTTTTTGGAAAATCAGTTTGTGTGGTTGCGCGGATCAGTAGCATTATTACTAAAGTAGACCACTCGTTAATATAGTTGTTGGGTTTTAGGTGGTAGTTTTCAGCATGCTTCCGTAGAGCTCGAACTTTCCTGAAACTGGACATAAAAGGGAGGATTTCACGTCGCAAAATTTAAATTAAAAATCACGGGAAACGATGAAACGTACGATCTACGAATTCCGTCACAGGGGCCGTATTTGTGAGAACGAATTGTAAACGGGCTCAGTGCGGAAAGCGTCAAAAAGACATAAAGTGGCTTTATGCTCGTATTGTATCGTCTAATCCTGTAGCATGGGAGGTCCAGTTCGATGGTAGTTTCAGTATATACGATGATAGGTCAGTACGTACATTTAGGATACTGCACCGGACAGAAGAATGATATAAACAGTGTCTGTGCGTATTTGAGAACTAGTTAAGAGAATACCAGAAATAGTAAAATAGTGACATTGATTGAAGATGAATGTTTTAAATAAGGCACACTTTTGAGTGAATGTTGAGATAGCCTTTTCTTGCTTCTGGGATTAAATGTAACTTCACTATCTGTGCATGTTTTCTAGAGTTCAGTGGGGGATATACTTATTTAAATTATCGTTATTCAGTTTCTGGCAGCAGAGAATTCGATTTCTCCACGAAGGGAAGATGATAGATGAAGCCAAAATATGTAGCTATTTTCCTTTGCACATAGTTGCTATTAAACGGGAGCTAATATTTTCTTATAAATGTTTGCCCAAAACGTTCATTTTCCATTTTCATTCCTAATTCAACTTGTATGTGGATTGGGGTAGAGGTTCCAGAATTTACGTAAATGTGCATAGAAAACACTTCTCTCTACACAGTTTACTCTACACAGTTTTTAACTTTTAACGTCAAATAAATGAAAAAATAGAGCAGTTAGAATTTAGCACTTGCAAGGCGTTGCTTGGGCTGGCAATGGCGACACAGTCGTGAAGTTGCGATACCAGGGTGGAGCGTTGTGGACGGGCGGGCGGACGGGCGCGACGCATGGCGGTTGACGGGCGGGCGGGCGAGCGGACGGGCGAGCGGACGGGCCGGCGGACGGGGGTCGGCAGGCATGCGCTGGCCAACCGGGGAGGACGGGAACGGCAGCGTGCATAGGCAGGCGTGTCGACTCTGGACGGACGGGCGGGCGGGTGTGGGCCGGTCAGGACAAAGCAGGGCGGGTAGGGCGGCGTGAGGACGGCAGGTGTGTCGTTGGACGGACGGGCGGGCGTGGGCGGGCCGTGCGTGGCGGGACGTGTAGGGCGGCGTGAGGACGGCGAGCGGAACGGGGCTGGGGGGCGTGACAGCGCTGGACGCGAGGCGCGGCATCCGGGAGTGGGCGGGACGGAGCGGAGGGGGTTGGGTGGAGCGCGGATCGATGCCAGGGCGAGTCACAGCGGCGCGCGCCCGCCACGTGGCCGGGAGGGATGGAGGGGGAAGGGAGGGAGAGCGGGGCGGGGCTCACGTGCTGCGCCGCGCGAGGGAAGCTGCTACCCGCGGGAGCTGGCTCTCGCTCTGGCTCTGGCTCTGGCTCCTCAACGCACGCACGGGATGCCTCCAAGATCTTTAGAGGGATGCTGGAGACGGGCGCCTGGCTGATTCAGAAAAAACAAGGAATATGAATGAATACCTTATTTTACGCGGCGAGATTGAGGCCACGAGGCCTGCTCTTCCGTCTGACCCCGCTAATTTCGTTATGCTCCTTTCACCTACTAGCGAAGAAAAAAAACATTACTTGGGCGACGAAACAGGCAATTTGAATTTAGCTCGGAGGCTTCATGATCCTTTACGTGCAGTTAATCTACTAACACGGGAGAGCCGGCATTACTTCCCCCCGAATGTATTAATGATTTTTTCGCCTTTGAAAATCCACGGCTTCGATCGGGTTTGAACCCGCGAATTTGGGTATAGCAGCCCGATACGCTAACCGTTACACGATCACCGCCGCGTATGTGTTTATGGGTTTGTTTGAGGTGTGAGTGAGATCATAAACAGGCATTCACCGCAACAAATTTACTACATTTGTTCGGTATCGTGTGATATATTTGTAGCTATTACTTTTTCACTTATTCATTATAATCCATATTTCATCCGTAAGTTTACCGGGAGCGGTGGCTCAGTGCATCAAGTGATATCACTGCAGTGCCTCTGACCGGGAGGTCTTAATCTAGGTAGGTCGAATTCAGTCGGTGTCCGGAGGAGAATTCTAGAGGCCGGTTGCTTAGATTGGTAGTTTTCCGTGGTTTCTCCGATCAACACCACGCGAATGCCGGAGCAGTACACTAACAAACAGGGCACGGCAGGTCGCGATCGAAGTTTCCTGTCTTTACCCGTTACACAGACACTTAAACGAACATGCTCTACACTAACACACATCCTGGGAGACCGGTCAGGGAGATAAATTTTTTCACAGTCTGGAGCGGTGCCCCGCTGGTGGGAGATACCTCGTTGGAGAAAACCCCGCTAGTCGACGGCAGGTCGGCGACAGATCTCGCCATCCAGTCGGGGACGGTAACCGCCACCTCCAGATGAAAAAAACATGCACCACACTCACGGGACTAATGACCTCATTGGTTGACGTCCCCGGAATCTCAATCAATTAATCATCGGGAAGTTAGTTGTGTGGAGCTATCTGTGTCATCTTTACAGAAGATCTTCTAAAATTGTCTCAGATGTATCCACATGCCAACTTAACCTTTCTTCCCATTAACAAAGTATGTCCATACGTCTAAATACGAGTTAGTTTGAAATTTTCAAAGGAAGTGGTATCGATTACGAAGGTCTCATCACATATTGTCTAAAATAATTTAAGACTTAATTATTAATTTATAATACTTCATTTTACGCATATTGTGGTGCCCTTTGAAGCACAAGTAATAGCTGGTCATTCCATTTTAAGTAGTAGGCTATAGAATTAAGTAAATTGGTCACTACACAATCTCAGAAAATATCACATTCAGTTCATAAATTCCCTTATATATTGATTGTTAAAAATCGTTAGAAATTATTGTACGTTGTTCACAATTGGCGGCCATTTTTGTTTTAAGCTGCCAGCCATGTTTCGCGTTTGTAGACATTTACGGTTTTGTAAATTACTCACCGCAAGATTGTTGAAACTTTTCAAACTCAAACACATTGAATTTAGTAAATTATGGTCTACAAATCAAAGTGATATTTATTCATTTAAACAGGGGAAGGTGGCTCATGGGATCAACTGATGTCACTGCAGTGCTTCTAATCGGGAGTCCCGACGGTAGCAGGATTTTCGACACTAGATAAATAGGTCGAATTCAGTCGCTGTCTGGAGGATAATTCTGGCACTACACTATTCCCACGTGGCAGAAGATCGGTCGTGAGCTTAGGACTTGTCCTAGCTGAAGAAGTGCCCCTTTGGTGGGAGACACCTGGTTGGGGAAAACTCACTAGTCCGATAGGTCGGCGCCGGATCTCGGCATCCAGCTGGGGAAGGTCACCCCCACCTCCCGAGGAAAACGCAGACTAAACGTACTGGACTAATGAACTTTGCAATTGATGCGCCCGTATTCGCTATTGAATCAATGTATTAACCATGGAATATATCTTTGACCCCGGTGACTAAGTTGATAAGTAAAAAGAAACTTAATTTTGCAGGTAAGCAAAAAACAACCTTAAACTAATGCTGTAAATCAAGGATTAATGAAATTAAAACAAAACGTACACACAAATAGTTTTATTCAAATATTACCTTCGTTTGAATATCATTAAATCCTGATTTAATTCAGTTATAAGTTGTTTTTTGCTCTCCTGTAAAAATCAGTGTTTATGACGTATTAGCTTATTCACCTAAATCAAAGATATTTGAGTAATGCTCACAACCAAAACAAATGAACGCGAATAAACAGATTCCGAATTTCAGACCGTAATTTTTCAAAGAGGAAATAATGTTTCTACCTTTCATTTTGGATGTTTTACTCATGACCGGGTAGTTACTTTACGTAATATAAAAACGATAAATAGCGAACCGCTTAAAAATTATACTCTCCGAAATAATGAATATTTTAACTTTTTTCTAAATTTCCAACTGAGATATCTCTGCTGGAGCACCAGATAAAATTTTGACATTTTCACTCTAGAAAACTGCTATAATATCAAACTGCGAAATACATTTTAATCTTCAGATTCAACTGATTATATTTTAAAGAAATGTCAATATTTGGGGTGAAAATGCTTAATTTCCTCTTTGAGACAAGGAATAATCATATTATTTTCCTTCCATTTTGAACTAAAATCTATCTCTAGAATAATCAATATTATTTTACTATAAATAGAAAGAAAATCAGTATAATATACAATTTTTAATATTAGAAAGGTCTGAATTTTTTTCAATATTGTGAAATCAAGGTCGAGGTTTTTAAGATCCCCCCGCAAGAAACCTAACACAACGTCAAAACCGAAACTTGATGCCCATTTCAGAACTTTCCAAGCTTCCGCACACGTCACTTAATGCACCAAAGAGCACGAAAAGTTGCCCTCGTAAGACAACAGTAACTACGTCACGAATGGCGCTCGGGAAATCATTGCAGGAAATTCCCGGAATATAGGGGCCCTTTTATACCTAATTTCCGGACGAGCCCAAGTTTTAATGTTTGACGAAGAATTTATGCAAATTTTTAAAGCCGCCTTCAGCTCCTCTGCGGTCACATTCCATTTAATTACAGTGATAGTCGTTTAAGAATTTTTGTCCTCGCCGCGGCGAGGCAAGAATGGAGTGGATCGGCAAGGCTGGATACGACACAGCAGTGGCTCCCACATGATGGCTTCAACAACGCGTAAAGCGGACAAAACTTTTTTTAAACTGACAAGTTTACGTTATTTGAGAATCCAGTTTCAGTAAGGTGATTAGTACGTTAGATTTCGTATAATGTGGTTAGAAATACGTGAAAAGTGGACTATTTTTCCAAAATTGTCCATTTTAGGTGATTCAGGTACTTGGTGACAACAATTTCGTCCGGCTGTGTGAAAGACAAATAGCGATCAAATATTTTTTTAACTATCTAATTTTCATTATTCAAGCTACTCATTTTAATAATCTCATACGGCATTCTTAAATCAGAAGCAAACACTCTTTTACTCTCTCGCCTATCATGGAATTACGTAGTAAGGAGAATGTATTGTAATACTGCGGCAGAAATCGCCGATTTTTCAACAGCAAAACTCCCTGGTGATGAAAATGAGAATAAATCGCCCTCCTATATGAAACTCGTGCTGCTACAGCAGCTACAGATAGGAGGAACGCTACTTTTGAATAAAATGTTTAGTAGGCATGACGGTGAAGCGTCTTAAGGAAATATTGATGCGTAAAAGTAGAAAAAAGTCGGAAAAGGAAAAAATGACAATTTGGAAATAAACTAATCAAACTTCAATAATTATTAAAATGTGCCTTCTACATACTTACGCGCCCAGTATTAATACTAGCAATTTACTGGAATAACAACGTTAATGAATACGAGGCAGAACAGATGGGATTTTTGAGAGAAAAGAGTCGAAGACGTGAGAGTGGAGATATTGGTGGTGAGCGGCGTTGGCTTGAATCATTTTGATAAAACCTTGGAGAAGCGTCTGCAGATGTTTGAGAAAGAACGGAGAAAGTACCAGGATGATCAGCTATAAGACACATAGTGCGTAGATAGTGAGGAGGTAACGATGAAGAGGACTGTCTACGCGACTGTCTACTTGTTGTCTACGAGAAAGAACCCCCCCCCCCAAAGAAAAGCTGGTTATATATCTTGAACTACAACTAGATACCAAACTAAACTGAAAGCATTACATAGATAACAAATTAACAAATAAGAAAATTACTGCAGTTAAAACATCTAATTCACAAAAATGACCATGTAAATACGCAATATTAATGTACATAACTTTCAGAAAACCTCTAATACTACTGTATCCTGTGTGATAATATGGATTATCCGTCCAACCACCAACTCCAAGGAGTTTAACCTCACAGCCCATTACATAGCACAGCATATTATTTATTACACTTATTAATTACTCGTTACACTTTTTACTTCTTTACTATGTAAAATTCACCTCATTTACTCTAGCTTAAATCTAATCCCGTCCCTGGAGCCGTTCAAACTCGAAAACCCTAACCATCAGAACCGAATTAAAAACAAATACCCCTATTATTCGTTCCTTATCAAATTCGCTGAATTGGAACCTGATTAGAGGATTCACAATGGAATTCCCGCCCATTGTAATAGCTATTTAGTTAATTATAAGTTAGTTAATACGGAATCAATACAAATGTAAATTTTTATGATAATAATTATTAACTAATTTATATATAACTAATCTAATAATTAATATTTTAACGTTAATTTAATAATTATTTATTAATATGATTTATTATTATTATGTTATTAATTATTATTAATAATTTAATAACTAATCTATCTAACCACCAAAAAAACAATAAATTAAAAAAAATACGCCAAAGAACAAAGAAAGGGCGAAGAACAAGGCGCAACGTTAGAAGAGTGGTCGGGGCAAAAGGGGTGGGTTTGGTGGGAGCGCCAGTGGACGGGGCCGAAGACGAACGAGGAGAGGGGGCGCCACACGCGGGAGGCGGAAAGGGCATCTGCTCCAGACGAAAGGGGCGGTCGGGCGAAGGAGGATTCGCGGAATCGATTTTATGCTAATCGAGGGCGTGTAATTTCTGCTGTACAGAAAAAAAGAAGCGCCCCAAGTGCTTCCGAAAGGGCTGCGAGACGGACGGCTGGAGGAACAAGGCAAGTGGGAATGAAGCGCCACGCCGCACAGTGGGCCGGAATGCCCCTATGAACTTCTTCTTCTTCTTCTTCCACTACAAGAATGAAGCCTGGTGGCTTGTGTCGCTCTTAATATAAGTTATCACTTTATACTATTCTTGGTCTTCCAACATTTCTTCTGTCGGAGTCCAAAACTTCTTTGTCAGACGTCTGTCATTGTCCATTTGGGTAACGTAGGAGTACCAGTTTTATTTTACTTTCTACCCTTTTTTAAAAGATTGAATTTATATAGTTGTTGACGTATGTCCTCATTTCTTTGATCATATACTCAAATAAACCCAGCTGCACTTCTTAAGAACTTCATTTCAGACGTTTCAGTCTCTCTCCTATCTGTTTTATTTCGAGGCCAGGTTTCGCAGCCACTTGATATTAAAGGGACAGCCAACGATTTATAGAATTTTAATTGAGTTTGTCTTTGAATCTTATTAGTTAATGTAAAATTCTCTCTTCATACGAAGTTTTTTATATTAACTTCGGCTTTCTTACATTCACAAATACATTCCACTAATTGAAAAAATATTCATTTCTTAAAAAATGTAAATAAACATGGGGATTCCTATATACAGAATTCGGAGAGGTCAAAATGTTCTGATAGGTGATAGTGAGAAAAGTGGTGTAAAAGAGAAAATTTGTCCTCATTCATATTTTTATAATAGTTTCCATATGAAATCGTCTAGTAACTATTTTCCCGTTTGACAATAACATAACGTTGGTTACAAAGAGTTGACAATAGCTATTTCTCTCTCCTTGAATAATATAAATAATCATTGGGGCGTGTATTCTATTCCTGGCATATTCATGTGTAATTTCTGATTGACAAAACGAACTCTCGACAGGTTTTCCTTACCTGCCTCTCATGCCACTATTTCTATATCATCATTATCGTTATCATCTACTCATTAACCCATGAGGATGAATGACCTCAGCAGTTGAAGTGACCCTAAACTATAATTACCAATAAACAAATACGAGTAGATATTTAAAATATAAACAATGATTATTGAATACGTCATTGTTCGCCTGTGCCTTCCACATAGCGATCATTGTTTTACTAGGAATTGAACTCATGAGCTTAGTGCTGAGAGGTTGCCACAATAGCACTGTAGTACAGTTCATTGCAGGGTGCTTGCGAGGAGAAATAGTAGTGCGAGACAGAAGAAAAATAGTTAACTTATCACCGATTATCACATTTAGCGCGTACAGCCAACTCAAAATCTCGGAAACACTTAAGACCATTGGGCGGGATAGTTAGTTTAAAAACCCTTTAATGTGAGTGAATTATTAACATATCTTCATAATATAATCAACATACACAATTATCATAGTTCATGCAAGCACAAAACAGCTTCCGTCACAGGATATAGAAGAGCCCAGGAGAGTGACGACTCTCATAGTTAACTGTATTTCACCGATTAGGGCGAAAGGCTATCAGTGTAATGTGCTGGCACCAGTGTGAGTGTTACAGTGTGCAACAAACTAACAGGAAGATAAGTTGATTTAGAGTGTGAACGATTAAAATATGATCATCTTATACGGCTTGAGACTCATCTCTATACTCCTACACCAGACACAACACCCGTACAGAATTCACTCGCTGGATATGTTAAAGATTTTCTCTAATCCCCTTTGCCTTTTCACATTCTGAAAAAAATTCTAATTTCTGTCCGATATTTTTATTTCCCTCGTGGTCTTATTACTCGTGATGTCAACGATCTGAACGGGACCATTTGAGCTCTTTGAATTACTCGCATGTCTCTCCTCGCCAGGGCCCTCTCCTGAGTCATACAAGAGGGGCATGACAAGATGGTAGAGGCCGCTCGAAATTCCTGTGCACTCGAGCGCAGAGCGGCACGCAAGAGGCACCGCGCATGCGCAGTTGAACTGTCTACGCATACTATCGCTGTTCAGAAAACATCGGTTAACCAAATGTGAGATAGGGAATGTAACCGTCCAGAAATTTGTTTTGACTGCATTAGAACTTAGTTTCTTCTTGGTTATTTTTTCTTGTGTGCTTTCTTACGCGAAATGTATGTGTAATTTTTTGTGTGCCGAGTCTACCTGTCATAAAGCTGGGAATTCGATTCTTTTGATAGATTGATTATTGATGTGCATGAAAGTACAAGAGTGATTATTAATTCAGGGTACGTCGATTACTAAGGGATTTAGTTCCGTAAGTGTAGTGCATGTTTTTTTCTCAGGAGGAGGAGGAGGAGGAGGGGGTGATCTTCCCCCACTGGGTTGTGAGATCTGGCGGAGACCTATCTGTCCCCTAAGGTGGTTTTCCTCAACCAGGTCTCTCCCATCAGCAGATCACCGCCCCAGCCGGAACAAGCTCTAAACTCCAGACCATTATCCCGGCATGTGTGGTAGTGTGGTCATGCATGTGTGTGTAAGTAAGGGGTGAGGATAGGACAAGGAAGAGGAAGGAGAGATCGCGGCTGTCTAGGGGCCTTTTTTTAGGATACTGCTCCGGCATTCTCATGTTGTTGGTCGGAGAAACCACGGAAAACTACCGATCAGAGCAGCTGTAATTCTCCTCCACACAGCGATATAACTCGACCTAGCTATCTAGCTAGTGTCAGAAATCCTGCCACCGTTGGGACTCGAAAGCAAGACCTTCTGGTTCGAGGGAGT
Organism: Teleogryllus occipitalis; assembly: GCA_011170035.1. Lineage (NCBI taxonomy): Eukaryota > Metazoa > Arthropoda > Insecta > Orthoptera > Gryllidae > Teleogryllus > Teleogryllus occipitalis. The sequence goes on along the minus strand of BLKR01014843.1, from coordinate 14,638 downwards.
GTAGTGACATCAGTTGAAGCCCTGAGACATCTGTCCCGGTCAAAAAGCTAGTCAGTTGATGTTTTCGAGGCCGCATTCAGTGTTACTGTCTCATTCTTCTTGGACCTCGGTTCAGTGCGTAGATTCCTCGTCCGAATTCTACGTTCAGGAAAGAGACATTGGGGAAGAAGAAACCAATGGGAAGGAAAAAATTTGGAAGAGAAGATCGCTCGCCGTTCGTGGCCTGTTGAGTAGGGTGCTACTTAAGCATGTGCTTAGCAATGATCTGGTGAATCAAGGAATCACCGATAAGAAGTGTCGACTTAAGAACTGGATCCCCACAGCCACCACTATCTCGCTGATGCTCAACACAATAGGTACATTTCTAGCACCTGCCTGAAATCGAACCTGGGATCTCCCAGACTTCGGCAGGCTGCATCTTATAGTGTTTTCCGAGCCCCAATCGAAGTTAGAGTTTAATACTTATAGAAATAAATAATTGAAGTTGAACACGAGTGAACATTTTGGTTTTTGAAGACGATTATTTTAAGACAAAAAATACATAGAGCTTCGGTAACTCCGGACGGTCAGTCCCCGAACTGGGCATCATCATATCGAGTCGGCAGAACAGAAATACTTTTCACATAGATAATCCGCCGACCAGCAGTAGTTCATTTATAGTGTTTTGAGTCGATAGAGCCGTTTAATAACGTAAGACCTATTTTCCGAAATGTATTGAAAGGTTAAAAAATGTTTCATTTGTATATTGTAGCTTCAAAACATATCTCCATCTCCTGTAGGTGCCTGAAAAGCAATTTTTAAGGGTATAGAACCCACAATTTCTGAGTTGCTGGCTGTGGTAGCATCTTACTGTGTTGTGGATTGTTTGTGCCTCTGATAATTGCTTCAAATCATAATGTACGCACTCTTGGAAATAATTTCCTATCTTACAGTAACACACTCAACGAGGATATATCGATCTCGTCCCATGGTTCAAAACCGTCTAGCTTCCATAGCGTATTACACAGTGATTGAGAAAAAGTGTTACAAATTACAGGACATGTAGAGTAGGCGGAAATAATCACTTTTGCAAATGAGCAGTGGGTAATTTTATCTTACGGAGTTATTTCACCCTTAAATGTTATACAACCTGTGTATGCAGGTGTTCCGGAAGTGCATGAAATTTCCTTGACCGCAGAGGGACGTGATCTGTTGAACACTAGTGCGTGAAGAGTTTGCAAACTCTCCGGAGAAAATATCACATGAGTATCATATTGTTGTCAAATTTCTCTCTAAATGTCATTGAGAAAAAAATGTGATTATCTTAGGAAACTTTACATGTCCTAAAACATTTGTTTTGAGACAACTGTTTGTAAGAATATTATTACTGAAAGTATAATTGTAGTATTCACGTGTCACAGAATAAATGATACAAAATTTTCGGGCAGTAGGGAGGTCGAAGTTGATAACTTTTTCTCAATAAACATTTGGAGGGGATTTCAGATAACGAACATGCACAAGTGGCTTTTGTTTTGTGTGGCGAGTTTTCGAATTCGCCACGCGAGCGCGCCGTAGGCAGCGCGCGCTCTGTGGGACGCTAGAAGCAGCAGCGTGGCCGAGGCTGCGTCAGCAGCGCGCAGGCGGGGAGCGAGGCACCGCCCGCGGCACCCGCTGCCAGAGGGGCTCCTAAGCGCCAGGAAGGCAGTTCCTGAGCTCCCGAGAGCACCGACGCACTCCCGAACGGGCCTCCGCTCTAGTACTCGATTTTGATTGATTGATTTTTTTTTCGTGTTTCCGGGCGCGTTAACTGCTGTGGTCATTAGTCCCGTAAGTGTAGGGTATGTTTTTTCGCGGGAGATGGCGGTGATCTTCCCCCGCTGGATGGCGAGATCCGCCAACGACCTACCGTCGGCTAGTGGGGTTTCCCCCTAACCACGACTCTCCCACCAGCGGGGCACCACCCCAGCCGGGTGGAGCTCTGAGCTCCCGACTAGTCTCCCGGAATATGTGGTAGTGTAGTACATGTTAGTGTAAGTGTATGTGTGTAATAGGATAGGACAAGGAAGAGGAAGGAATGATCGCGCGCGGTCCATGGCCCGTTTGATACGGTACTGCTCCGGCATTCGCCTGGTGTTGATCGGAGAAACCACGGAAAACTACAGATCAGAGCAGCTGGCCTCTAGAATTCTCCTCCAGACAGCGACTGATTTCAACCTAGCTGAAAAGCTAGTGTCGAAAATCCTACTGCTGTCAGGACTCGAACCTAGGACCTCCCGGTCAGAGGAGCTGCAGTGTCCAGTGCATGGAGAGTGCACTGGAGTGCGCGGCCTGGTCACAGAATAGGTACTGCACAGAAAGGAAAGCTATGCACAACCCGTGCGCCGATATGATGCGTATGGTGGCCATTTTGAAAGTGTGTAAAATAACTGTACGACCCGGCATTTGTTGTGGGAAGAAGATGTCTTTTATTTCCGTGTTACTTGTTTGGTGTGTGTGCAACTGGCAATAATATACGTAACCCGAGGGTATATTTGCTTTGCGTAAGAAAATATTAATATAGTACATAAGAATATATTTAGTATTAATATAGTACATAAGAATATATTAATATAAAATAGAGATAGAAGGTAAAGAATTATAAATACATAACTAGCAGTGTTACAGAATGACATAGACTTTCTCATATTAGTTTTCTATTTTCTTTGTTCTGGGATAGTTTATAGGACTTGCCGCATACTATAGCCAGCTGCCATCTATCTCCGCCCAAATACATTTTTTTGAAATTTTCTCAATTGTTCGCTTTCCTAATAATAGAAACGAAATATTAATTTGAGAATATTAAAGAGGAGTGAAGCCTTGTCTTAAATGACAATTTTCATTAAAAAATTTGGAGCAGTTTTTAAAAACAAATCGTATAATCGTTACTAAAAATGCGAAATTGAAGCTCTTTTTCACAGAAAGTTTTGAGTTTTTGGAAAATATTATTATAAGTCGTTTAAAGCACTTTAACTCACAAACTACTAAATCCCACTACACGAAGTAATCTTTCGTTGCGGCTACCACACCTCTATACTCGAATCTCACTGCATTCCAAGGCGTGAAGCACCGCAATCTACTTACGACTCGTCCTTGAGTCTGCCTGTCCGTACGGCAACACATTGCCGACCCTTCGCCCACCCAGACCTTCGCCGACTGGCCCGTCTGCCGATCCGCACTCCGCTGCGTCTAGGAACCAAGAGAGAGTTTTCGCGTCTGCCTCCTCGGACTTTCCACCGACGTAACATCCCCTCCTATACAACGGCTACGCGTGGCGCCTTAGCGTCGCCTATATTCGTTGCAAATACGTTTGTGCACGACGCTACACTTTGCACAGATTCAAGATGGCAGTCCGCGCTGCGCGGTGGCTCACTGGAGATCAAAGGAGCCGCCCTCTACTTTCCTTTCTATTCTGTGAGCTGGTAGCGCCGATCGAGGGACGGAGCCAGGCCAGCCGCGGAGCGTCGCCGACAGGGGCGCGAGGTCGCCGAGTGGGAGGCGCTGCTCAGCTCCGGGCGCGCTCGGGGGTGGATGGGAGCTGCCCGCCAGACGGTGTAACCGGGGCCCTTGCTGGGAGAGCAAGGAGGGCCAGCGGCTGTGGCCTTCGCTTCGCACAGCCGGCGGTGCAGGAGAGACGTTTCAAGCTGTAGAAACTTTGGGAGATTTTGGTTTTTGGGCTAACTAGAAAGACGTTGGTCTGGAAGAGAGTTTTGTAATGTAACAACATCTAGGATAAATAAACTATTGTTGAAGTGAAACCAACTTTTATTTCCAGAACATAAAAGCTTTTACCCCTGATCAGTACGTATCCCGTCATACATTGATTTTGGGGGTTTATGAAATCTATTTGTGTCAAAGTGTGATTTGCATTACACATGTGCATAAAGAATTTCCTAGAAACCGTGTGCAAAAATCACATTTGCGACGTTGAGGGCATATGTGGTGTGAGTCAAAAAAAAATTTCCGCAAAATGACGTGTAAACGAAAAACGCTGCAAAACTATTATGTTTGCATGATAATGCAAATAAATGCATATAAATTATCTAAAGTTTGATGAACAAGTTAAGGAGTTATTATTATTATTATTATTATTATTATTATTATTATTATTATTATTATTATTATTATTATTATTAAGTTACAGATATGTTTTACATTTAGCCACTAAGAAAAAGCCTTTCGTTGTAGGGCAAAAGAGCAGTGCTCACTTAGTTGACAATTTAGTTGGGGCTGCAGGCTTCTCTTCATCTTGAACTTGTTCAAACAGTTCTACATTTTCCTCAACTAGGAATGTTTTTAATGAGTTGAAAAAATTGTCGTGCACTAGAAGTTTGTGTTGCAGAAGTTCAATCATATCTTTTTTTGCTACTTTTATAGCCTATAGTTAGGTTCTTCTCTAAAGAACAGCACCCTCTGTATTTGCAGCCCATTTACTTCCGCTTCTGTGTTATTAATCTTTCTCACAATTTCTTTTTCAAGCGGCAAAGTAGACTTAAAATCTGCTTGGGCCATTTCAGTTGATGTTTTTCTTTCGAGCTTAACGGATGGTATTTTATCGGTTATTTCCAGTTATAAATTATGGTATTAGTTGCTATTTTGGCCTATGGACGTGTAAGTAAAAGCGATTAAATGTTTTTTAGATGCATCTTCTATGCTGGATACAGATAAACATGAAGCTATTTTTGGAAGCCCCTGAAAGCTGTTCTTTTGTCCCACCTTGGACTTACACCAAAATTGCATGCAGCGGTTGAGCAACTTGTAGGCTACTTCTGCATTGTGCTGGCTTCTAGCCAAAAAAATATTGAAATTTCACTCACACTGTTTTAGCCCAAGAGGGTAAACTGTTAAAACCACCTACCAGTGCATCTGACTCAAATCCTCCAAAATTTGACTTACACCACGTTTACTCTCAACGGCTCATTTGTAACTCCAATGAAATTTCACCGGGAACGGTAGCTCAGTGCCTCATCTGATGTCACAGCAGCGCATCTGATCTGGAGGTCCTAGGTTCGAGGCTACAGGATTTTCGACACTAGCTTTTCAGCTAGATCGAATTCACTCGCTGTCTGAAAGAGAATTCTAGCGGCTGTCTGCTCTGATCGGTAGTTTTCCGTGGTTTCTCCGATCAACACCAGACGAATGTCAGAGCAGTACCCTACCAAACGGGCCACGAACCGCGCACGATCTGTCCTTCCTCTTCCTTGTCCTATCCTCTCCCTCACACACACACACACACTAACATGCTCTACACTACCACATATTCCAACAGACCGGTCGGATCCAGCGAGGGAAGATCACCGCCATCTACCGAGAAAAAAACATGCACTACACTAACGCGACTAATGACCAGAGCAGTTGACGTGCTCGGAAACACGAAAAAATTGATCAATCCATTAAAATTTCCTACTATATTATATTCAGTGGCAAAAAATGATCATTTTCAATCCTCCTACATCTCCAAAAAGTTCGTAAAATGTATTCTGGGATCTCAATACAGAAGGGATGAAAATAAGCAATTGCAGCATTTCGACCACGCGCGCTTCCTTACTTATTGCGGACCTCTGTGCAGGCGGTGGCGCCCGAATTGGGGCTGAAATAAGCTCAATAACCTCGAGCGCGCCGCGCCGCCTTGTTTTGTTTCTCCGGCAAAGTAATTCTCTCCTGAAATATGCATCTCTGGCGCGGGAGCCGATTCCGCCTGCGGTCTTTGTTCCCCGGCATCGAAACAACGCGGTCGGCCGCGCCCGCGCCCCGCGCCGTCAAGTGGCGGGAATTATTGATGGGAGAGACGTGCGAAGGCGAGCTCCTTCAAGTAGCTCACTGCGCCAGTGAACGAGTGAGTGACCATTTCATGTCCACTATTTTGGACAGAGGTCCAGGGAATGTAGTTCATGTTAGAGCCAGGAGGTGGCGGTATTCCTCGTCCCCTGGAATATGAGATCTGAAAGCGCTAGTGAATGAGTGAGTGACCATTTCATGTCCACTATTTTGGACAGAGGTCCAGTGAATATAGTTCATGTTAGAGCCAGGAGGTAGCGGAATTCCTCGTCCCCTGGCACATAAGATCTGAAAGCGCTAGTGAATGAGTGAGTGACCGTTTCATGTCCACTACTTTGGTCAGAGGTTCAGTGAATGTAGTTCGTGTTACAGCCAGGAGGTGGCGGTATTACTCGCCCGCTGGAACATGAGATGTGAAAGCGTTAGTGACCGAGTGAGTGACCATTTCATGTCCACTACTTTGGACAGAGGTCCAGTGAATGTAGTTCGTGTTACAGCCAGGAGGTGGCGGTATTCCTCGCCCGCTGGAACATGAGATGTGAAAGCGTTAGTGACCGAGTGAGTGACCATTTCATGTCCACTACTTTGGTCAGAAGGCCAGTGAATGTAGTTCGTGTTACAGCCAGGAGGTGGCGGTATTCCTCGCCCGCTGGAACATGAGATGTGAAAGCGCTAGTGAATGAGTGAGTGACCATTTCATATCCACTACTTTGGTCAGAAGGCCAGTGAATGTAGTTCATGTTACAGCCAGGAGGTAGCGGTATTCCTTACCCGCTGGAATATGAGATATGGCGCCGACCAGCACATTGCGATATTTCTTTTCTAAGTAACTCTACAGAGAGTAAGCGGCCTACCTGTGAAAAACGCTTGAGCTTCCAATTGCTCTTCCGAAGTGTGTGCAGAGTGTGCATTATGTATGTGTGCGTGTGCAAAGGGAGCTTTACAACATATCAGACCCAGTGTGGTTAGCAGTTCGACCCACTTGACGTTCCAAATTATATTCAAAATTTCAGGAAATTCGTAAATTCCAAAACTTTAGAAAATTTTTAAATTCTAAAATTTCGGAAAATTGCAAAATTTTCAAAATTTCAATTTCTTATATCAAAACGTATTGTATAATGTATTATTAATCTACAAAAAATGAAAAGGTATTGACTGCGGTTAAAAGAATCATTAAGATAAAATGTCAATTTATGTCATTTTTGTCAAAAACTTGTCGTTACAAGCAAAGTGCATCTTAATTCTAAGATGACTCATCTACTGACAATCAATAAAGATTTCTACAAAATTAAAAAAATTATTGCATGGCGGTAGAAATATTTTGTATACTATGTAAACGGCAATTAATGATGACAAAGTGGTCTGTAAGGGAACGTGGCCCATCCGGACATCGCCGGGTAACAGAGTGGTGGGTAACAGGAGTACCTCGGTGTATTTATTTGCCTTTTGGTAGACCTAGTACATAATTCTCAGTTTGCAGATAGAAAAGTTTAGGACTGTAGATCCTATAACAAATGAAAATGAATAATTAAATTGCGTCTGTCTTCAGTCGACTTCTTGGGTAGAAGATATCATCAAATTAATCCTTACGTACAATAATACTCGAATTTCACATAATGAATGTATTAGATATTTCGTCACTTAACTGAAATACGAAGAACTTTATTCAAAATTAGGTGATGTAATTAACTTAAAAATACGTTCAAATCTCAAAGTAATGGATCCTTAATGTAGTAGCAATGGAAACTTAGGGCTCGTCCGGGTTTTGAATCTAGGACCTCTCGCATCCTAAGCGAAAATCATGTCCCTGGGTCAATGAGCACAGAAGCAAACCACGACTTTTGATTTTTACGAGATTTCATTTGCGAAGTAGATGCAATTGTATTCACCTTCTTATGTAATTTAATGGAATATAGTTTATTTAGTGCCCTAAGATGTTTTTATAAATGAGGACTGTGGCCAATGACTTGCAAATAGTCTAACCTTTTATCTTCATCGAGATACTGTTTACACTGAATATGAATATTCCTAGCACCTTCTGACAGGTAAGATGTTTCGTATTTCATTTTGGGTTAGACATTGGCAGTTCATCCTATGGAACATTCCGTAATGGTTATTTTTGAATTTGCCAGAACTTTTTGAAGACTTGTCAGGAAGCTAAATGAATTTGGATTGAGCTTACCTTTGTATTACAATTTGGAATGTGCCATGAAATCTCTAATATACGGTATTTGTTCTTGGTAAGTTATGAATTGACTTGTTGCCTTATTTTACGTGGCGAGACGCAGGCCATGAGACCTGCTCTTCCGTCTGACCACGCAAATTTCGTTACGCTCCTTTCACCAACCATGGAAGAAAGAAGGTATTACTTGGGCGACGAAACAGGCGATTTGAATTTATCTCAGAGGCTTCGTTTAGGCTTGAGGATCTTTTACATGCAGTAAATCTACTAACATGGGACAGCCGGCTTCACTTCCCCTCCGAAGAAAGGCGTACAAAGAATTTCTTCGTCCTTAAAAAATCCACGGCATGAACCCGCGGGCTTAAACCCGCGAACTTGGGTATAACTGTCCGATATGCTAACCGTTACATCATCGACGACAATTTTGTATTGCTTCCTCAAAATATCCCCCATACATTAATTGACTAACGTGATAGTAGTTCCTGCAAACTTTTGGTCTTCTGCCAATGAACGGGATTGCCAATGGTCTTACCTCTGTAAACATATATTCTGAAAAATATAAATACATTGGTAAAAAAGGTTTGACCCTTCTCTAAACGAAACTATTATCCATTGAATATAAATATTAAATTTTTAAGATGTTTAAAGTAGAAACTTTTACCAATGAGTTTTCATTCTTAATATTTTGACAAGATGTGAGCAATAATGAAATTTAAACAATATATCATTTTTTGAAATTATTCAAACGTAATGTAAGCTGAATGACTCATTAGGAATAAAAATACGAAAAATACATTTGAAAAATACTAGTATGAAAAATTATTTTTTTTAATGTTATGAATACAAGAATAGGAAAAGTGCATTAGGAATGAGTGATTACGAATAAATAAATTTTAGTAAAATTGGGCATTAGGAAGATTTGCTTACGAAAAATGTTTCGAAATCGTGAAAATCACTCTACTCCTGAAATTCGCAAACTATGTTGATTGAGAATTCAGTGAAAGTGAGTCACAATTTTCTAAATAAATATACTGATAAGTCCTATTGATTCTATTAACCACGCATAGTTATTAAGCGATTACTATCTTGCTCTTTATTATCGTAATATCTTTGTCAAAAATATTTTCTCCGAGAAAGGGTTTGATATCATATCTTTCAAAGAAATGAAAAATAAATGTACTTCTCAGAATGAAAATTTCAAGTCAACGAACTTTGCTTAAAGGAAGAATCGAGAATATGGGAATTGAGTTTGAAGTTCCAGCCTCGTGGTACCTTGGGATTAATTCAATTTCTCTCGCCTCAATTGTTCCTGAAGATCGCGAACTCCACTCAGTATCTTGGGAGCTTTTAAACTGATTGCGCAGCCTTGTGAAATCCACAGCATCTTCCAGAAGGTGTGATTTCTTCAGAGAGTGGTTCTAGACCGAGATCAGGGAATCCAGAAAGAACACACATGGAGATGTGCAGGATCTTCCTTTAAAACTAAAATATGATAATAAACCTGTGAAATACAAACCATAAAGAAGATAACATGATAATTCTTTATCCTTGTATTATTCATTTATCTGACAGTTAAACCAAGATCTTTTTTCTACAAATATCTAGAAGACACGTTCTTTTCTTATCAATACTCATGCAATTTCCAATAATTTTTTATGTTATTATATTCGGTATACCAAAAATTCTTAACAATCTTGGACAAATTTGATTTTACTTTCCCTGGCTAACATTTACTGGTATTAATAAATGCGTAATCGATGAATGGTACCAGTAAAAACAATACAATTTTTACTAAACACAGTGGTATACTAAATACAATTTTCAATATAATTATTTCTTACTGTTAGTCGTTAAAACTTCTTACTGTTAAATGTTAAAAACGAAAAAACGACGGAATTTTAAATAATATTTGATCACAAACCGGTAGAATACTTTATTCACTTAATTTCAACAACAAATAAAATAACCAACGTGTGAAAGCATTTTGGATAGTGCTGTTAAAATTTAAAGAAATTCAATACCACGTCTCCCGTAATGAAAGTAAAAGTTTGTAATTAACAAATACACTAAGACCCCAGGAAAATGAAATCATATTTCTTATACAAATGAAACGGCGTTTCTTACACATTTCTGACAATTTCTTAATAAGTACAAGTGCAGCTGGCTATTAAACGTTGGATCACAAAAAGAATGCAGACCTCGGGAATGAGTCACACGTGACTAACATTCCCTTGATGAGTGTTTTTTAGAGTGTTAGTGGACCGCACATCTCTCACGATAAGGAAAAAGATGAAACAAACATAGCTGTTACAGGAAAACAATGCCTAATGCATTAAATATGATAATGATAATGAGTGCACCGTTATTTTTTCTCGCATGGAATTCGAGATATCGCGCAGAGTGTATCAGGGTGTAAAGATGCTGTGGAACGTGATGTGTTATGGCTAATAAAGGATGGAGTAAGATACGGCAGTAGAGAGCGGGAAAGCTTAGCAGGTGCGACTGAGTTGCAAGGAAGGAGCGCTAGTATATTTTGGCAAACAGCTAAAGCGATTAAAATCATGGAACACTTGTAAGATGCGCAGAACATTGAGCCGCGATTGAAAAAGTCGAATCTTTTAAGGTAGTCGTCTAAGTTATTGGTGTTACTGACTTCGCTCGCCTGTTTCTAAGTCATAAGCACAGCCCGGGTTACAGCTTCCGCGATTAACGTAAAACATCTTTGGGTCCAACCGACGCAAAATTTGCAACACGTTGTACAGCTAAATACAAATGCGGCTTACCTCAAGTCACTTCCTTCACGTAGTTACTAAAGTATTTGTCTGTCTGTTTTGGCACAACAGCTGCAAGGCCTGCCAACGGAGTCCCGGTTTTTGTGGCAATGGGTTAAGGCGTACATGTGGTTAGCTCATCAGAGTAGCTGACCAGTCAGACGACGCTAACCATGCAACCCAGTTACCCACCACGTACGATCACTTTCGATGTCGAGGGTTCGAGTCCCGGTCGGGGCAGGTTATAGTGTATTTTCCATGCAATGTCCCAGTTTATATTGCTGTGTGACGATGAGAAAGCTTACTTTTAAGGTTGAGAAGACCAAAACACGGGTTAGGGAAGTATTTGTACTTAATGCAATCCGTGCATTCCACGCGTGTTACACGTACACATAAGCTACTCGAAAGAACAGTACTCGCAAGCGGAGGAGGCGGGGTGAAACCAGGATGGTTTGGGTCAAGAAGGGGCGGAGGAGTTGAGTGGTGCGGTTCTGGCTCAGGGAGTCAGCTGATGTCACTGCAGTGCCTCTGATCAGGAGGCCTAGGTACGAGTCCAGACCGTCGCAGAATTTTCGTCACTAGCTACTTAGCTAAGTCGAATTCAGTCGCTGTCTGGAGGAGAATTCTAGCGGACGGCTGCTCTGATCGGTAGTTTTCCGTGGTTTCTCCGATCAGCACCAGGCGAATGCCGGAGCAGTACCCTACCAAACAGGACACGGACCGCGCGCAATCTGTCCTTCACCTTCCTTGTCTTATCCTCTCCCCTTACACGCACACTTACACTAACATGCACTACACTACCACACATTCCGGGAGACCGGTCGGGAGCTTAGAGCTTGTCCTGGCTGGGGCGGTGCCCCGCTGATGGAAGAGTCCTGGTTAGGGGAAAACCCAATTAGCTGACGGTAGGTCGGCGCCGGATCTCACCATCACGGAGGAAGATCACCGCCATGTGCCGAGAAAAAACATGCACTACACTAATGGGACTAATGCCCAAAGCAGTTGACGCGCCCGGAAACACGAAACAATCAATCAATCAATGCTGTGCCGAGCGGAGAGTACGGCGCTGTGGGCGGTGTGGAGGGCGCGCGGAGGGAAGAAAAGGGAATATGTGTTGCGGTGCGGTATGGAGGTTGACGGCGCTCCGGGAGTGCGGCGCGGAGCGGTGCTGCACTGCACAGTGCCGGGCTAACAATTGCGCGGCGCGGCGAGGCGAGGCGAGGCGCAGCGGGGCGCAGCAGGGAGGTGCGTGGAGGCCGGAAAGGATGAAACAGCGAACTGTTGAGATGTGCGAGTAATCCTCTGTTGGGCCGGGTAGAAAAAGGCGGGGCGGTTCCTTCAATCAATAGCGGCCCTGACGGAGCACGTGGGGTGGGGTGGGGTGGGGCGTGGGGGGACGGCGGTGAGGGATTACAATGACGTTGATGGGAAGCGCCCATCCCCCCCCTGCTCCGCCCCGCGCCCGCCCGCGCTTCGATGCAGATGCCGAGCCCTGACAGCCCTCCCGCCTTGTTCGCCTCCACTGCACGAGGCACCGCGGTAGTCAATTCCTCTACGCGCACTCTTTCGTCAGCACTCTCCGTTTGTGTAAAACTATTTCTCTAATTTGTCGTCTTTGAATGATAAATGAGATGTGATGAAGACATTTATATAATATGAGTTAAATAAAAATATAAATATAGTAAAAGAGCTGCCGTAAAGGCGAATGTCATTTATTGTAAATTTTAGAGAACAGGATACGTTACGTATAGTACCTACATAGTAGAAAGTCAGACGCTGTTTGGAGGAGAATGCTAGCAGCCTTCTGGTTTGATCGGTGGTTTTCCGTGGTTTCGTATATCAATACCAGGCGAATGCCGGAGTAGTTCCGTAACAACCGGACAACGGACCGCGTGCGATCTTTTCTTGCTCGCCTTTGTTTTATCCTTTCAACATATTCACATGCACTTACGCTCACACGCTCCGCACTAGCACTTATGTCGGAAGCTTAGAGCTTCTCCCGTGGGGGATATCTGGAGGGGACCGACGTGTTGTTCATCGTGGATCTCTTCATTCAGTGGGGAAGGTCACCGCCCAGAATTAAGTCATAAACTATCCAATCGGAATTAATGATTGTGCAATTAAAATGCCTGGGATCATCAGACAATGAATCAAACTTGCATGAGAAGAGTCCCGCTTTAGTCTCCTGTTTCCCAGTACGAATTATGGGCATGCGGGGAATGACAGACATTGCAGTGAGTATATTTTTCAAAATGTTTGGTCCAATTCGATGGCATCTATGATTTTCTAATTAATTTTCAAACTACTAGGCAAACATTCTTTACATTCGCTCAAATAAATTTCGTTAATGCTGAGTTTGTTCGTGTTTGGAAACAAATGAATTTTCTCTCTCTCTCTCTCTCTCTCTCTCTCACTCTCTCTCACTCTCTCTCTCTCTCCACACATACATACACACACACACACACACACCTGGGCCTGGGCAAGTACTTACCACACATTAAAATTTTGAATGCATAATCTACTGTAATTGAGAATTATTAAGGACAAGGGATCGTTCTAGGGACAGCGCCTTTACTAGGATGATGTTGGTTTTATTTTGTCACTTTTCTTATTGGATTCATTAGGCATCAATTTACTCGTTACAATTATTTAATAATTCAAAAAGAACAAGAGTGTTTAATAAATAGAAAGACCTTCATCACATGATCGAATAATAATAGTATAACTAACATTACTAATGTCTAATGCTACTTGGAATATACACATTGTGATTCGGGAGCTCCCATGTTCTTATACATAATTAATACATCAATATTCTGTCTCTTTCTGTTTTATTCTCAGTACTACGTTTGCCCCCACCACTAAGCAATGACAATACACTCGCCCCTCATTGAACATCTAATCAGTTATCATTATCCCCTCTTCACATTCTACGCACGATAACGCGTGTATGACTGATATAGTTCTGATCACCTCTCACATGTATTACGAACTTCGTTACTTATCTGTTATTATTTCACTCCCACCGTAGGAACTGCGCCGTCACTACCAATGTCTTTGAAGCCGCCGGTCCGGGGTGGTCGCTCGTCGTCGTTGTGGCCGCCTCCTTCCCCTCGCTGCGGCCGAGCGTTAACCAGCATTCTGCTCCTTGAACATTCACTTACATCACATGGATACGAATTCTCTCCTCTCATGGCGATTAAATGGTTCGGGAAAGTTATTTTCTCCACACGGTACCAACTTATGGTCCGCATATAGCACCGCACCACGTGCTTTCACTCTACCTTATAATTTCCGTCCATTAACGTTCTCAACACAACGTCCAATCTTGTATTAATCTCCAATACTCCGGGCGTACGTCTATGCATGTAATAGTGTATCTACACACCTCTAGTATTTGCTACTATTCGATTTCACCATCTCACCTTACCAGCGTTACAGAGCACGTCCACTTCACCCGCCATCATTCCCCCTCTTCTAACTGACTGCCGCGTCTCACCGAACGTGACTCGTTCTCGGAATCGTTCTTCCCGTAGATCGATTAGCGGCCACTGCCACGCACCTACATCGAATTGGCAAACTATGTCCTATTCTTGATATGACGGTCAGTTAATCGATTAAATATTATATATATATATATATATATATATATATATATATATATATATAACGTTCAGATCACCTCTCACATGTATTACGAACTTCGTTACTTATCTGTTATTCTTTCACTCCCACCGTGGGAACTGCGCCGTCACTACGAATGTCCTTGAAGCCGCCGGTCCGGGGTGGTCGCTCGTCGTCGTTGGGCCGTTGTATACTTATGTATATGTATATATATATATATATATATATATATATATATATATATATATATATATATAGAGAGAGAGAG
>BLKR01014842.1:0-196587 GCA_011170035.1 Teleogryllus occipitalis | reverse complement strand
CTCCGCCCGCTGCCCACCGCCCTCCTCTTCCACCCACCGCCCACCGCCATCTGCACATCGCTTCGGCCGGTCTATGGAGACGTCGAGCGGTCACAGCGATTTATGTCGCTTAGAGCATCAATTGATGTCATTGCATTGCGTCTGTCTGTGAGGTCCTGTGGTTCCAGTTCTGGTGGTAGGATTTGTGGCACTAGGTATATAGCGTAGTTGAAGTCGAACGGCTGGCGGAGAATTCTAGCGGCCGGCTGCTCTAATGTAATTTTTCGTGGCTTCTTCTATCAACACCGAGCGAATGCTAGACACCCTGACAAAATGACAACGGAGCGTCCGCGTTCTTTCCTTCCTTTTCCTTATACCCTTCATACACTCACTAGGTGGTGCCCAACTCGTGTGAGATTCCTGCTTCGGGGAAATCCCGCTTTAGGAACATTCAAGAAGCTATCATGATAAAAAGATACAACTGAAGTAGATTTTGATCTATGTGGATGATTTCCAAAGGAAGATGCAAAGATGCAACGAAAGAGTAGTACTGGCAAAACTTCTAGGAGGACACAAAATGTAGGATTGCATTTACCAGAGTAAGGATCCAGAAGAAGAAGATACAATATGTCTGCAAATAATAATAAGGAAACACGAACAATAACTATGTGCCAGATGTGTTAGAAATCTCTCTGTAAATTGTGTTTTGCCAAGAATCACAAGTAACTACCCACGTTTTGAAAAAACGTTGGACGTTTTGAAAACAACACTTTTTCGGCATAAGGGGATCCCAAGAAAATTTATGAAGCAAATCTGTAGAGAATTTTATGACCCTTAAAATCGTGCATAACTATTTTTGCGCTAAGATTAACCATTAAAGAGCAACTTCGCAAAAATAAAAAAATGCCCGAAAAAGGTTTTTTTTCTATCAAAACTTGTCCTGAAGTATTTCGAGGTGGAAACCTTAGGGGTTTCTTACTAATAACAATATAAACAAAATAAAAAATAAAATCATCTACCTCACCTTTTGCAAGGTGGATCCCCTTTTGGCTCCCCATCGACTGCACTACATGATTTATCCCCTTTTTCGTTACCAGAGCCCGACAATAAGAGTTTGTCTGTCAAAAATTTGCCGTTTTCTGGTGCACTATCACAATATTTTCTTTTCTTACGAAGTAAGTACGAGAAAGTAAAAACTGTGTAAAGTGCCAGGAGCTAACGCAGGTCTTCGGAAGCAAAGTTCTGGCCAGGGTCGGGTCGTCAAAGCGAAACACGCGTCCTCGTTTAAGGCGACTAGACTTCATTTTGATATCGAATTTGGTAGTCTGTGGCTCCTGGGCCTTAAAAACCGTACTGAAGGGAATTCAAAAACATTTACGACAATACCTGAAATGATAACCCAAGATAAGAGATTATGTAAGCAAAAACAGATGGCAATTGTCTTTTGAAAAGTGGGAGTTTCCTTGCTTTATGGTTTTTTGCAGACACCAAGTTTTTAGCTTAATGGCAATGTATTGATACGGCTGACTCGCGGCGTGGGCTCACCATCCATCATAGGACACACTCCAGTTGAGGACCTAAGTAGTCGCTTAATGGTCATTGAAACGTAAGTTTATAATAAAACTCAACAACCAGCGACCGTTTTTTAGTATTTATATTATGTTCGTTACTTTTATACGACAGTATTGTTAGTGTAAAACATGTTAAACTCACATTTTCAATCTTAAGTTGTTTTGAGATCCTTTTAGCGAGGTGGTGATATTAGAAAATACTTGAATTAAAAACATCTTTAAAATTAACAGAATAACCAGAATCAGCTTACGTATCTTGTAAGGAATGATATCTAAATTTACAACATGGCAAGGGGTTCCTCATTCACTTGCACAAAGCATCCGTCAAATTATAAAAATACCCATCTCATCTCGAAACACAAGCCGACGCCGGTATCACCTAATTTCGGGCCACCCAGGCCGGCTGTGGCCTTTTCGTTCCTCATGCCAGTCGCGTCTCCATTCCTCCGCAATGAGACGAGAGGCCTCGGGATCCCTTGAGATAGCATCTTCGACAACCGCTGTCCGCGCGGATGTGGTCTACCCGGCGGAGGCAGCTGCCGGGCAGGCGGTGCCCGTCTCCGCCAGCCCGGAAGCGGAAACGGAGCGAGAGGCGTCGATCACTGGGCGAAGCGCGCCTGGAATTAGCATGGCGCGTCGACGCCGCTTCCGCCGCCGCGTTACGGAGCCCGCCCCCTGCCCGGCGCACCCCGCGTCGCAACTCTCGCCAACTGCCCTCCACCCCGCCATTACGGTCGGCGAGGAGACGGCGACGCGACGCGACGCGACGCGACGCGACACGACGCGAAGCGACGGTCCCCGCGTTGTTTGTATGCATGGGCTTTTATATGCAGAAATAATAAGCGAGTGGGCGCTGTGAGAGGCTTAAAAGAAAGCCGAATCACTCATTCATGATGCGTTATTGCGGTGTGTCGGAAATAAGATATCATTTCTTGCATTCGAATGCGGCGCGGCGCTGGCTCGATTCTCTGGCGCCGTCGCGTTCTCTCTTGAATGATAATGACGGTGGTTAAGGGCGGGCCGGTGCCGTCTGTGTTTCGGCCCCTCAATTAGGACGGCGGCCTCGTGGGGGCGGGCGGCGGCGGGACGTCGTCGCTCCGACGGCCCGACCTTCCTCCGATGTGTCCCTCGCACCGCCGCCGCCCCATTATACGCAAATATGCCGCTTCGAACGGCGGGGTGGCGCCAGGCCCAAGGAATTTGTGTTTTTCCAAAAACTTCAATAATTACAACTTCCTTTTGTGTACGTACTTCTAAAATTACATCGATAATTGAACATTATTTTGTTTTTCCCCGTAAAAAATTCCAAGAGAACAAAACGCAATTATTTTCTGGACTGCCCATCTGCCCTGCCCGCAGGGTAGGCGCGCTTCCCCTCGCGCTTCATATGTACCAATATAATTCCTTTATATAAAAATTATAGCCCGCCCCCTCCCGCGCCGACACATTATAGAAATTACAGGCCCGCGCGCGTAATTGGTCGGCCGATGGGGCGCTGCGCGGGTGGGAACGCGCGCTTGCCCGCCTGGGCTTGTAATCGCCCGCCTTCTCTCCAGCCTCCGCTAATAAATAACAGACTGGGTTGCAACAATGGGGTAATGGTGGAGTGCTGGCAGGCGATTCGGGAAATGTAGGCCATCCGAAGCCGATTTTCCACCGTATTAAGATTGTTGTTGTGCATCATTTATTTGTTCCTAATATTTGTGACCCAATTCCTATAAAAATATATCTTTGCGCAAATAATTTTTCCACGTTGCTCTATGAAAGTATTCCCGTAAAATTATTCATACTCGTATTTTTCATCATCGCTGAGCATTGTGTAGCAAAACATGTATCATACATTCATAATTATGTGATGTATCGTTGTGCTTGTTCTAGGATTTCTGGTACATTATGTAATTTGTTTGATGGTAAAAATTCATAAAAATCAATTAAAATAACATTTCATGTACATAGGCGTGCATATGGTGGATGGGTGAGGGACAGAGGGACCTTGGCTCCCTGATCATTTTGAAAGGGGCCATCTAGCCTTACGTAATAAAAAAGTTTTATTTCCGAAAATATATTCAATCCCTAATAACAACGCATGATATGTTTTCAAATTTAACATTGATGACAAACGGATGGTGACAATGGTCCATTAGTACAGTGTCATTCTCGTTACTGTATTTATATGTTCCAGTAAAATTTGTTGACTTATTGTATAGACTCTAGAGACAAAAAATTTAATCTTTCAGTGTTTTGCTTAGTTGGAGAAGTCAACAATTGCCCTGTAGCCATTAACCCATTGACGTGACATTTTTCAATAAATAAAATTATGTAATAATATTAATTTTGTGTTTATATTGTTCAGTTAAGTTATAATCAGTTTATTTTGTGTTCATTTTGTTCAATTTATGTTCATTTATGACGTTAATTTTTACAAATGATAGTACGCAGATGCCAAAAATTGCAAAATATTTGCACAATTTGAATGCTCTTGGTATGTTCTATTATTAACACTTTACTTTTGAAACGGTGTTACTTGAAACTCATCTGGACATTTGTAATTTGCAAATAAAGAGTAAACGAGTTGATTTCAGTCCTCCTAAAAACACTGAGTAAATTGAGCGGTTTTGGCATTTCAAATTTTGCAAACATTTTATATTTTGTGAAAACATTGAATAAATTACATAAACTATGTTGGGACAGATATGTGAAGAAACTTCAGAATCTACACTTGGAAAGTCACCAATTTAGCTCCCTCCCTTAGAGAATCCCTAAAATTGCTTCATAATTCCAAATTGGCCAAAAAAGGCACAAATGACGCAAAATCTACGAAACGACCTCGAAAAAATGCGGCCAATGAATTCAAGTCCGCCGATAACTGCTCAAAAATACATTTCAAAATTCAAAAATATCCTGAAAATTGTTGTCTAAGTAAAATATATGTAAAAATTTCGATGTTTAAGGGGGCCCAGATATGTAGATGACCCCCCCCCTATTGTTCTAAACTGCAGGCGTGTGTTCATGTAACTTGGTGTGATATAGTATTATCTAAGTACATTAGCAATAGGCAATATTTCAACAACCACATTCATTGTATAGGCTTTATAAAGCATTCGATCGTAACGGGATATACATGTCCCTCTCAATCTTCAAACAAATCTATTGGGTACATATGTCCTATTTTAACGGGAAATTGTGACAAACTATCTTCTGAACACCTCTCTCATTATTCTGAAAGAGGTGGTATTGAATATGATGAAAAAGCGCATCGCTTTGGAGAAATACAACGCGGGGTACACGTGTTCTTGTTCTCCTTGCTGTAAATCGGAAAAAAATTCTATTTCAAAGATCAGTATAATCAATTTTCTTCTTGGTAAGTCTCTAATAATGTTTGGTGATTTTATGCATGTATGCATGACACTTGTGTTCATGTAACAACGATAAAATTGTCATTGTTTTCTTAGTGGAACTTACGAATATATTTCCCATCAGTCATTAATTCTACTAAAGGAAATGAATCAACTACTCACATAATTTCATTAATTTTTACAGAGACATGGTAGATCTGATGACAACTTTCAATGTATTGACGGGGCTATGGTCAAGTTCAAAGACAGATCAGCATTGCATTAAAATCTGGATGAGAAGTGTTTCAAATAGCGAATACACTTATGATCTGAAAGTCTATTGTGGTAAAGAAGGAAATGTTGAAGGCACACTGGGGGAACGAGTTGTTATGAAACTAGCTGGAAACATTAGAAACTCTGATCTTCCTTTGACATTTGATAGGTTTTTTACTTCATTTTGTCTCGTATGCATACAATAGACCATTTCTGACAGAAGGTCAAGGATGACATAGAAAAGACTTCACAAAATCTCATACCAACTTGAAAGAAAACAATATACATTTTTATGTAATTTACCGGCACATTAGGGTGTAGGTGGTACGGCACTACAGCAATCATATTACTGAGCAACTGCCATAATACTGATCTGATTACTGTGAGGAGAAAAAGTAAAAATGGGACTAAAATGAATTGTCTGGATTGTCACAGACTTTGACGTCTTATAATTGGAGCCCGGTTTTGTTTGATTGATTGATTTGATTTGATTTCCGGGCGCGTCAACTGCTTTGGTCATTAGTATCGTTAGTGTAGTGCATGTCTTTTCTCGGGAGATGGCGGTGATCTTCCCTCGCTGGATGGTGAGATCCGGCGCCGACCTACTGTCGGCTAGTGGGGTTTCCCCCTAACCAGGACTCTCCCATCAGCAGGGTACCGCCCCAGCCGGGACGAGCTCTAAGCTCCCGACCGGTCTCCCGGAATATGTGGTAGTGTAGTGCATGTTAGTGTAAGTGTGTGTGTAACGGGAGAGGATAGGACAAGGATGGGGAAGGAAAGATCGCGCGCGGTTCGTGGTCCGTTTCTTAGGGTCCTACTCCGGCATTCACTGGTGTTGATCGGAGAAACTACGGAAAACTACCGATCAAAGCAGCTGGCCGCTAGAATTCTCCTCCAGACAGCAACTGAATTCGACCTAGCTGAAAAGCTAGTTTCGAAAAATCCTGCCGCCGTCAGGACTCGAACCTAGGACCTCCCGGTCAGAGGCGCTGTGGTGGCATAAGTTGATGCACTGAGCTACCGCACCCGGTCTGGTTTCATTTACAAGTGCAATTTTTTTGGGGGGGAGGGCAAAGTGTTATTGGAAAATTATCAGATATCTTCAAGAATCTGCGCCTTTAGAGCATTTCTGACAAATTTTATTTTGCATATTTTGTCATATTTTACTGTTACAGCATAATTCTGCATTTCAGCATTTTTTGAAAAAATAAGGGGAAATGGTAATAATTTATTAAAACCAAACTTCTTGAAATT
Organism: Teleogryllus occipitalis; assembly: GCA_011170035.1. Taxonomy (NCBI): domain Eukaryota; kingdom Metazoa; phylum Arthropoda; class Insecta; order Orthoptera; family Gryllidae; genus Teleogryllus; species Teleogryllus occipitalis. Next base: position 190,175 of record BLKR01014842.1, on the reverse strand, counting down.
TGTGAATTATGATTTATAGTTATCGCGTTTCATGGAACTGCTCGACATAGAGTCACCATAAAGAAGTGAATATTCTTTTAGCATCATAACTGTTGTGAACGGAAGTAGATATTTGGCTTGTACCACGTGCGCGACCACTGGTAAGAATGAATTTCGGGCGAGGAGGTCGAGGTCGTTGACTCGGTCTCTGGGACTCGAATGTAATAAAAACCCGAGATTAGCCGTGGTTTCCTTATCTGTCAGGAGTCGTTTTCCAGTAAGCGAGAGCTTACGTGTGGGCATCGCCACAGATAATTTCAGCATTCAAATATTGTTCCATGACATCTGTGGAAGTGGAGAGACCATTTTCAACTTATAAAAATATCTTAACCACTGACAAACTAGGTTTTCAGAAATAAATGTAAAAGTGAGTTTTGTGATCAATATTACCAATTCTTGAAATAAATATACCAGTCATATTCTTTGTTCAGAGTAAGTATTACGTAAGTATTTACTATATTATGTATATATTACGTGTATACATTCAGTGAATACATTATTAAAAATAGCATGTTCTTTATTCAATGAATCTATATATTTAAAAAAATAAGGTATTCTGCCATGGCTTCGTTTAGAGCTTCTACAGAACCGATAGTAGTATTTTTTCCTTCAAATGAAAGAATGTGATCCCTAGATGTGTTATCAGATATTATTTGTTTTGATTCAACAACATTTACGGAGTAAATTAATTAATTAAATCATTCTTTAATAGTACGCTTATCAATAGACAATTGTTTTCTTCCAAAGGGTGATTGTTTCAAAATCGATATACATGAGTCGATAGATGTCCACGCTGCTTCATGCTGGCGCTGCGTGATGTTTTGTTTTGATTGTTGAGATTTCTTTACAATTCGTCAAGGTTTTGTGTCCACATCACAGAATATCTTCGTTATACCCTGAATATCCAAACAATGCAACATATTGTGAACATTAGTCTGCGCACAGTATTTTACATTTATCTCAGATCGCACCGTCAAATTTTGACGGGTTTTCACTAGTTTAGGTATATTTTTCTTAAAACTCCTTCCCATTCCCAAATACAGTATTAGGATATAAACAATTGACAGTGTTCCAATGCATAGTTAATTGTTTTTAAGTGCATATTTAAGTAAAAACATTATTATTATTATTATTATTATTATTATTATTATTATTATTATTATTATTATTGTTGTTGTTGTTGTTGTTGTTTCTGTTGTTGTACATAGAATTTGATATAAATGTGTCCTTACAGTTCCTGGAGATGCAAACGAATGTTTTCCGAAACTTCGAAGATGTAACATGCACGTAACCATGTGAAATATATGTTTTAAATGTGATTGTCTATAATTTAAAAGGGAAATATAGAACAATAAAATACTGCTCTTTATTGTTGTGTAACTACTAGCTGAAGTATGAAGCTCGTATTGCCGGGGTATTTATCATCTCCTATATTATTTCAGTAGTATAGATACCTTTTTCGGCTCTCACACGCAACCAATCTTTATATATGAGGTCTCTAAAGAAAGTGAGTTTCAAGTCAACGTGACGAATTGCGCTTCACTTTAAAAATTATAAGGATTTGTTTAAAAAACGCACGTCAATATTCATGTGAAATCCAACTCACAATACTCATCATTTTTAAATCTATATTGTTAAATAACTTTTAAACGAAGAGTTCTAAAGCCTTAAAACTAAACTTTGAGGTCAAAAGCCTAAAAAAACGTTCCTCACACCATTATCTACATGATGAAATATTCTTCGATTATATTAAATTAAATAATATTTTCCAAAGAGTAGGGTTGTGCTTCCCTGGTCCTGTATTTTCATATGAATGTAACTTTCTCAAGAGTAAAAAGCTTTTGAAATGTTTTTGTGTCTATCAAGGAAAGATGTCAAGGAAGATTTTATAATTACTTCAAATGTTGTTTGTAAGAATATGTTGTGAATTGTTCCTAGAACATCTCTTTACTACTGAATAAACCTCAAAATTTGTTTCAAGCACAAATTTCATTGTTCTTTATTTTTATTTTAAATAAATGCATTGGAAGTTACCTTTTAATTTTTAAACAAATAAACACGTTCCGTTAACAATTTCCCCAAAAAATATATTTGTAAGTATGCATCCTCGACTTCAGGGAGGAGACTGAAGTCTTTTGAGACCTCCCCCCTCCCAATCCTTTGGATTTGCAACTGAAAGCGTGAACAGAAAATAACAAATAAACATTTTTCTTTGTATAATAGATATAAATAATTTGAAAATAAATTAATCCAAGTTATGCCAGTGATATGCGTCTATAAGTAAATTACCACAGCCTACGATTACACGTAGACATTATGTAGACAACGTACACTGCGAAAGACATGTAGACAAAAGTAATCTTTTTTTCACGATGTGGGGGGGGGGGGGTAGCGATTTGTGAACTTGCGGCGATCAGGGTCTGCACAAATACATCAGCACAGACACTGATACTTTCAAAAATCAGAAAGGAAGAGCAGAATAGTTCAAAAACCAAAAATCCGTAGTGTAACAGGGAAAAATCAACCAAAAATGTATACGTAAGGTATATCATTGTTAAATTAATGATATATGTCCTAATGTATTTTGGTTAATTTTTATCTGACGTACTTCTAGATTGTTGCTTTTTCTGAAATTCTGTTCTATATTACTGCATTTTTAAATAGCTTAATATCTATTAACATACTACCTAATAATGTTATGAGTGTTATTACTGCAGAGGCTAAAAGTCAAAAATTGAGGCGAAGAGTAGCAGACCCGAGAGTATATTGCATTTTTATATACTCTCCCGAAGTATCTTTTTATACACTTCAGTTGACTGGCTGAGTCAAATATAAATTTTTAACAATAAAATTGCTACCACTATTACTACTCATTATAATGTTTCTTTAGTTTATTTCATGTGAAATATAAAATAGTCTCCAAAGATTACACCGTCTACGTAGTATGGTTTATGTCGAACGATTTATGAAGACTACGTGGAGATTACATTACAGTTAACATTGACGTAAAATTGTAGTCTACTACAATTGTCTCTTGTAGTCTAGGTACAACTCTGAGTTAAAAAATACTCTACCGTTAAAAAAATACTCTACCTTTCAGTGAAAATTCCGGCAAAATTGGTTTAGCTGTTCCCGACATTAGCCCGGACAGATACTTCGATTTTATCCATTAGATTACAAAATGTATTATGTATAAGTAAATATAATATATATTTTATTGACTTATATAATATCTATTATATATAAGTCAATAATAATAATAATAATAATAATAATAATAATAATAATAATAAATCATAATTAATTTATGTCTATGTCCTACTTGTTCTAAAGAAAGTTTCTTAAAGGACCTAAACGTTAGCAGCATAATAAGTGAAGTTTTAATATTTTATGTTGTCCCCATCAATCAGACCTAAACACAAATAAGATGAAAATAAAATATTTTTAAACGCGCCTTGCATGAAACACGGTTTCTCGTGCGAGACAGGTAAGTTTTTCCACTCCATTTAATGATGTGCAAAACGTCACGAAGCCTTCGCACACGGCGTGTTATGAAAATCGTATACGCAACACCTAGTTTAATAAAGAGAGGCTTACAAGAATCACGTGGGTGGGATTTGGTTATTATTCGTATAATTCTTTTTTGTAATCTAAAAGTCTGGGAGCTATAAAATGTATTCCCACAGAATATTATGCCATTTCTCAGGCGGGAATGAACATTCGCGAAATATACACAACGAGCAGTATGAAGGCTGACTGGGTTTCAAAGAATTCTGAACATGTAGCATAACGAACTTAATTTTGTGTTCAATTCATTTAAACGGGCGTTCCATTTGAGGTTTGACTGAATTGAGAGACTTAAAATTTGTTTTGCCTTAACCGCAGTCAATGGTACACCGTTCATTTTCAGTGGAGTACAGAATTGTTTATTTGAAGTAGAAAACTGCATTCAAACCATTTTCTTATCATTTACTATTAATGTGTTATTTCGGAACCAATTAGAAACATCTGATATTGTACTATTTAGGATTTCTTTATTGCAAAGAATGTTCGTATCATCCGCAAAGAGAACTGTTTTTCCGTTTCCAATCGTCGAGAGCATATCGTTTACGTATAGTAAGAAGAGAATAGGGTCTAAAATCGATACTTGAGGAACCACGTGCAATAGGCAAAGAGTCGGAAAGGTGTGTACATAATCTTCCATCATTTCAGTAAGGTATTTTCACTCTCAGAGATCGTTGTTTAAGGTAAGAACATAACCAATCTAGGGCAATACCACGAATTCCATCTGAAGGTAATTTTGAAAGTAAAACGTCATGATCAATGACGTCAAAAGCTTTTGAGAGATCTAAAAATAATCCAATAGGTGCTTCGTTTTGGTCCAATGACATCTTTAAGAAAGGAAATGAATATGGACATCTTTAAGAAAGCAATATGGCTGTTTCCGTAGATTTTAATTTTCCGAATTCCGATCATCGAATTAAGTGTGGTTCGTGTAGGTACATTAATTGTAATATCTAAATTGAAGGAAGGAATTAAATTGAGAAACTGTTCTTTTTCGCAAAATTCGACCAAAAAATTAATGTTAAAATCTCCGCATACAACAATGGATTCAAAAGAGTGATTGCTGACTTTATTGAGTGTTATCTCCAGTTTTTCTAAGAACAAAATATAACATGTAGCTCTCGTTGTTGGAGGCCTGTAGATGCAAAGTAATATCACTTTTAGCGAGGAAAGATGTACAACAGAAATTTGGAAAACATTTTCAACGGAATACACATTTAATTCCGTCAAGGAGATAGAATCAATGTTATTTCTAACGTAAATACAAGAACCCCCAAATATAGGACCTTTATGCGATTCTCTCTCTCTTTCTCTCTCTCTTTCTCTCTCTCTCTCTCTTTCTCTCTCTCTCTCTCTCTCTCTCTCTCTCTCTCTCTTTCTCTTTCTTTCTTTCTCTCTCTGCACTGGTTTTTTTTTGTAACCTCTTCGGCTTCTAATGCCGGATTTCCACTTTGGGAAAAGTATTTTTCAGTTTTTTTAAGATAATTATTTCATAAGTGCATTATGATATTATCTTTCCATTGATTTTGAATTTGGAATGTTACTTTGGTGATGTTCGAACGTTATATGATATTTGAATATGGCGCGCTCTGAAGGAGAGACCTTTCATCCTAAGAAATGATAGCTGAATCTCTCATACCTTCGAACTGCTTCGTAAATTTCTCATACTCACAAGATGGTGGCAGGAAATGTGACGTCATTCCGTTTTGATGTGACCAGCTGGTGACCTGTACCACGTTATTCTAATAGGGGTTATAGTACTTTACAATATCCGTGATTTCGAGGTAAGAATAGTTGTAATAATAGTGTCATTCCAAATTCGGGATTAAATTTATGTACAGGTTGAGGCTGTCTCAGGTTCATAAAAGCCAAAGCAATGAAGTACCGGTATATGGTTCCGCAGTGTTTTAATTTTTATAGAAGAAAATAGATGCCCTTGACATTTTATGTTATTACCCCAAAAGTATTAAAGTGATTGTGCATTGTTTTTGTTGTATTGATTTTAAAATTGGATCGGTGTTTTCCTATGGAAGGTTATCTTGGTTTGAGGTTATGTGGGTTCAACAGGTTAGAAATGAATTAACACAACTTCCCGAATATATTGATATATATTTTTCATTGCTAATTTATTTTGCTATTTTAAATTAATTTACCTGGAATTTATTTATTATTACTGTAATTAAGTCTAGAACTAGTGTGTGTGAAAATGTAAATCCAGCTGTAATATCACTGTTCCAGAAGAACATTGATACAGCTGTAGAAGTGGCAGTTTTGCTGGAGTCCAAAAACAGAATGCTTTAACATTGCATACTCTGTACTGTTTAATTCAGTTATGTTTTACAACTCCCCAGACCGTAACTACAATGATAACAATATTGCCCTTGTGCTCTTAGTTGTGATACTATCTTTACAGTGAACTCAGTTATATAAAATTTTATTGTTATGATAACGTTCTTCTAAAACAGCCTGCTAACAGAGAAATCTGTGCTGTACATCTTTCCTGTTTGCTTCAGTAATTGACTTTAATAAATATGACGTAAATGCCATGTAGGTGTACTTTAGCCCAATATTTATCGTCAAGATCACTATCAACAGGACTTAACATCTGTTTATGGCTTGTATTAATATTTTCATAATATGATGTAATGTTGCATTGGCATGAGTTCCAATACCTAGCATTAAATTTGCACTTATTTGAGAGATGCTAGAAATGTTTATTACCTACCCCATTTTGTATTTGAACATTTTCTTTCAGAATCTTTGGGTAGTTGTTGCAAATTTATTAAGACATACTACAGATTTTAAGTAATTAATTAATTAATTAATTTATTTATTTATTTTAAAAAATTGACAGGGTTTTCTTATGGCATGTCCAATTAGAACATTCACAATGCGTTCAATATCCACCACTTAGATCACAGTTTTAATTAAAAAGTGGGATTGAGTTACATCAGCGAAAAATAATCCCTGTCTTCAAAATTACTAGTACTTATTTGTTAGTTCAAAAAATTTAGCTTAGCATGCCACAAATCAAATATCTATTTAATTAATTAGGTGGCATATAAGCATATAAATAATTAAAAAGATAAAGATTTCACTATTCATATGTGTCAAAAAAGAATCACAGGTATGCGCAAGCCTTACCCCAATATTCTTCGACCTTTCCTGTTGATAAATCCATTTTTTTTATAGTGGATGTTTTACATTACTGTTTGCATAAAGTGAACTTGAAAGGTCTTGATTCTGATGTATTGCAAAGTGAGGGAGAGAAAGAGGATCATTAGCTACTTTCATTTTTACTAGTGCAGGTTCAATATTTCAATATTAAATGTTGCAAATGATATTGCCGTTTGCATGCCAATTTTTATATTTTTCAATAATTTATTAACAACTAATTTTTTCTATGTAGTGAAGTGTTAAATATCAAGTAATATACAATTTTATTTTGAGTAGATATAGTTAATTACTGTTCAGGGTTAACAGGTTAAATAATCTTTTTAGCAAAAGGGGTTTGTGAGAAAAAAAATAGTGGACACCCTAATTTAGAGGGAATATTTTGTTTTGGTTTGCTTTAATTTGATTTGATTTGATTTGTTTTGAATTATTTTTGTCAAAGAACAATAATAAGTCTATAGAGGAGAAACCTTATCTGCACATGTTTTCATCATCTCCATCATCTCTTCTCCTCCCTTTTGCATGACAGAGGTGAATGATAAATAAATAAATAACATGTATAAATAAATAAATATATATATATATATATATATATATATATATATATATATATATATATATATATATATATATATATATATATAGACACACACACACACATATACACAACAATCTATGAAAAGTTGCATTTATGCTTGTTGCATCATATCTGTCATAATCATTTTTTTTAAATCATAAATTGGTTTTTATTTATGAGTTGATGTAATAATGTTTCAATGAAATAATGTTGTAATATCTGTCATGATATACAGTTAAATAATAATAAATATCAATTTCATGATGATAACAAAATATCAGAAATAAATATCGAATTCTACCTGTGAGTGGGTCTCTCCACTTTTACATAATACACTTTTACATAATTGTATATAATAGTTATAGAGGTATTCCTATAGATCGTAGTGTGGGTTTAGGAAGAGCTATATTTTCAATATTTTGTGAGGGTAGCAGGGATTTAGCAGCAGAAATGGCTTGGGAATTAAAGCGAAAATTACAAATCACCATTTCAGTGAATTGACTGCATAATTTTCAATAGGGTTATTTTTATTTCAAAGGTGGTTAAATGAACTAATTTTTCATTTACTGTCACATCACTATATTATGTATATTCAGATATCACATTTTTGTTGATATATAATATCAGTACTTCAAGTTCAGGATTAGCGAAAAGTTATTGTGGAGGTCATGAGTGATTTACTTAAAACGTTCAGTTTTCAAGCACCCTCAAAATAAAATTTTGGTTATGGTTCTGCCGAAAGGGCAATTGTAGTGTCTGATTCTGAAAGTTATGGCATTCATGTTTTCTCAGGAGTTCTGGGTAATTTGTAATGAAACTGCAGGAATAAATGTTAAAAAAATAATATTTTGTAAGAACGTAATTGTCAACTGCGGCTTTGCACAGTGAACTGTGGGTTTGCACACACTATTCTTAAGCAGTCAAATTTGTTGTATTCACAATTTTTAATCAGTGTTATCAAATGAAAGGAAAAAAATTTATAAAAAAAAGGGGCTAATTGAAAACAATGGTATGAAATTTATCTTGGTAGAAGAGAATTTGATTGACGCAATCTCATTCTTCAAGGTTGAATAATTTAAGAAAGATTAAATTTTTGAGAGATTGGTATTGTGTTGTATTTTCATCTAAATTGAAAATGTTTCTAAAATGCATCCCAAAATTACTCATTTTATTGAAAGGAAATGAAAGTATAATTTTTATAAATGTTTGTATTTTCCATGCTTTGTAAGATTTGAAATGACATTAATATTTAATCAAACTACATTTCTACTCTCTTGTAAGAATGAAACATTCTTTGACTGTTTTGGTTTTGTGGGAATCTTGTCTTTTTCATAAGGTAATATGTGATAATTGATCAATTTTTAAAAACATATTTCATTTCCTGCACAATTGTATAAACAATTGTGGTTCTGTGAGTAAATTCATGAAATATTTAAAACAAATTTTATAATTATTAACTTATTATAAATTATTAATCTAATCAAAATACATTTTAAATATTACAGAATTAAAATATGAAAAATTCGGAAAAATGCATTGATGTATTTTTTAGTGTTTTCAGCTACATTATTAACCCATTGGCATGGGAAAATACTCTTTGTAGTGTTTATTTTAATGTGCAAAGAATGATGAGATTTTTATATCCAATTTTATTACATCATTGAGAAAATTTAAATAATTTTTCAAATAATGACTGGCCAGAGATTTGAAAGAAATATAACTACAAGTGGAATTGTTTTTTCTCAAATTAACGGAATAATTGTATTAGGGGACCCTTTATCATTTCATTTATCATTATTGTCACCAAACCTTACTGCAAATGCTCAGATAATCTCCCCACCCCCCCCACCCCATATGTCATATACAGGTTTTACTGTTTTTTTTATCAAATAAATGGTTACATTAATAGTGCGCATTTTTGATAGGGTATCTACTGTAATATCAATATAGAACTTTAAATAATTGTATTGAATACTAATGGTAGATTTTTATTACAGGGAAAATTAATTCTATCATGTTTAAAAGTTTTGTAAATTACATTTTTTTTGTGATTTTTGTATAATTATTTGTGACATTAATGACATTTCATCTGAGAGATAATAATCATGTTCAGATGTTTATGATAAAAAATGATGAACTTCATTAATATTAATCGTAGTCATCGAAATTTGTCATTGTGAGTTTCATTTCCGTTTTGAGCTTCAAAAGATGAACAATATTTTTCTGCAATGTATGTTTGAATTTATTCATCGCATTGATTATAATATCACGGCCCAAGCTCAGTACCTGAAACGATACATTAAGTGATCTTTTTTTATGAGTAAGTAGGGTAGATATCATTCATTGTTGGATCAGGCAGACGTGCTTGTTTCACGCTGTGGTTGCATTGAAGGTTTGCAAATTGCCTCCTGCGTTAATAGGTAATTAGCGGTTGCAGTTTTCAGTAGCATGTTACTGACACGTCTCTTTCACATCACTGGTATTCTCTTGATGTCCGTTATCTGCCGGACAATTATTTTCGTCGATCATGATTAACCGCGTGTGTTTGTTTTTGTGGACTTATAATGTACATGCTCAGTGGAATGGTGCCGCGTTTGGGTGGGTTCCCTTCGAAAACGCTGGTATTACTGCTTCACTTCAATCACGGCGCATCTCTTTGCGTTGGAATTTTTGTCAGGGAGCGTGTTTACGAGTATTGCCGAAAGCATCCCGGACAATTTTATGGCCTTGCACCGGCGACCACCTCAGTAATCACGAATCTCGTCAGAAATCGATTCTTGTGGCTTCATATGTAGATGAGTCTCTCGCTCTTTCATGCCGATAATGACAATGATCGGTCGATTTTCAGACGCAAATCATCCCATAGAAAAACATTTTTCAGCGGCGCAGAAAATGATGCTCCTCGAGCGGAATAATAATTCTTGATGGATCGTATGCTTATTGGTCACGGAAGGCACTTAACGTCCCCGAGAAGTGTATAATCTTGCGTTGAATGCGATATGTGCGCGCTGAAGATTATTATAGATGTAGCCAATAGTTCAACTCCGTGATTGCTCGCTGCTTAGTTAGTTTTGCTTCGAGCTGCCTGTGTAGTTTTTTAGCCCCGAGGCAAAGCCGACGAGCTCTCTTTCCAACAGCATCCAATTCGATTGTTAACGCCCATCTTAGGGACGCGGGGTTGTTACGAAAGTTAAACGCAAAAAAAGTCGACAAAAATGGATCTCGCATGTAAATTTTTTGAAGCAATGTAGCGAGTGAGCAAGCGCGAGTTTTGTTTTCGAAAATTGTGATTGGTGGTATTGCTCTCCATTTATAAGGAATCTGGCTTCTAAATTAGATGTTTTGTGGGTTCGAATCCCCCCAGCTGCAGTAATTACATTAATACCGATTCTTTTCCCGAAGACGATTGCAGTGTCCGCATCCGAAGTCCTGTCATTAAATGTTGGGTTGAACCGTTCTCGGAGCACAAGCATACAAGCAAGATTAAAAGATCTCTCGCTATAAAAACAAAAGCATCCGAGAGGAGAAAAAGGAAGGGTTATTGTCGCAAAAAGAAATGTAAAAAAAGGCGTGCCGAGGTGAAATTTAACATGGTGATGCGGGTGGGAGGGGGCAGGCAGGCAGGCGGGCACGGCGGGCGGCACGTCGCGGGGCTATGAGGAGGTTATTGGTGGGCCGGCCCGCCACGCCCGCGGGCCCTAAAGCCGAGCTTCATTTCCATATCTGATCCTCACGCTCTTGTTTTTCTCTGTCCTTCTCTCTCCCGATCAGTTTGATTCGCGATGGCGCCCAAGAAAGTGGAAGAGCCGGAGAGGAAGCCCTTGATTGGCCGAGTGGGCACCAATCTGAAGGTGGGCATCGTGGGCGTCCCCAACGTGGGCAAGTCGACCTTCTTCAACGTCCTCACCAAGAGCCAGGTGGCGGCCGAGAACTTCCCCTTCTGCACCATCGACTCCCATGAGAATAAGTATCTGCCTTTAATGCGACCCTCAAGCGAGCGATATTACTGTGCAATTGTTCGTGTTGGTGGATCATGGTTAGGGGAGGATACCTAGACTTTTTTTTCAGGGATACTTCCGGAATTGTTCATTTTGACGTTAATTAATCAATCACATTGACATGCGGAACCTTTAACTGTGCTGGTCGAGCCTGCGAGTCCCGTATCCAAATATTTTTTTTATAATTCAAACCCACTCAAAAAATTTCAATGACTAGTATATTCCTTTTAAATTATACGATTGGCAATTCAAAAGGTTTTCGTTTTGTTTGCTTTGGTTTGAGTAGGAAAGAATTATAACTGATTAAATCCTTTTCGGGTATTTAGATCCCATCAGAACAAATGTGTAAGTTCCTTTTCAAAACATCTCTCACATTATAAGCGATGCTTGGCTACAATGTTTATTAAAAAGGAATAAAGAATATTAGAGATTTACGTGGAAACGGAATGTTACTCTGCGCAGTATCATAACCCGGTGATTCTCGACAGCGACGAGTGTGAGGTGATATGAATTACGAGTACAATAAAACATTTCTTTTCATTTCAAAGCGCTGTATTTGTCTTTCATTGAGCAAATATGAACTTTCGGGTTGAGTTATTGGAAACAATTTTTGTGTCAAACACCTCTTTAGTTTATCTTGGGTCTGTCAGTTCTGAGCAGAGCACTTAAAATATTTTTCTACCAGCGCAGGTAAAGTTTAAAAATATAATGAAGGTCAGTTGGAGTGAATATGATACAGCAAAATATTGGGGGTAATGTGACGCACTTAAAGAATTGATACTTTTTGATGTCAACAAACAAACAAACAAACAAAAAGCAAATAATAGGAAATATATTGTCGGAACTCAAAATTTTCCATTATTTGGGCAAACAATTCAAAGCTGAAATGACTTATTTTTTTAGTCAAAAACTTGCGCTAAGATAGGAAACTTTTTATGTCACTTCATTTTTTATGACAGGATATTTTTGAAAATAGGTTATCATTAAGAAACAATGGATCTATTTTTCTGCATTAAAAGATTTCAAAAATATTAATCGTGCCATCATATATATAATCTCAATTTTTGGGGGGCTATTATGATAAGACTGATGGGGCTAATGGGATGCGAGTGTTGGGGCTATTTTGATAAGCTAAAAATTAACACGCATTCAACCAGAAAGTTGTTTTTTCATTTTTGTTGTTGTTTTAACATTATAGGACTTATTATATGCTCGGGAAACCGTAGCTATTGCTCGGAATTGTTGTATTTACGTTTTTGTTCAATAATAGTTTTCTATGGAACAAAAACGCATAAAATATTCTGAAACAATGTTTAATTATTTCAATTCATCTCGTAGTACAGAAAATAATATAAAACGGCGGCGCTAGCCGAATGCGTTTACTACGCTCCGTGAAGTCACGAAGGTTAAGCGCATTCGAGACTCGCGGGTTCGTGATTGGAGGATTACTCCCCAGTGCTAAAGCGCTCAACGCCCCTTAAGGGGGCTTGGAGACGCGTTGCGTCAAGGTGGAGACGCAACAATTTTTTTTTTTTTTTAAAAAAAGTAACTAGGCTAAAAGGAAGGTCCAAGTCTCACGTGTTGTATTCTATCAAACCGATGTGACAATATCGCTTCGAGACCCTTGCAGCATTCAATAACTTTTTTACATACGTTAACTTTCTTGTTACTATATTTTGATGTATGAACAACATTTTTTTGGTAATTTACTATACTAAAACCAAATTAAACAAAGCTTTTTTAAACTTTCTTTTAAAGCCTTATTTTTGAATATTGACTAATTGGAAACAATGTCTTATAACTTAGACATGGCAAAAGATAAAAAAAATGAAGAAAAAAATACTGTTGAGACACTAGACCCTAATGTGTCTCACTATATTCCGCTTGTTGTTTCCCACTTCTAGAGATATCAAGCTGCATCATTTTTGCCCCATCAGGTGGAGCTATTTTGATAACACGTTGATTTTCTTAAAGAGTTGTGCGAGATCTTATATGATTTTTACTTCACACTAATCTTTATCACTCAAACTCACATTCTCATTTTTTTTCTTGTCTTTGCTGCAAACGACGTTGAAGATAAGTTTGCTTTCTGTTTCATAATAGCCCCGACTGACCCTAATATTTTGTTAATAATTTCTCAATATTCAACCAAATACCACTCAAACGAGATTAAAAAGAATTACTAATTTGTGAAAATTGGTGCACTTTAGAAAATTAGTAGAAAAACACTTCTTGATGGTTTTAAGCTCTTTTGTATCTAGGTCACAAGTGAATAGGTAACTCAACTGGTTTCCTGTCCATTTTTCCTTCTCAGGCTTAGGATACGCACTAAATAATTGCACAGTAAAATTTCTCGCCTGGGAGCTTCTTAATGCGGCTCGCGCAAAAGAGGCGTATTCAGACTGTCGACTGGAGGGGGGGGGGGGCTTTCTCATGGCGCAGGACAAAGATAGGAAAAGCAAGTCACCAAAATAATTCTGTAAATAGTTTGTAGGTAGAGAAACATTTAAACAGTCGCTTACTTCGAGAATCAATAAAAAACAGAAAATACTCATGATAACTGTTAATAAAATTAAAGTATACTTTTGGCGACGAAATGTTTTCCTCTACCACAAATTAATGTGTAGTATCGCTTTTCTCACTCTTTCGTTTAACCTTGCAAATAAACTTCATATTCTTTTTGGTTTGTTACATTAATTTAGACATTTATCGTATTTTAATCAATATGTGTTTTAATATATACGTGATATAATATTGTGAAAAATAAAAGTTGATTACTGTAAATTTGTTGTAATACATTGAGTTGATACAGTTTATTTCATTGTGTACGAGTACATCGTTTTGTAACACATCTGTCGGATTATTTTGTTTTTTGACGACGATCAAGTTTTAAATTTCGTGGAATTAAAAAAAAATTTTTTTGGTTATTTTTTTGCGCCAATTGTGCCCTCCCCCCTTCCTGCGTGCCCTATCCGGATACGCCCCTAGGGATTCTTCGCACTCCACAGCCCCTTTCCGGCAGTACGCCGCGCAACCATTCACTTCCGGTTCCTGGGCGGAAGACGCGTTCATTGACTTGTAGGTTGCAGGGTTCGGGTTGGTTGGACGGCCTGCCAGAAATGCCCGGGAGTCACATCTGTTTTAAGCATCAGGTCGACGTGTGGAGTGCGAAGAACCTTTGCCATTGTGTACTGTGTGGACGAGTGAGGTGTGGGAGTCTTTGAGCTCTCGCCTATGTGGCACTTTACCAACCTACTAACAGTGTATTTTTGTGCGGTTTTGTATTGTGACTAATTGAATATGTCTTTTCAGACTTGAGATAGTTGTAAATGGAATATTATTACTTATTATGTATTCATGTTTTAGCCATCAGTCCAGAGCTAAAAGGTAAGTATCGAAAGGTTGATATTGTTATGTGTCGAAAAGCTCGATTATACGTATGATTGAATTTACTTCATTACTTCGTTAAATCGAAATTGTAAATAAGTGAAGAGCGACCATTCGGGAGAACAGTAGGGTGAAAACGTAAGGACAAAACACCAACACACACACACACACACACACACACACACACACACCATGCCCGAGTCGGGATTCGAACCCGCGACCGTTCGTGCCGAGGTTGCTACCTTAGCGTTATAGCCCTTCAGCCTTAAGGACCTCGGCTATCCAGGCCGACCATTCGGTTTTTATTGATCACGTGCATAGTAAAATCTAAATGACGTGTGGAAAATACCAGATTTTTCTCAAATTACAAGGTAAACTTTTATAACTATTGCCAATTTTTTTATTGTGAAGTTTACAGGATTACACTAGCTTTATCTAAGAAGTATCAATCAGAAGGAATAAGGTTGTTGTGTTTTACGTTTCTCACGGAGGTCGTTTTGTCTTCCTTCTCTGTCGAAACGTCACGCGCTCTCTCAGTGCTGTGAAGCACGTGTTCACATTGCTGCTTGTGGCGTGCTTTGGGCCTCTGGCCATGGACATGTACAACGTGCCCCTTGAGAGAGATCTGAGAGCGGACTGCGGCGCGGCGCGGCGTGGCGTACGGCGTGGCCCTGCCCCATGAGGAGCTTGGCAGTGGCGGCGGCGGCGGCGCGCGCCCGGGAGGCCGGGCCTGCGTGGGCGTCCGCCCGCTCGCCCGCCCTCAAAATAACGCGTCGGGGGCGATCGCCGCGCCGCTAGCGTGCGCCCGGACCAACGAAACAATGCGGGAAGCGGTGCGGCACTGTTTCTTGAATGGTTGGCGTTTCTGTGCGCTTCAGCTACTACGGTGATTATTATACGTGCACGTTTTCTTGAGCCCCGGAATATCTACCCCCACTCTTTTACTAACATTCGTTGAATTCTGAACAAATAAGAGCAACGAGCTTTGTTGACAAAATCTAATTACCAGAAATGTTCGCTCCCGTGCAATAGAAACTATTTTGAATCGAAAAACGAGCCGCAAATTTCATGTAATAGTCCTGTCGACAAAATAATCAACCCCCGCTCCTCTCCCATATAGCGAAATGAGGGCTCAAGAAAACGCGCGGGAATAATAGGTCTGTTGGCGTATGGCTGTTGTATCGATGACGGTGGTCGTCTCCTGCTGGGATGGGAGGGCGGGCGCCGACCTAAACGTCGGCTTGCGAGGGTTCTCCCACGTAACCCCCCCCCCCCGGCTGAAATGAGCTGAACGCTGCGGGCTGGTCTCCTGACAAATGTGGGAGTGTAGTGAATGTGAGGCATTCCACGTCATATCACTCACAACATCACCATTCTATTTTGTGTGTGTATATTTTATAAGTCAAAAAATGCAGTTTTAAAAAATAATAAATTCAATACATACATCAATTGGAAAAGCAATTTTTTACTCTTTAATATCGCTAAATATTAAATTTCTGTCACAAATATAGACGAGTTACAAATTTTTAACTAGCGATGGTAGAATTTTTCAAAAGTTTTAAAAATTAATATCGTGCAGAAAAAAATGTGGCACAAAATGTGAGCTTCATATTTTTGCTTACACTCTTCATAGAAAAAAGTTTAATAATCTGGAACATCAAGGGCAAATGTTCCTTAAATTTGTGCGATTTGATGAGGAATGACTCATTCGCGTATAAGGGGAGAAGTGGCGACAGGAATGAAGAAGGAAAGGTGGCGCGCGGCCCATGACCCATTTGATAGGGAATCGCTCCTGTTACGGATCGGAGAAATCACGGAAAACTATAGATGAGAGCAGGGCCTGCTAGAATTCTCCTCGTGTCAGCGGCTGAATTGGACCCATTGAAATTGTCCCCCGCCGCACCCGAACCTCAGGGTCCCCCGGTCAGACACTGCTGCGGGAGCAGTGTTGTTGTCCTGAGCTATCTCCAGTGGTGGTGGTGCTTGATGACGGTTGCACTGTCGGCTGGCTAGACCGGGAGCGGTAGCTCAGCACATCAACTGATGTCAATGCAGCCCCTTACACACACACACACACACACACACACACACACACACACACACACACACACACCAACATGCACTACACTAGCACATATTCCGGGAGACCGGTCGGGAGCTTAGAGCTTGTCCCGGCCGGGGCGGTGCCACGTTGGTGGGAGAGTCTTGGTTAGGGGAAAACCTCGCTAGCCGACTGTTGGTCGGTGCCGGATCTCGCCATCCAGCAAGGAAAAACACCGCCATCTCCCGAGAAAAAAAATGCCCTACACTTACGGGACTGTTGAACAAAGCCGTTGACGCACCCGGAAATATCAAAAAACCAATCAATCGGCTGGCTAGCATAGGCAGAGAGGGGGTTTGCTTACGCCTGCATGTCCTCCCCTGTCTTGGACAGGTGGCCACAGTGGTGGTTTGCTATTGCCTCCCTCTGGATGTACTTGGGACCGATGCATTCTGATGAGCAAGGAATGTGTGTGGATGGGATGAAGTTCAAATGGGATACGTGGTGCCATATACGTCAGTGACTGCGATGAAAGATGAAGAGCTTTACACGGCATTCAAACCCACCAATTTCTGCCCTGAGAACTTACTTGCTGCTTAATGCACCCTTTTAGGCAGATGAGTTAATGAAGCGTCTTATGTAGCAATGAAATGATGTTGAATGGGGCGTTCTTTTTATTTAAATAAACATGTGGATTACAATATAATTTCTCTCTCGTGAATTCTTCCGAATTTGATTTGCTTGAAAGTAGTGTGTATAAAAGCCCATAAATGCAGGAGCATTTACAATGCAGCACGAAATCAAGTGCTTAACATACATATTTTAGATTCATTGTTGTTCATAGCATTGATCTTGATTAAAAACTCAACATTTAACTCCAGCTGAAGATGTGCGGGGCTTGGTCACATTGTATGTAACTAATTTATTCAAACAAAGTCTGCCGCATTTATTACATTTTCTATCCAGATAGTAAGTTAAATTATCCATATTGTCGGGGTACTGAGAATTGTCTAGGAATGGGACATGTTTAGGTCGGCTAAGAATAGGTGTAGAGAAATCGTAATAGGACGATAGTCGCAAGGACAGCGTGGTCACTGTGACCTGGCTCGGGACAAAAGGCTGTCGCCAGCGGCGGCGGCGGGCGCAGGTCTGTGGCGCATTTCGCGCCGCCCGCCCTCCCGTCTCCTGTGTCCGCCGCGGCGCGGCGTTTACACTCAATTCCGATCCATAACCGCCGCCCGTGCACACCGGAACCAAAGCGTAATGGCAGGCCGCTGCCCACTCCCGCGCCCAGGCGCACGATGGGCCGGAGACGCCGAAAAGCGCGCACGGCGCTTTCCTTCGACAACAATAATATAATGAAATAAAATAAAGCAAGTTTGGAAACTGCAAGGGGTGACAACATACCCACTTGTTATTTCGACTGAAGGTGTAGTAATGAGAAAATGAGAAATCTAGATAAAATGGTATTACCTCAACGAATCCTGAATTACGGACCGAAAGCAGTGATTCTGGAAATATGTCTTGTCATCCGCAAGTAATTCTCCGCAATTCGTCCGCAAAAATGTCATATAATCCAGTGTAATTCTCTAAGGAAATATGTCTTGTATGATTTTTAAGATGCCATGCCATAAAACCCCTTAAGTGTGGTTGGAAAAGGTAATTACTCCCCAGCAGTGCATCACAGTTCGGACGAAAAATGTAGAATTTCTTAGATTAGGGTAGAAAGCAATCGGCTTGCGCACATGCGGACCCGAGTAAATGTTTGTTTGGGCGTAATCTTCAAAATGAAACCTTTCAGAACTTTTTATTACAGTTTTGTAGGTTTTAACTCTTGTCATCTCCTTCTGTGTCATCAGAAACATCATGAAATATGTGTAAAGTTACTTATTGTTAGAATATTTTACATTCTGTACAATTTCATTGTTCGCGCCTGTTTCGTTTGTTAATGAACTCTTTATCAATATTGAATGTCTAACTACGGACAGTACCGCTGGAAGTTGGGTTCCAGCGTAAGACTATTTCCAGTTTGAAAGTACTATGTGCAAAGTGCGGAATGTTCGCAAGAGTTCCCATAGTAATTATTATTTTTGTAGTGAACTTCCCTTTCTGTAACTGTCTCATCTGACAAATCTAAACAAATGAAATGTCAAAAGAAAAAAAATCACGTAGAGATTCCCAAACTTTCACTTTGAATACTAAGGATTGGTAGAAAGAAACGCGTTTGAATTGGTCAGCTGTATAAACATTATGCAACACATAGTCCCCATAAGGGTCTGTTTGCAGAGATATTGATCGTGGATAACTCGGAAACAAGGGCCTTAAAATTTTATCTTCAAAACCTAAGGACCCAAGTTATCTTCCTTGCGCCGGATTTTGAGTTGTTTTGAGACATTCTCTTGTATTTTGGAGAAGGGTAGTCAGAGACTTTGAAATCTCGAAATTATGTGAAAATCAATATTGTACGACGTGGGTAATGTAAAATTGGGGAGGGGGCCTACATGTGTAATAGTTCTTGCCGGGGTACGCTTGTAATAATAAACATAAAAACAAAGGCGTGTTAAGTTTAGAGCATCAACTGCGATGACAAAATGAACGAAAATATATGCCTTATCATTGAATGTTTTGAGGGAAGTCGTGCAAACAGTTCACTTTGAGTTCACGACTGAGACAACCAAAAGCATAAACCCTTCTCTTGCGATTAAAATGTCCTGTTGTAATCCTCAAAAATTGCATTTTGACTAGTTTCAGGAGTACGTTCAATTTTACATGGGTTGGAGGAAAAAAGTATCTAAAACTGCCAACAACGTTAGAATAGTTAGAATGAACCTGCATGGTGAAAAGAGGAAAATATAATATTGAACTGCTTGCAGAAAGTGTATTGAAAGTGAATTGAGAGTAATGGATGCAATAAGCGTCCACGAAGTTAGAGAAAACTGGATGGAAGTTTGGACCGTTATTCACCAACTGTCTGTACGCAGCCTATATGAATGTGATGTCTAAACACGCATTTTCTTCAGTGCTTTTGCTATGCATCTGCACTGGTGCAATATGACCCACTGTGGCGGTGGCGGAGGGGATCGCCCGCACACGGGGGCAATTATATGGCGGTCATGGGAGGCCACCCGCGAGCCTCGCCCCGCCCCGCCCCGCCCCGCCCCGCCCCGCCCCGCCCCGCTCCGCCCCGCTCCGCCCAGCCTCGGCGAAATTAATGTTTGCGCCGCGCGCGCGCGCCGGCCCAGGGTTTGCATTGGAGGCGCAGCTGTTTGGACGACGCGGCGCGGTAGCGGCCACTCGGAGGCCTTCAACCTTTTTTTAACCAAAGGACCATTTTCATTTTGGTGAAACACTAGCGGACCGCTTTGAGTTATTAACAACAAAATAACATGATACTTACGTAACACGAATAATCACTCATCGCAAGTATTGTTAATTTCCTGTGCGCACAGAACTGAAAAAAAAAAAAAAAAAATTATGCAGCCGCGGACCATGTGTGATGTGTCTATGGTTTCGTTAGACACCCATAAAAATACGAAAAACAATGAAACCGTTTCGATTTTAACTGAAAAATGCAAATATTTGTGTGTGTGTTTTCCACCTGCAATCATGCTGTGCGTGCCAACTGAATTCTCATTCACACTGCGTCACTGCTTATGTCACAACTGACGTCAAGAGATACAAAGGCTCCACGGAAGGACCTGCCCACAAACAAATATTGCTATTCACGTGTTGTGTAACGGGACAGCGACATTTGATATTCATGATATTTAAAGAACTGTTGTACTCGAAATATACTTTACTATTTTATTGCAGTATCCGTGCAGACTATTTTTCTTAAAATATTTAATTATTGCCCTTTAAAAATATTTAATGCATTATACTATCGTATTTTATGTGTTAAAGCAGCGAGCGTGGAGCTACTTGTAGAAAACTATTTTGTTCAGCAGCAATTTTGCTGCTTGGAGCTCACTATACTTATTTTTGTCTGGAACACTCCACACTCTGGAAATTTTGTTTCCTACTCGTTGCAGAAAATTAGATCAGAATGGCAAGCTTATTAACACAAAATGTAACGAATTGACACTACAGTCTGAATCTGTCTCTTGTTCATCGACGACCCATTCATTTTGCAGTTACAGCTGTTGAGTGTGTATGTCACAAATTTCGGTAGTTTTACGAAATAATTCATAGCTCCCTGGTAATTGTTTTCTATCTGACAACTTCCTAACGCGAACCCTAAAAATAAACTAGTAGTGCTACAGAATGGTATTGACTTTCTCGTATTAGTTAGTTTTCTAATTCCTTTGGTAGGGGCAAGCTTTACATTCTTGCTCCCATCCTCTTCCCAGCTCCCATCGTGTCGCCAAAACTACATTTTTCACATTTTCTCAATTTTTCGGTCCCCTATTGGTAGAACTGATATAACTTTAAGAGCAGTATAGAAGAGTTACCCTTCATCCTGTACATTAATTTTCTAAGTTTCTGTAATTAAGTTTTTGAGAAAAGGTCGTTTGAGCTTTTTTGTAAATGCGAAACTTGAAGCTCATTTTCACTCAAAACTTTTGAGTCTTCGAGGAACTTCCTAAGAAATTATTTAAAGTAATTGTACTCCCGAACACAATAATGCTTACAAATTGCTGATAATATAAATATTAACGACTCGAGAGATCTTTCAAAAAATAATACATTTGCGTAATTTTTGAAAACAACAAAAGAACACATCAAAGTGACATTGAAGGCATGTATCAAAGTCCATTGAGCACTATCCGTTCGAACAATTTAATGGAAAATATTTTGAGAAAATGGCGCTTGAGTGTTTCTGAAAATGCAGAATTCCGGGGTAATTTTCACAGAAAAGTTCTGAGTTTTCAAGAAACTTTATTAGACATCTTTTGAAGCACACGCACTCGTAAATGCAACTATGAATACAAATCGTCGGTAATGTAAATATAAACGCCGTGAGATATGTCCAAAAATTACTATTCTGTAATTTGAAAACAAATAAACAATAGATTCGAGCGAAATGACGTTTGTCATCTGTTACAGTGTGTTCAAAACATCAACCCTACCTTAAAGATAAAAATTGGAGCCATTTTTGAGGAATTCTTGTTTTGGATATTTTGTAATATTGCACTTATTTCACGCAACATTGCGCGAAAGCTGCGAAACTTTTCAAAAGATGTACAGAATTTCAAATGAATGCTGTAGTTATGGAGAATAAATTCCATTTGAAGGAAAAAACTCTACTTTATGTTTTGTAGTTCTAGGAAGCTTCGAACGAGGCCAGATCAACCGGGTGTATTCAATATGGAAAAAATCCTACGCGTTATTTAGGTGCAAGTGTTGTTCACAGACGATAGGCAAACGGACAGACAAAGGCGGACCCATATTTTGAAGAAAAAAACAATATAATTTCGGTATCAAGGACCCACAATTCGTGAAATCTGACTACATAAGGTGTTAGAGGAAGTAATTTACTCTATATTGGAACAGGATTTAACCATTTTCTGGCAAGGCCTCACCATACGCGTTTTTTTGCCGCAGCATTACATAAATTTCTCTATACTACGTATATTACTCCTTATATACGTATGTATACGAGAAAGTGAAAAAAAGAGTTATCGAAGACTGTTATTTTTACTTATAGTTAAAAGTAGATTTTGTTTGCATGCCTTCGAAATTTACTAAGTAACGGACTGTATCGTAGTTAAAATGAAGATTGGCATACGGGCTTCCAAAAGCTGGGCGGGGGCGGGGCGCACGTTGAAGGTCGGTGGCGTGGTGGTGGGTCACCCGGAGTGGCGTCTGGGCCGCACCGCGGCGCGGATGAGGATGATTTCCCGCGGACGCACCAAGTGGGTATTTGGATACCTCCCCAGAGACTGAACGGTGACGCTGAGAGTAATCGTTTACGAATTGCTAGTGAGAGGAGTTGTAATGTTGAAGGAGGTTCATTTGGGCGCTCTGCCGTTGAAATCGTGATGCTATCGTTTCTGCTTTTCCTGTTGCACCAGGGTCGCTGTTAGAATGGGGTGGTCTGTCGACGCGGTGAAAAACTCTGAGGTGCGGGCTCCATCGCCGATTTTAGTAATTTCCCCATTAACCTTCCAGGTGAATATTGAGGTATCTTTACAACAGTAAACTAGGCCGTAATGTTATGAGGTAACATTCTATTTTGTGTGGTCGTCGTAGTTGCTGTTGTTGAAATAGTTTTGCGGGTGAAACACCAAATATCAGTTCTTGATTTAAACTCGTCAAAAAAAGAATAGAATTTTTTCGAGTTCGTATTGTCAATACTTGTGACTACTCCGACGCACAGGTCAGAATGGAAGGCGTACAGATTTTGTTGGTAAGTTCTGTATGAAGTATAAATGTTGTAAATAGTAATTCATACCATATTGAATTGGTTGTTTTATAAATGTGTACATGAATATCATATTTCATTTTAACTTTTGTTTTACTTTTCAAGAACGACGTCGTGTTTTTTAATAACAGCTGAATTTGAATGTATGTAGAAAATGGTTTTAACAGAACAACCAGCGTGTAAGTTTTGTTGCTTCAAATAGTGATTCTTCGACAATTTTGAGCTGGTACATGTCTAGTTTTTGTATCTTTTTGTATGACCGGTTCTCTTAAAGAGTTTCTTTGACTCTAGGCCCTGATGATAGCGAGCCATTTTTAATGTTTCTTTTATTTACACTAATATATCACAATTTTTTATTACTTATTACAATAAATATGTCTTAAATTAATATTTCAACGGATTTCCAAGAATAATTTACAACATGATTGACAAGTTCGTCTTCAAATCAACGTTTTATAATAGATTACTGTGCGAAAAAGTTATGAGGAGAAATGTATATTTAGTAAAACTTGCTCAAAGCGGAACCTGAAGGGACCAGATTTTTTCCGTGTTAGACAAGCTTCCGCTTTATGCAATGTAAAACTGTTGATTTCGTGATTGGTAGGACCACGATTTATGTTCACACTACACAGATTTCCGCATTATACAAATTCCACATTGTGCAAGTTTTTTACTGTATTACAATTACAATCTTTATATTTATTACATTTATCAATTTTAATGAATAAAAACCTTTGTAAGCAAAATGCCATTTTTTTCAATTTTCATCAAATCCACAGGCGCCTTTCCCAAAAGTACAGGCCCTAGACTCGGACATAGGAGTGATAATGCCTTGCGTGAATGGGAGTCGCCTCGTGGCTGAGAGGCCGCGCCGCGCCTGCGCCGGCCCTTGGCGGACGGTGCCGGTCAGGCGAGGGCCAAGACGCCGCGCGGGGCCGGGGCGGGGCGGGGCGGGGCCGGGCGGAGGCGGAGGCGGGCTCCCGCATTACAGTGATGAGGCGGCGGCGGCGGCAGCGGGTGCTGACGTGCGGTCCCGCAATCCATTTGGCGGACGCCGGATTAATCAGTCTCCGTGCGCCCGTCCAGGATAATCCGCGGTAGTGCCCCCACCCCCACCCACAGACGCTTCCGCCCCCGCCATCCCCCCTCTCTTTCCGGCGACTTCGTCGGTTTTCTTCGCGGACGTAATGGAAATGTAACGATCATCGAGGATGGGGATTCTCACTTTTCAGAATTAGTGTGCGTATGTGTTGTTGGCTGAACTTACAGGGTATAGTGCAAATGCTCGTATAAAGTCGACTAGTTTCAAACCCACCCTCGTACCTTCACAATTATGTTTTATTAGTACTGAGACAATTTTGAAATTGAAACTAACCTAATATAATATTCCAGGTTTCTTAAAGGTTCGCGAAAAGGTTACATTTTGTAATAATAATCGTAGTCAGTAGTATCAAAACCAGCAATCTGCAGATATCATTTCAGTGTTGTCAGTCTCTTGAAACACCAAGTAGAGAAGCAAAATGGGTCTAATAAGAAACAGTTGCGCCGTGATTTTATAGATAATTTGCCACTATAAACGGTGTACATCCCATCCGAAGGGGAGGTGAAAAAGTTCGCCGTGTTAAATCTTCAGATTTTGTGATCCGTGTTCGCAGAAACTGTAATAACTACGTGTTAATTAACCTGTTAGTGACATGTTTGGTACACCCACTGAGGTTTTGTTAGGGCTATGGCTCAGCGTACTCGAACAACAACAATACTAAAGTTTTTTCTGGATTACACGTTTCTTTTACATTTTTTATCAAAGAATATTTTATAACGTTAATAATTTTCAAAGGAAAACAAAGTAGGTGAATGAGCCATGAATAGTGCCATGTTGTGAAAAAAAATAATTCGGATGTGATTAATAGTCTCTGAGAAAAAGGGATAATTTAAGCAAATGTTTTCGATAACATCAACTTTAATGCTTTCCCTAGTGCATTTTTTTATTTGGTCTCCTGTCGTTTTAAGCATTGCTCTAGATTTTTTCATTTCACCTTCTTTTAAATATGTTCAAATCCTCGTATATTTTTGCCTAGTTGTAAATTTAAAATTTGCAACGATTACTTTGTCAAAAATGGTGTTGTTAATTCCCATAAGTATGTAATGGGGGAGGGTCAATTTCAGTTTGAATCCCTACCCAACATTCATATTTTCAAGTATTAACAAAATGAAACTGTTAGCTTCAATTTTTAAAATATTTATTTACAATGTAAAGACTACTTTGGAATCAATAGGTGGTCTTATTTTTGAATAAATTAAGTAAAAGCACAAACAAAGTTGGATTTTCGAGGGGGAAGACCCCATACCTTCCTGTCCCTAGATTCACCATCGATTAATATATCTGCACATGTAGATTGTGAATCCAATGAAAGCACAGTTACTTTAACAATAATTCAACCAATATTGTTGAATAACTCTTGAGGGTGAGAACGTAAACATTTTTTAAACACATTTGGATCACTCAGAGCACAGAAGCCTCAGAGCCCAGTCTTAGTAATATTGCCAAGTGCCATAGGAAATATATATATTACAATAATTAGTAACTATTCATTTATTTTTATTCTTTTCTGTTAATGATTGATGTACTATGTCAACTCATTTTTGGGACTCAGATATTGCTCTGAGAAAACTTCGGTGGATGTGTTGAAAATGGAGCTATTCCCAAGAAACATCGTTGAATTTAAACTCCCATAAAACCGTCAAGGGCTTGATAGACGAAAAATGTCTTTTGTATTACACTACTGAGTTTCCAAGAGGTACTAAGCAAACGAAAACACAAATTAGTTTTTTTTCTCCCAAAAGGCTTAACATCTTTCCTCGTGTAACAGTCCCCTCGTGAAAATGAATGTGGTATTCTGAACGAATATTGGCGATAGACGTGGTCTTCGTAGATCAAAACTCGAAATATTTTAATTTCACATCGTTAAAGTCAACAAATGCCGTACGCAGTTAGATCAAACCCAAAATGTTCCAAGTTAGTTCAGGCTCAACAGTCTTCATAGTCAAAATGCCAGTTGTAACCTGAACAGGGTCTGCTGCAAAACTTTTAAATCGAATGTGAATTTTTTTATCAAAATAATCTTTGAAACTAATAATAAATAATCGCACCCGAAAGGAAACTGGTCAAATGAGTTTTGGTCTCTGAAGCAAAATCTGGAAAACTGCAGATTAATGGGTTTGAAACTAGATCCTTTTAATATGCTTATATATGTTTGCTATCATTGTTTGGAATGTACCTAGTGAGAGAAACGTTGACCGTAGTCTCTTGTTTTCCACTTCGCCCTCCCCTTCGTTCTTTGCGTGTTTCTGGCTATGTCTCCGTCCCCTCCGTCGCTGGTTTGATGGATTTCCTATTATTCCTTTCATTATGAAACCCTGCGTGCCAGGTCGGACGAATCGTCGACAGCTCTAAACGTCTCTAAAGCGGATTGCTTTTTCGGCCGCTTCGTTCTGATTGCGCGGCGCGGCGCCCGCCGACCCAGGAAGAAGGGAGTGAGCGAGCGCCGTTCGTGTGTGCGTCTGAGGGCTGGCTTTTCCGGCCCATTAGCACCCACACTCGGGCGCGAGCTGGCCCCGCCCTGCTCCTCCGTGATTTGAGTGACACGCGGCACTATCCAAACAGTGGAGTTTTGTTCTGAAATTGTAATTGGGAGATGAGCAAGGATTCTAATAATTAGTGTAATTTGAGGTTATATATTTGGATCTGGGCTACGCTGTCAGGTAAAGGGATATGAGTAAATTATTTCACGAAAAGGATTAAGTTTCGTTTTTACTCTGAAGATAAAATTCACTATAGTGGTACTTTGCTTAATTAACCTGCAGTTAGTCTGCAGACTATTTGAAGTACGCATTTCACGCCGTTTGGATTGTCAAAGGATTTTTTTAAATTTTCTTGATGAGTTTAAAACACATTTATGTTTTAAAACTAACGTAAAAAACGAAGTAAAATTAACTTAAACATATTTTTATGTTTAAAATTAATTTTACAGTTAAAGAAGTATTATTTTTCTTAAATTCTTCTTAAGAAAATATATTTTGTATAACTTTTTATAATTACATTTTAAACAGTTTACTCAATGGCTCACCGGGGGGGGGGTGTCAGCTCCCGGACCCCATTACAGGACTTCAGCCTCCGGAAGCCAATTATTCATATTAAAAATATAGATTTTACTAATTTTCTGTACTAACGAATCATTCAATAATGAATTGTTAATGTTTTAAATATTAACTGTAATTCAACAAATAAAAATACATTTTTATTCAACATAAATGAAAAATTATTTTTAAGAAATCATCAAGTCACCTACACTCACCTGTAGATCCCCCCCCCCCCCACGCACACACAGATCAATTCCTGGGTGTGCCTCTTGAGTTTTCTTATAATAATTTATTATAAATTGTTTTAAAATTCACATGCAACATAACTTTGTATTTAAGAGTTGATGTTTAAATGCATAATATTCTGGGGAAGCTCATCCTGTAGTACCCAGACCTTTAGATTGCAAAAGAAATGAAAAAATGACATCGACGTGATCCCTGCAAGGCTCTTTTTATTGAGCTTAGAATCTTACCATTACCTAGCCTATTTATTTACGAATCTGTAATATATGCTAAAACTGACTGACTTAACGGTGGGAACATATTTTCATGCAATACTGAAATTTATAATTACAATACACGTCGTAGAAATCACATACAATACATGTACATTACTTAACAACGCATTGCCTGATGACATTAAACAATTAAAGTCGGTACACAAATTTAAGTTAAAAGTCAATTTTTTTCTGCTACATAACTGTTTCTATACAATTAGAGACTATACTGATCATCAAAAAGAAAAATAATGTTATGTTAAGAAAACAATGATTTATAATGGATTAATTTACATTTGTATTGTATAATTTCTTTAAACAAATACTTAATTCGCCTGTAATAAGTAATGTACTTCAGCTTCCGGGTCAATGACCTTCATCTCGATCAGGTTTTTGTCCAGTTTCCATTGAGCAAATGCTGAGATGGTCCCTTGTTTTGCTTCTGGACATAAATGTTGCTTCACTATGTGCACGTTTTGTTGAGCACTCCTTTTGCTAGTAGTGGTAGCAGTAGAGCTGAGGGTGAGTTACTATATTTTTAGCAATTCAGAAAAGTCAAGTCTGCAGTTCATTTATAGTTGCAAATAATTTTTCTATAACTCGAGAACGAAAATGTCTAGTTTTACAAATGATGATCCCACCTTTCTAAATATTATTATTATTATTATTATTATTATTGTTATTATTATTGTTTTAACTTTCAACTATTTATTAAAATGTTGGGATGGGATTCTGGTACTCAAGAAAACGTGCGCAAATATTCTTCTATTACCGTCTTTTGACCAAATAAATCAAATGAAATAAATCTTCCTCCGAGCTTATATTAGCGAGTAGTTTGAATAAGAGGCAAGTGCAGGTTCCTCCTCCCTGTGAACGCCAGTGCGTGCCGAAAAGCGCAATGCCTTGCTTCGTTATGGGCTCTGCGCCGCGCCGCGTCGCGTCGACGTCCGTCGTGTTCGCTGGCCACGGGCGGGGCCCACGGGGCGCGAGGCGCGCGGCGCGCCCGCTTTCATCGCCGAGGTTGCAGGAAGCAGCCACTGGCCACGACCCGAGCCAAGTGCACTCTTCCGACAGCTCTGCTCAGCCCCGCCCAGCTCAGACGCGTCCCTCGCGGGGCTCGCGGGAGGAGTATTAGTAGCCTTCGCGGGAACCCGACGCGACGCCGCGCTGCGCCGCCCGGTCTGTGCGGCGGCGGCGGCAGCGGCGTTCTCCGACCGAATCGCCCGCGCCCAACGCATGCAGACAACTCACGAGAAATGCCGACCGCACTCTTCTATGATCTGCAATCACCACTTCGAGCAAAGGAAAAACAGTCTTGTAATGTCAGAAAAGGCAATGAAATGAGTATTCCGACTCCTTTCTTTGAAACGAGATATATGGACGTGTTACTTGCAGTAATAAATCGCTTGGACGCGTAGACGGACTATCGTTTTGAAATTGTTTCCGCACAGTTGAATTGCTGTATGTACACAATGAATTGCAGTATTTCTTGTATGGATTTATCGTTGTGTAAATATTCCTAGCGTTTCTTACGCAGCCCTTACGTTGCTCAATTGATCACCTCCAATTAAAGTTTCTTCTCGCATCCCCAACGTCTTTCTCCCAAAGTTGCAAATTTTGCTTAATTATGTTTTTAGTTATTTTTATGCGCGCCCGTGGCTCATTTGGACGCACTTCGCGCCGCGCCGCGCCGCCGTTTTTGTTTGGACGACCTGCCTGGTCGGGGCGCAACCCCGACAGCGATGAAACTTGAGCGCCGCCGCCCTTTCTTGCTTTGATCGACAGTGAATGTAGCGTTTCCAACTAGTTGGTCTGTGTAACGTAACACTTGTGTGTATACCGTCGACTAGTTATCGTACGCTGACGCTGTTGTACAGTTCGACAAAAGTCAAGGGAGGTTGTTGGATGGAGGAAAACTGTTTTGTTTGGATGGTTGAGAGGACGCAAATAGTATAAAAAGAGAGTAAAAATTCATTTGGAGGCTTGTAAGAGTATTATTACTTTCAGAATTCTGCAAAATTGTGTATTTTTAAATTTGGGAAATAATGCCTTCTGTTTTTCGCGTATTGTAAATTACCCTGCAGTAATGCTTTTAGAGAAAAGAGTCTGTCCTATGTGTTTGCTGTTGAGAGTATATACGGCCTCTCAAATTTGTTACCTGTGTTATAGAATTATTTCGGTGATAGAGTTTCAAAATATTTAGTTGATGTTTAATGGTAAAACACTGTTTACAGAATGCGTTTTGTGTAAATACATCTCCATGCTGTGCTGTTGATGCAACATATTTCTTAAGAATATGTGGCGCGCTTTATTCAACATATTTCTTAAAAATAATAGACATTTATTAATTATTGCAAAAGGCAAAACCTCCGCGGCAGTCTGCGTGAAATGTTTCAAAATTGTTGCTTCCAGACGTTTCAACCCCGACTTGCTTCGTAACCCTTACACACGACTTCAACGCTTCGCTTCCTTGAGGCGATCGCTTTCTGCGAACGCGCGCATGCGCACCGCAGCTTCTGCGGTGACAGCCGCTTGCGCTAAACTACCGAAATCGTTTATCAAATGGGGAAGTGTCAATGGGTACTTCTGAATGAAATTAAATTTTGTATCATGTAAAGGGGTGACTTTCGTTTTGGTATCATGGAATAATTTCATAGCTTCAGGGCGACGGCCGTCGTGTCCCTTCCTTCACTTCTTGATGTTATGGATGGCTCCTGTTTCATACCCTGCCTAAACGAGTGCTTCGAACTGTACGGCGGCCATGGAGTGCGAATAGTGATGGCAAATTTTACCAAAACATCGATACATGTTGTGCGATGAAAAAACCTCGATGTTTAATTACAGACATTTTCCTATCCATTTTTAATTACTGTACGTAAAAGGGATATATTTTATAGTTTGGTTACCAGCATGTTAGCAGTATGTTAGTAAAAATTATTATCGAATGTGAAGAATAAAATTAACAATAAAGAACATCGTGTTTCGCTACTTTTCTCTTTAGTCACTTTCGTTCATACGCCATCAAAGTAAAACCACCTAAAATTCCCTCAGATTGCACAGGCGAAATGTGCAGCGTGATAAAGAGTATGACGCAAAACAACGATATTGCTGAAGATAGCTACTACTCTACAACGTACCTAAATCCCTTTATTACAAAAAATAAAATAAATATCGATGTTTTTGCAACAAAATATAGATGTGAGGAAAAGATCGAAAACAAAATATCCATGTTTCAGGTGGAAAACATGGATATTTCAAAAGCATGGGTGTTTTTGCCATCCCTAAGTGAGTGCGAGAGGACAGGCGTGCGGGCCGGGGAGCGGAGGAATGCGGAGGCGAGAGTGGGACGGGCGCACGTGCGTGCGGAGCAGTGAGAGCGAGCCAGCGGGTGGGGGCGTGCGTGCGCGCGCTCATGCGTGGCGCTGGACACGGTGGCTCCAGTGACACGGATTTGCCAATTGCAATGCTCTGGGCAGGCCAGTAGACGATGTTTTTTGACAGGTTCTAAAAGAAAGTTGAGGGTTAATATAGTAGTATATTAATGACAAAGAACGAAACCGACAAAATAGAAGTTGTGTGAATTAAAAAAATAAAGTAGTCAGTATTTGAATTCGTTAGTACTTTGCAAATTTGTACGTTGCTAACTCCTTTTGAAGTTGATACCTGCTAAGACGTATGTTTCTTGCTAATGATTGTTCTTGTTCATCAGTTCACAATACTTCTTTCTCAGATGTGAATGTAATGAGGTCTTTGACTGACTGCAAATAAACCATAAAGCGCGTCGTTTTAGCTTAACTTTTTTATGAGGACTGCTTTCGCCTCTTTAAGAAAATAGACGATGGCGACATGTGATACTGTTCGAGATTGAATACTGGGCGAATGTAAACAAAACTCGTAGCTTGAGATAACAAATGAATGGTCTGTAATTACGACGTGCAAGATAGTGTACTTGAAAATAATAGTTATTACGAGATCGTAATATGTGATAATATCATGAGGTGATTCTGTGTTACGGCTTAAGAATATATGTGTACCAAAAATGTGCCTTCTATTCTACACATGTGGTTTTAGGTCGCTGTTATGACAGTTTATATGAGTTTTTGCCCCACAGTTTACAATTGCTTTTATGTAGTAACTATTCTAAACAACGTTTATACAATTTTTTGAATTTATATTTGTGTAAACACGAAAAATATAAATATTTTGTGGGTTCTTAATTTCTTCGAAAGAGGGATACGCAGAAGTCAAGTACAGACTGATGTCTTTACTCCTGCCAGTGAGTTAGAAGATTTAGACTTGCAAGCAGATGTGAGTTATTCTGTTCTTCAAATGAGCCGAAGGTGTCCCAAAAACAAAAATAACCAACAACCAAAACAAAATAGGAACTTTCTAAGTGTCTTCCTCTAATCTGCACACCTGGTCGTTGTGGAAACTTTGGGCATATTTATATTCTTACCTCTACAAACAAAACTCTGTAGTAAAATTGTGTTTTGATTTATCGAAGGCGATGCAACTTAACCCAAAGATTTCGAGTTATTTGCTGACAAATATCCAAGTTGTTTACAAAAAACACTTTATTCAGTCACGTTCTTCGGTAAACTTTGCATTTTCGTACTTAATCGCTTAGTCACTTTTCCTTCAAATCACGAGAGAAAAGAACACTTAGATCCCGAAGACACGACTCCTGTCGACCAGTGTTATAATTAAAATTCAAAGTAAAATAGAAAATCCAATAAATAGATGTGTGCCTTTTGACATTTCGCAATTTTTTCAGGAGAAAACTTAGGTCCCTCTTGATTTTTAAAAACAGTATATGAACCCTAGCTTACACTTACATGCACTACACTAGAACCGATATCAAAGGCCAGTCGGGAGCTCAGAGCTTGTCCCATCTGAGGCGGTGGAAGGTACCTGGAGGGGAACTGCCATTTGTATAGGTCGGCGCCGGGTCTCACGTTCAAGGGCACCGGTCTCACGTTCAAGGGAAAGACCGGCACCTCCGGAATATCACTTGTATCACACTCACGGGACCGAGGACGAAAGAGTTGACGCGCCCAGAAACATGAAATACAATAATGACCATTGACTGGCCGATTCCCTTCCGTCTCACGAAATCTCCGTTTGAGCGGAGAGGGTGCCGGAACGCACGCTGGGCGGGCGCGGGAGGTCGTGAACCCGGCGCGAGACCTCCGCCCCCGCCTCGCGGGAAAGGTCGCGCGCGCCTCGGCACGTCACCCGCCTGCGCATACGCCCGCGCCCCCGCCCGCGCCACCGCCCGCGCCCCCGCCTCCACCCCGCCCGCGCCCTCTTAGGCGCCCCGGCCCGCTTGCGCACCCGCGACTGCTCCTGCCCGCGTCCCCCCCCCCCGACGCCCACGCTCGACCGCCCTCTCACACGCCACAAAAGGTGTAGGAAAGGTTTGAAAATAAATTTGGACTTTTTCAATTTTCAAAATTTCAGAAGTTTAAATGAAAATGAAAATTTTAATATTTATAAATGCAATGTGAAGTAAACATATTTTAAAACTCGCACCAATTTTCCAGAAAATATGGAAAAATTCACAGGAGTTTCATGTAAAGAACCGTCAAAAATAAAATTGAATGATATCCGAAATGGCCTAAAGTTTGGATATATGATTGAGGTATGTGCATCACTTACTTCCATTCACGCAGACATCCTAATTTTCAGGTTCTACAAAATTGTGTGTATCTCCCTGCTTTAATAGACCTTACTTCTGTCGTGTGCACGAAGGTCTAGCTTAAACACGGATATTACGACCGAAAATTCGAGATTGCATTGTTGAGGTGATTCCAGTTCTTCTCCTTTCTATGCTACAGGATAGAGAGGAAAAATAACGAACATTTGTTGTAATAAGCTGATGTGTTTGCTGGTGCATCTAATACTAATTTACCTCGTACGGACGGAAAATGTTACATTACGATTGAGATGGAATTTCTAATGAGTAATGTAACATTTCCGCCCCTATGTGGTAACACGTTTTATTTCATACCCCGCTAGCCGACGGTAGGTCGGCGCCGGATCTCGCCATCCTGCGGGAGAAGATCACCGCCATCACCCGAGGAAAAACATGCACTACACTTACGGGACTAATGACAATCTGTTGGCGCGCCCGGAATCACTAACGAACCAATCAACCAACCATTCCTTCCTTTTATTCAGTGGTGAATTTAATTTTGATGGTAGCCAATTTAGTTTTAAAAAAATGCATAGATTTGGATGTTCGAAAGTTATAGAAAAGAATTTAGGTAGGTCGTATTCAGCAGCTATCTAGAGTTTGCAAGCAGTCCGCTGTTATGATCGGTAGTTTTCCTTGGTTTCTCCGGTGAAGACTTGGTGAATGCCGGAGCAGTACCCTAACAAATGGGCCACGGACTGCGTGCGATTCTTATTCCCTCTTCCTTAGCAGGCACAAAAGTACTCTACAGTATGAAACATATTGGAAGGCCGAAGGTAATACTGTCTCGGGTGATGCCACTGGAGGAGATACTTATAGAGGAAACTCTCGCAAGCCCACGTGTAGTTCGACGCTGGATATGACGTTCTTACGGAAGAGAGGCACAGCCCGAAGGAGGAATATCGCCTGGGTTATAAACATGCACTGCACTTACGGCAATAATGACCAAAGTAGTGGATGCGCCGAGAATACCAAAATAGTTATTCGATGACGCTCAATTCCTAACTTCAACTCATCAGACAGATTTTCTGTTCGGAAAGCCAGGGATGTTCGAAAGTGAATATTGTCTGTTTCACTTTACTACTTAGAAAATATAAACATGTCAGTGGGGTAACCCGCACCAACCAGCACTGTAATCACTTGTAGTTGTCAATTAAACTGTCAGCTGAGCTGTCATTTTGAGGCAGAAGAATTTGTCATAAATTGAGAATACTATGTTCCTTGACCGAGAAGAATCTGATTTCAAATTAAGAAAGGAAATACCAGAAAGCGCAGATGATAAATTGTTGGGTGTGAATCTGGCGAGCGCAGACGTGGAACTTTCTATCCTTCTCTGTTCCTATCCATTCGTTGCTAGAATACACAGGCAATTAATGTACTTTTTTTTCTTTTCCTGCTGAGTCTAAATTCCAGCGTATGCTGGTAGACTAGGTTGGTGTTGAAGCGGCCCACGCAGTTTGAAACGGGGCATATCCCTGAGTGATTCGAGCCGTAAACGCGGCGGCAGGGCCTGGAGTGGCTGTGGAGTGTGGAGGCGGTGGGCAGCAGCTGGTAGCTCGCCGATGATTTCGGGGGAATATTGCTACCCTGCGCGGCCGCATAACGAGGTAATGCTGGCTATCGGGCGGCCGGCTGGACTGCGGCGCGGCGCGCCGGCCTTAGGCCTTCGGATGCCTTTGCAAGCTACTGCATGCGCAGTCGTGCTCTTAACAGCTGCCATCTGCCGTCCCCGTGCCATTGATTCTGCCTGTCGTTCACTCTCCTTGGCCGAAGGGCATCTATCCATTTCGACCACCGTGTCGTCCCCGAACATTTTTCGGTGTCGTTTTTCCTTCCGTACCCAAACCTCCTCTTTGCCTTGGCATTCCGTGTATTTGTCTCCGCATTCTCAACGACCGCCACCTATCGTTAACTTCACGGGGCTCTTCCGTTTGCCCGTTTCCTTTTCCGCACCTTCTGCAAGAGACGTTTTTGCTTTAACATGCCAAGCCGCCACTTCCAACTTGTAAAATATCTTGCTGCTGACAAATCTTTTGTTAACCCTGGGAATGTCACGTATCAGTTATTTACCCCAAGGTAAGAAATGAAATGAGGGTTAGAGAATGAAGCTCCGTGATTAATTTGAAAATGGCGGAGAATCGCGACAAATAATCGGGATATTTTTGAAAACTGTTTACATTGAATTGCACAAGAACAAGTTTTTTTTTTTTTGACGAGGTAGAATCTTCAAAGTGGATGTTAATGTCGTGTACGCGCGTGCACTAAGTATGCGGGCGGACGGGGTGGGCGTGCTGGCAAAAAGTGCCCGCACCTCGGACGCGCCATATGCGAGGCAGAAGCGCCCGACGCGGCGCGGGGCTCGCTCCACATCAAAGCGCCGTGTGGCGAGCGCAGCACTCCGCGTCGAAAACATCGAGGTACAGTGGGATATCAGCTACAATGTCAATAGCATTTCCTTATTATTCAATGTGAACCCAGATATTTAACATGAATGTGAATATTGAGTTCGAACAATACGGTTGACGCCGGTTATAGTGAACTTTGGGGCCAAACATTTTAGTTTCATTATATCACAAGTTTACTACATCCAGTGGTGTCAAAATTAAATAGGATTTCACCATGATTGATTTTATTAATACAGAGATACAGCAAAATACATTAACAGCATGAACTGGATCGCTTTCACTCTTTCAGGATTGCATTTGACTCCTCCGATTTTCTCCTAATTGTTTTCTTAAAATCCCTGGGCAAGAGGCAAACGGCATCGCTATTTGTCGGTGGATCCGTAGCGTGGCAGAAACGCCAGTTTCTGGAAAACACGGAAAATCGGGAAAATCCGGGAATTTCATTGCTCTGGAAAAGTTGGGAATTTTGTGAAAGAATCGCTAGAAGCCAGAGAAAATTCTAAGACGATTTTATAACTAGATATTATTCCTTTAAAAAAATTAGGCCAGCAAAAAATAGTGACTCAATTGTTGAGTCTTTTTTAAAATTTTTAAATTAGCACATTGAAATCAGAGAATCCGCAAATTAGTATCAGGCTTCCTTTAATATTAAAAAAAGTTGGAAAAACTCAACAAATGGTATTAGCGAAAAAAAAGTTCTGAAAATGTGTGGCCACCCTGGGGGAGGCGGCGGTGCTCGGCGGGTGCCCTATGTCGCCGGGTCGACCGCCGCGTCGCGTCGCGTCGCGCCGCCCCGCGCCGCCTGGTATTTGCGGCAGGCGGCGGCGATCGGTTCCTCCCGCGCTTTAATCGGGTCGTCTTTGGTCCCCGCCCTCCCCGCATTTCCTTGCGTGAGGAAGCGCTGCCCGCCTCTCATTTGCTTGGGTGACGCGCCGGGAACCGGAATGAAACCCATCGTGCGTATTGTGTGAGCGGCTGTCCTGCTTTTACAGTTGGGGAGATTACTTGATGTTCTGTTTTTACCTCGACTGCAGATAGACTTTATAAGTCGAAGTATAGTGAATACGTAGCTTTTGTGTCTTTGCAAGTAAAAATTAAACAAGAAAGGTGATAATCGTATGTTAAACTATACCACGTTCCAATAACAGGTTAACTGTATAACAAAAATCTGCCTACAAGGTACGCATTACTTGTGTTAGGTGTATTGATCTTGTAAGATTCTACTTTAGAAACGTTCTCCGTCTAAAGAAAGCTCTGTATAACGAAATAAAGTGCTGGATGTTTGAGTTTCGTAATGAAGATTTTTCACTGTATTTTGGTTAATTATATTTATGGCTCTTATAATACCATTTTTCCCAGACATATTGCGTAAGTTTTGAGCGTGCGAGAATGACAGTGTTGATGTGAGCGCGAGATTGTTCTGTGACGAGTGATTGTTGAATGATTGACATTTCCGATCGTTGGTTCCATTAGTGAACGTTTTATCCCTGGACGGGGCGGTGCTCCTCCCCCGCAGAAAAGAGATATTCTTCGCCGACCTACACGTCTGTTAGAGAGAGATCTGATATTTCTCTCCCAGCGGGGCACCGCCCCAGCCGGGGCTTACACGGAGCTCCCAACTGGTCTCTCGATATGCGGTAGTGTAGTGTATGTAAGTACGTGAGAGTCAGAGGAGACAGGACATAGAAAGAAAATGAAGATCGCGCGCTATCCGTGGTCTGTTTGTACTGCTCCGGCATTTGCCTGGTGTTGATCGGATATACAGTTGAAAACTACTCAGAACCGCCGGCTCCTCGGATTCTCCTCCAGACGCTAGCGATTGAGTTGGACCTAGCTAGTGTAGATAATCCAGCCTCTTCCCGGTTGCTAGCGGCGCGGGGCGGCCGCGGGCGTCGCCGCCCGCCCAGTGGACCCCGAGAGAGGCAGGCGGCTCGGAAGGGTAATAAGAGAAACAAAGGCGGATAAATAGAGAAGAAAAGGCCGCCCGCTTTGTCTGGGGGCCACAGTGGCAGGGTTTGGGCGGCGCGGTGTGGCGCGGAGTCTCCGCTGGAGGAGGGATTGCCGCCGTCTTCACCTGCGTGTGCGGACGTGTGGAAACCGGCGGCGTTTTTCTGGCTTGTGTTTTTTTTAGGCGCGGATGCTTCGTCGATGGTGTGCGGCAAAAAAAGTTCGGCAGTGCAGAAGGCGAAAAAGAAGGCAAGCAAGTGACTTTGGTGAAACTCTCCGTGGTCGAATTTTTGGAGCATTTTGTTGGTTTGTTTGATTTTACACGTGAGATCTGTTTGCGCAGATATTTATTAATATTGAAGAAAAGCGCACAATTGCACAACATTTTTAGTTCGTCTATGTTTTCAAAATTTCTATAAATACATTTTATAGAATTGTATATAACATTTTAATCTATCTATTAATCCTTTTGGGGCGCGATAGTGGTTGCAAAAAGGAATTCCAGATTTTTCAGAAAAAAAAGGGAAAAAAACAGACAACAACAAAAAAACAACTAATTATTTCGTGTGTGATGTTACAAACTTAGTGAATAAAACGTAGCTCGCGCTTTGAGTCTCACGAAGTTCCGTGACTTGTCGATGTTTAGTATTTGCTAACATTCGAGAGGATTGTTTAATGAGACAAGTTGCTTGTCATTGCGGTTGGTTTAACTCGACGTGTATGCAGTGTGCGAGTGCGCGCTGTCGCGAGTCGTGGCCTGGCCGCTGTTTAGGTTCCGCGAGTCGTGGCCCGCGGGGGATTCGCTGCCACCGCGCGGCAGGGGTCGCGCGCCCGCGGCCGCCCCGCGCCGCAACCGGTTGCCGAATCCTGTCGGGGCGACTGTCGTAGCCCCGCGCCGCGCCGTGCCGCGCCGCACAGCACCGCGCCGGGCGTGCGTGCGATGCCCCGGCCACAAAAACGCAGCAGGTGGAGGAAACATTTGGGGCCGCAGACGCCAGCGCCCGGAGCCCGTGTCGCTGCTCTGCGCGCTTCCTTTTTTGTCACTTGCTTTCAGTGCTTTTCCAACGAGAAGGCGACAAATCAATAGTGGGGAATAACAGAAAGCGAAGTTGCTCTTCAATCCACTCCAATGGACGCAGTGTTTTCAGTGGAATTGGTATAGTGTTATTTTGAATTTATTCAGTTTCGTTCCGTTTGCTTTTGTTCGAAATAATGATGCCATGCCAGTTTATAATTTTCATTACATCTGTACTTTACTGTATGTCCAATGACTCATGCGAAAATTCACGACACACATTCGGAATCTTTTCAGGTGCTATCATTGCGTCTTATACTATTTCTGTGAGGACGGAAGGAATATGATGTAGAAAAAGTTTTTAAAAAAGTGTTTCTTGTTGCCATATTCTAGTTAAATTTTTAGTTTGACACATTCTAGTTAAACCAGTCGATTAAATAAATTCTAGTTAAAAACCAGTTGAATGACTTTCATGATAAATAGAAAGGCATTGTATAATTCGTGTTGAATTTTAATAATATAAGTATAAAATTAAAAAAAAAGTATTATCAAAGTATTGCCAAGTATCAATAAGTATTGCCATTTCCTTTATCCTTCAAAAAGTATTCGCAGATGTATTAGCTCTAATTCTCAAATCACTTCGACCAGAATTACAAATTATCACATAGTATAATTATATTTCATTTCCTTTGGGCAAAATGAAGAATGACTTTTATCAACTTTTCTAGAGTAACGTACTAAGCAAGCCCTAAATATTGCATTATACTGATTCATTCACTAATAGAAACGTATGTAATGAGGAAGATTATTTATATTTGGTTGCTTAGTTTGGATAAGCAGATATTGCGTTCAACAATTTCAATCATCTTCAATGTTTTAACTAATGCACTGTTGACTAATACGTATACAATTTTCAAGGAAAAAATTCACAAACATACTGAGGGGAATGTTGATGTATTTTCTTAGGGTGTAGTATTCTTTTCGATTCTCCGAGGAAACAATTAACAAATATACCGAGAAGAATGTAGATAGATTGTTTTGTAGGGAAGAAGTAGTTTCTTTTAGATTATTTGTAAGGTCGTTCCAAAAGTAAGCTTGGTTGTACATTTGCAAAATAATGTTCATAGCCTGTCGAACGACTTTATGTAGCAGGTGCAATCAGTAGGTCTTGTCCAAAAGGACATAGGGAGGATAATGGTA
This sequence comes from Teleogryllus occipitalis, assembly GCA_011170035.1. Taxonomy (NCBI): domain Eukaryota; kingdom Metazoa; phylum Arthropoda; class Insecta; order Orthoptera; family Gryllidae; genus Teleogryllus; species Teleogryllus occipitalis. The sequence goes on along the minus strand of BLKR01014842.1, from coordinate 150,132 downwards.
AGTGCCTTTTCATTCTTTTTCCTTTTTTCTTTCTTCCCTTTCTTCCATACTCGCCTTTAAAGATTTCACGGACCATGCCTGTATAGAAGGACAAGCTTCACATTTGCTGTCCAGATTTATGTTTCAATTTCTACGCCTAGGCCATAAAAGTAAGCATGTAACACCAACACAATACACAAAAACTTAATGAAACGTATTAGAAGCGCTGAGAACTGAAATGCCTGTTGCTCTCCTGCCGCTGTGCCTCAAGTGGATGAACGGACAACTTCACTCCCTTCTTTCCTATTAGTTTGCGATCTTTCTGATGACGATACGAGGGTTGCTTTATAATAAAGTAAATTGTAGGCAGAAGTGGGTGGGCAAAAAAATCCTTGTATTCATCTTGGTCGCAAAGTGACTTTGAAGCTCGGAATATTATCAACCTCGGCTTCGCTACTTTCCAACTCGGTTACCAAACTATCACGCTGGAAAAAGTGGCACTTTGAGTAGTAGTAGTAGTAGTACTAATCGTAAAAAGTACTAATTAAAGTGTAAGAAGTAATAAGTAGTACCTCAGGGCCGTAATGAACTACTATTCCTAGGAACCGTTTCGTGATAAATATGCTTTAGCTATTTTATTCCTTATATAATATCTTTTGTTACCTAACTTCATTGATATTTACAAAAATTACAATCCCAATTGTGCTTGAATGTCTTGTTGAGAATTTGAGAATGGCAAATGTGGAAGTATCAAATAGCTGAATGAAGTTGAGTAATTACGAATATTTCCAAATCCTGCAAGTGGTAAAATGATATTTCTTTGTGAACAACCCGACCAATAAATGCACACGCGTTCTCTTGCTCTTTAGAAGAAAGCAAACCGTTTATTGTCTCAAGCTACTAATGGAGGTGAAGTACATAAGACCAGAAATGTAATAAATGAAAGAGCATTGGAGCAGTTCAGAATTCGCGAACCCTAGCCATTGTGCAATTAATTGTTGTGTAATTAATTTTTAGGAATTAAGCCTGTATACGTGCATTGAACTCTGAAGAGAAACCATTCACATAGTTTGAGATAACGACGGGTAACATCGAAAATATGTTACTTGTGAAGAAGACCTGGCGACCAATTCAGTATTATTCGCCTCAATAGTCCGCCTAAGTAAAAAAACCCATACGGTAATAATAATACAATAAAAATAATTGTAATGTATTTTACTTACAATTAAAGCTACTGAAAAACTAGGGGCGCTACAACACATACTTTCTTGTCTTTTTTTTCAGTTTTCAAAAATTTAGTGTGTTTAAAGGAAATTAAAACTGCACCATTCTTTTAAGCGTCCCTTATTCCATTCCTGGGGAAAAATTGGAGCGGTTTGTGAGAAAATATTTAATCATTTGTATTAACTTCAAGCAGAAATTGTGCGAAAACTATTCTGTTTTTTCTTTCTTTTCAAAAAACGTGCATAACCTTTTTTAATGATCTGATTTGTTAGAACATAGTTTATTTCAAACGAAAATCCTGTCTTCAAATTTCTGGTTTTGCAATGTTAACTTTTGACTAATTTTCGATACTACTGTTCACTAGAAATGGGAGTAACAGCACTTTTTTTTACCGTCCTTTAATACATACTAAGAGAAAATTTAAAGACAAATTTTGGAGCATTTTTGAGAAAATAATTGTTTAACAATTGCCGAAATTTCCTGCAAAATTACGTGAAAATGTCTCATATTTCCGAAAAATCGTACACGACGTTACTTCAAGATCAGATTTTCAGCAGCAGATTTTATTAAGGAAAGCAAATCTATGTCTCCTTGATTGTAGTGGTTGGAAGACTTAAAAAAAAATTAACTTTTGCAATTTTCGAAAAATCAGGGATCGAAAATGAGACCGGCGCCATCCTTTTAAGCGTTCTTTACACTATCCGAGGACAAAGTTAAATCCAAAAATTTGCATCTGTTTTTGAGAAAGTTTCGAAAATGTAATTGAGTCTTCACGTAAAGTACCCCAAAATCAAATATTTTAAACTCACGGGGCCTTGAGTTCCTTTAAATCGCTTGATCAGTTTTGTAGAAAATCGGCTAAACGGTTTTGGCACTGGCGTTAACCACAAACAAACGGACATTTTTTTGCCGTTACTCGATTTTTCGGTAACAAGGACGCACAAAACAGGGGTTATGACTTGAAGTAATTTGCTTCATGTAGAAGATTTATCAGGGCCCGGTTTTTCTGTCGAAAATTCCCCTTTTTCAGGCGCATGATTTCAATACTTACTGTCCTTAACACGCCTCAACGCGTGTTTAATACTTTTTTTATTTTCTTGAGTATTTTTCGAACCATTTCTCCACCAATAATGGAGTACAATGCTTATTTTAGGCAGCTTCAAATATTTTTTCGCTGATTGTCAGAAGAGTGACGCAGGCAATGCACAATATTTTTCTTTATTGTATACTTTTACATTGTTTCAAAAGTTATAATGCAGCAAAACGTGCCGTTGGGATAAAAGCTCGCTTTGTGGACCCCTGATACCGAAAAAGTGGATTTATCTAGTTCCTATTGGTAGTAAAATATTTTCGAGTACATCGTGTAGTAAAAATCCAGTTTTTCTGGATCCTTGATACAAATTCTCACCAAATTCCGCAATTGGTTATGTCGCGGCTACTTGAATTTGTATTTTTATATTTTAATTTTTTTGGAGGGGGTATATTACATGAAGCCCCCAGTGAAAATTTTCAATTTTTCCAAAATGGCTCCATTGTTTTGCTCGAATTATAGCAAATTGAGCGGGTCCAATTTTCCTTAAAACATGTTTTCTTCCGAAATGTAAAAGCAAATCGATTGTACCAGTTCTTCGACTATAGCCTCAGAGATGGTCTCGTATATCAATCGGTAAAGGCACCGTTTATATAACTTACGTAATACGTAGGTTCACGACACAGCGCAGATATACTTTTGTGCTTGGTAACTTGTTCGGGTTCAACTAATAACTAACATACACCCAATACTAACACAAAAAGTATGTGCTGTTCAAGCCCCTTGAGTTAGATTTGTGAACATGCCGATCAGTGTCGCATTACGGGTGCGAGGTGCCACATGGGGTACGAGAGTATGCACGGATGGATCTGGATGCGATGGGGCAGGGCTGCTTGCAGATGTTGTAACCGATTCTCTGTTCCAGCACGTCGTGTTCCAGTGCCTGATGCGAGGTTCGAATATCTCTGCGAGTACTTCAAGCCTGCGAGGTGAGTGTTATTCTCCAAACTCTAATGCATTCACTCATCACATTTGCTTCAGTTTGCCAAGACGCACGCGTGAATACAAATATAAAATGTCAACAGTGAACCGCACATTAATTAACCATTACGGGTGTGGTGGATTCAAATTACTTTCGTTGCAATATTGCGAATATTGATAACAGAAATCATTATTTCTATGTCATTAAGAACGTGTTGGTCGCAACAGAATATTTGAAATGTTTTGAGTTCACAATTTCATTGGCTATTCCGAGGTAGACAGCTACTAGTGTGGATTTGTGTCGACTGTGGTCGATTGTGGTATCAGTGTCGACAACATAAAAATTCCAAGACAAGAAAAACAGACAGCCGTTTGAAGCTAATTAGTTTCTTCAACTCCTGCTTTCGGTTTCTTGTTTGGACTCTTAAGCGGACTCGTTCTTATGGCAGATAGCTGTACTTTCATATGACGTTGTTCTAATGTCTCGTAAATAGTGGATTTGAATGTTGAGTGGGGTAATGACTATGTATGTAAATGCCGTTTCGAAAGATTTTGCTACTGTGTTGTGCGAGAGTGTTTTCAAATTGTAGTTATTAGAAACTAAAACGCAGTTTAAATGTTTATTGGGCAAGGTCTTAGTCTTAGCCGCATTTATCTTTATCGTTTTAGCTTACTACTTCATATAAATACTACTGTTCAAGTAGTTAAAGTACCAGTATATCACCCAGTAAACGCGCAAATCAATTGTAATATTCTTTCGTACATTCGTCTATCCTTGCTTGCCAGAAAGTATTAATGACCCACTTCTTAATTGTTCCCTTTAGAGAGGAGATAGAGCACGGAAATACATGAAAAAGTGAATGTATATGGGAGAGAACATCGGTCTTGACATTAAATGCTGTTTTTGTCGAACCATTAATTCCAGCTTAAATGTGGGGACCAAGAAATAATGTGAACAATAAATTCAAATTAAGAAAATGAAAACTATGTTAAAATTAATGTGTTATTAGTTGGGTAGGAAGTAGGTCGCTTTTGACTGCTGCTGCTGCAGCTTATACTACTCGTTCATTTGAAGTTTACTTCAGACATTCAAGGGAAATCAACTGTGTTTGCTCACAGATTCACTCCTAATAAAAACGGTGGACATCAGTACAATGATGGACATGTTAAGAATAGACTTCCCAATTTTTGCGGAAAAGTTATTGCCGCGACTTTCGACAGTCTCATTAATGTAAGTCTCAGTGTGAAACTTTCCTTTTTGCTGTTGTTAGCTTAGCACGCCTAGGAAAATGTACCCATTGGAAACTGACCAACGCAAACTGAAATTGTTAGGAAACTAAATTCTATCCTTTTCATGGAGGAACAAATTTTAGGTGTCTTTGTGTAGGTGGTGCATTGTTTAGGAGAGAATAATATGTGAAGAATTATGTATTTCACTTGTATGTATCTATCATTACGACACCAAAACTGTAATTATTAGTTGTCATACGTTTTGTGATCAGGCAATTATTTTCGAGCGTTTATCTGCATTGTAACAAGGTGATAGTAACGTTTTCATTATCAGTAACTTCCATGTAATTCTCTTCAGTGTCCTATGCTTTTGCCATGAGCCAGCATGATGTTCTTTTCCTATGCGTGATAATGATCGCTCGAGTTGTCAGAAGACCGGGTAGAGTCTGATTTGATTTCCAAAAGAAAGGGATGGAAAGGGAATATTTTGGCGACATTGCTAATAATGGCGCCCCTATAACCTGTCCCACGTTGTATTAATCCTGACTTAGCTACGAACGTACCTCGCGACAGGCTATACTCTGTCCGTCTCCGCCCCATTTGTCTCCACCCGCCCACTGCCACGCCTCGATCCGTGTCGTCCGCCCCGCCCCGCCCCGCCCCGCCCCGCCCCGCCCCGCCCCGCCCCGCCCCGCCCCGCCCCGCCCCGCCCCGCCCCACTCAGACCGGCCCGCCAAGCCTGCCTCATCCCGCTCTCCACAGACCTGGCCCGCCAACCTCACCCCTCCAACCCCTCCCCGCCTTCCCTCGCTGCGTCCCACCTCCCCCGTTCCGTTGCACCACGCCCTGCGTCGTCGAGCGGCTCCTTCGCGAAGAAGCAATAACGGGGCGCCGGCGCGTGACCCCGCGCCTCGCCAGCCGGGCGATGGATTAACGCGCGATTGCATCGCAGCAGCCTCTCGCCCTTCCTCGCGCGCGCCAGATTGCTATCGATACCGGTCGCTCTCGCCCGTTCGCGCGCTGTGTCCCAGCCTAATTGCACCAGGAAGCACCGCGGAACCGAACTGTTAACCGCGGCTGAATAACTATTTTTATATGGGGAGAGATCGGGACTGTCAGAAGGTACCTCTTTATTCTGCAATGGATTCGATGGGATCAGCTGGTAGTGGTGTGGCGTCGGTGCATTTGAAGTGAAAGATGTACAAGGACGACTTCAAAGAAAGTTCATTCTTTTCTCAGTATAAGCGAGGTGGGGGGCTTTTCTCCATCCGACAGCCGGTTACCCTTTACGTCCCGACGGGACGCATATTCGACCATACGCTAGAGACCAACGGGCTCCTGGGGTCAGCAGAGCGCCACGCCCTCCGCAACACATACACGAGACACAAGTGACAAACAACCAAGCCCAAGGCCCGAAGCGCTGAGTCGGTACACGCCCTTAGTCATCTCGGCCTTCCAGGACGGCCATCTTGTCTTGTACCGTGCAAAAATATTAGAATATCATTTATTGAAGGAACTTAGAATTAATTGTTATTAGCCATTATATCTGTCTTATTAGTACTATTCCACATAGTTAACACATGTACAGCCGAAGTATCTTTCGGACTTGGATATTGCATGAATTGATTCTCTTTGTGCTATTATATTGAAAAAATCTTTAGAAGTCAGGGAAAATTCTAAGACTGTTATATACCTATTATTCGTGAAATAAAAGTATGAGATATTTTTTGCCCTATTTTTATTTGTTGAGTTTCGAAAAAAAAAAAATACTTTATCACAGCGAAATTAGAGAGCTGACAAATTAGTTTTAGGCTTGCTTTAATATTTCCTTTAAATAGTGTGGGTAGGGATGGCATCGGGGTGACTGCAAATCTAATCAATGATTTTTTTAAATACTGTGGAAAACCGGGAAAATTCAGGAAAACTTGTTTCAGGACATTAGTGCCCATCCTGAAACAGTAAAGCGAGTTGGATAGTCTTTACCAACATATTTGGCAGTTGAATTGCTTAATTCATAATCTACTTTTGTATTAACGAGCTGACAGGTAATGAGATGGCAATTTCTTGAAATATAATCGCTCAGTAATTGTCACTGGCTTGTTAGTTTATATTAGTTACGTACTTTAATCATTAATTGTTTCATGTGCCATTAAATTCGCATTAAAAAAGGCAGCCGTCATTTTACGAAAGCGTATCATATTTTGACTCTAAACAAATTAAATACGTCTATACTTAATTTAAAACCGGACTCTTCAGGATAAAAAGAGAGAAAATGACTCAGAAATACAATGTTTCAAAATGTGCGTAGTATCAAGAAATGTTTCTTGGTATCTAGGTCACTTCACATTTCGTAAAACTGCGACCGAAAGAAAGTACGCAATGGGGGCACTTCAGTGTTAGGCTGCATGGGATATCGGTGGTTCATTTGTTCATATATACTTGGGTTTTCTTAATGTGGCGTCTCAAGGTCGCGCGCGGAGGAGGGAGAGGAAAGGCAGGTCCAATAGGGAGCCGCAAAAATCGGAGCTGTAGTGACGTTGCAGCTCCCCATTGGAGTCTACCTTCCCTCTCCCTCCTTCGTGCGCCACGTTAAGGAAACCCAAATACAAAGCAGGGATGTCCAACTTGGCGACCCGAAATGCCATTTATTGTGGCCCGCGAAAGCTTTTAGTCAAACGTGAAAGCCCGTTGCATCCATGTTGGGCGAGAACATTGTGCTCTTAGCAAACGCACTTTGTTGTGGTCAACACCCCCTTAATGTAAAAATACGTTTTTAGATTAATTTTTTATTATTTTTTTTCTTCCAATTCAGAATTTCAAAATCATCTCAATGTGTTTTACTGCTTTATGCGCGGAACGGGCTGATATCACACATGGTTCTATCCCTCCCTCCGTTTTAGAGCAGCCAGCGAAAGTGCCGAAATCAGCAATAGGGGGACACGTGTGGTTCGCCCGAGTAATGAAAATCAGACCCGCAACCTTGTTACAGGTTTTAAGTTGTGTCCCTTGGGGCCTTACAAGTTGGACACCCCTGATGTAAAGGATCCCATAGACCGGCGCGGAACATATGCAGCATTCACGAAATGTCCGCAGCGGAACTTTCGCGTCCAGTGGGAGCTTATGAACACGTTCAGACCTGCGTGGCAGGCGAGCGTCGCGGCAGCGAATTGGCAGCGTTTAATCCGCGGTGGATTTTGTTTCGCCGTAGGACGCGTTTTTTTCCGCTGCCGCTCAAGTTTCGCTGTGAACAGATCTCGAATATTTTCAGCTCGCCAGTGAATCTGGCACGAGAGAATGGGTCAGAAAAAATAATGTTCAGTAATTTAATTAATTTAAAATACCATTAAACTTCGATTTTTAAAATTTTGTTCTTAAATTTTTGTACATTTTTTAATGAAAAGTTTCAATGAGTGCAAGAGCAATAACAAGTTGTTCTTTAGATAAGATAGCTTCATAATTGTTAAGTGTCAGATTTTCTTATGTTTTCCGCGATCAGATTCAAAATTTCATCAGAACTGTCACTGGTCATTCTAGTGAATTCAAAAGGGATTCTCGGGGTGGCATAAAAGTGTGAAATTCTCCGTACATTTCCCTTCTAGGTTAAAATCACGGATCCCTTTTATAGGTTTTGTAAAGAGATATTAACAATTTGAGGGAAAATCGTAAATAAAGAAGGAAAAAGTACCGTACCGAATGTGTTCAGAAAACGTACTACGAGTAACTCGATGATGGGAAGTTTTCCGTGGTTTATTCGATCAACACAGGCGAATGCTGGAGCAATACCCTAAGAAACGGGCCACGGACCGCGCGCGATCTTTCCTTCCTCTTCCTTGTCCTATCCCCTCTCTTTACACACACACACTAACATGCACTACACTACCACATATTCCGGGAGACCGGTCGGGAGCTTAGAGCTTGTCCCGGCTGGGGCGATACCCCGCTGATGGGAAAGTCCTTGTTAGGGGGAAACTTCACTAGACGACGGTAGGTTGGCACCGGATCTCGCCATCCAGCTGGGGAAGATCACCGCCATATCTCGAGGAACTATACTACACTTACGGGACTAATGACCTATGCTGCTGACCCGCCCGGAATCACCGATCAACCAACGAGTAACTCGGCATTTCTATCCTCTGCATGAATAGAAGCGAGAGTCTTCTTTAGCGTATGATAACTCACCAAACGCTGACGCATAATTGACTCTCCGGAGTGAACGGACCCGCGAATTCCGCCGCCGCATCTAGCAAGGGAACTTTCCGCGCCGGTCTCTGGTGGGAGCCGTAACTCGAGGCCCGCGAACGCAATTGAGTCTGTACTGGAAAACCGGGTACAAGAAAGCTGCCGTTGGGCGCTGTCGATTGCGGATGCCCCTTATTACGCGAACGAATTATCGCCCCGGACCGGCAGCCGCTGTGGTCGCCGCGATAAGCGGATGGTCTAGGGGAGGGGAGGTGGCGAGATGGCTGGGTACGGCAAAGGGAGTCGAGCAGAGGGGACGGGGCGGGGCGGGGTGGGGAGCGTTAGGATGGGCGGCACACAGTGTTCGGATTTGCTATACCAACAGGGCAGAACTGAAATAGCGAATATTGCACCTTTATTCGCTGACATTTTCGATTTTGTAGCGGCCTTTTAGTGTAAAAGTAGAACGAAAATACAATTTAGTAAATGATGACCATTAGAAGTGGCACTTTCAAGAAAATCACACATTCAATCTCCGATTATTGCGTGATTTTTAATGATTTTTATACAAAAGATAAACTAATAATTTATCTAACAAATATTTATTTTTCACAAGTGTTTATTGAACAACTTATTTATAACATTTTATTTACATAACATTTTATTTATTTAACATCAAAGACAGTTAAAAACTGTATGTGACGTGCTGAGGGGAAAAGTGTATTATGTCACGTTTTAATTCTAATTGGATTCCAAATACGGATTTGTCATAAGTACGAGTATGTATTGATATAAAACGTTGTTACGTCAACCCCATTTAATGGGGTGTCGTACCACAGGATATTGATGGGATCTTGGAACAAAATGAAAATAAATAATTAAGATTCTGTAAAGAATATTGCACATTTTGAGAATATTTTTTTAATGTTATTGAGCATGTAATAACAAAGATAGAAAAATCCATTCTACTCGTCTTTAATATTCTTAAAGTAATATTTCGGTTCTACCGTTAGGAAATCAAAAAAAAAAATAGATTTTTTTTTTCAAAAAGGTACTTTAGGCATTATAGATAGCAGCTGGGAAAAGGATGGAGCAAAACCCAAGAGCTAGCTCAGATGAAAGAAATTATAAAATTAGTACGAGAAATTCTGTGCCATTCTGTAGCATCACTAGTTACTTTTTCGCTCTTACATCGTAAGAAGAGAAAGTATTGTAATCGTGCGCCGGAAAACTGTGAATTTTCGACCCAAAAACTTGTTGCCCGGCCCTGGTAACGAAAAAGTAGTAAATGATCCTAAATACAGTAAATTAATTTTTCTAACACGTTGTGTAGTCAGAATCTGTATTTTGTGGATCCTTGATACCGAAAAATCAATTAACGGGAAAACGTCGTCTGTGTTCAGCCGATTTTCTTCAAAATTGATATTTCTCGATGGATTGAAATGAACTAGTGCCCTTGCGAGTTTAAAACGGATATTTTGATTTTTCGAAACCCCTGGGACATTTTCCAAATTTTCAAAAAATGGCTCCATCGTATTTTATTTAAATTTTGTTGTTGGATAGTGTAAAGGACATTTAAGAGAATGGTCCAGGTGTCATTTTAAGTAAAAACCGTGATTATTCGAAAATTGCAAAAATTCAAATTTTTTTCTGAGTCTTCCTACAACTAAAATATTAGAGATATAGATTTGTTCCCTTAATGTTATCTGTTCCTTAAAGATAGATTTTGAAATAAGGTCATGTACAATTTTCCGAAAATTTTTGCGTGAAAGTACGGGCGAGAAAGTACGTGCTGTTTTAGCCCTAGTTTACGGGTACTATTATGAATATTCTTCACCCAAATTGAGACTCAGTAAAATAACGGTAAAATTTTAGAAATGAAAATTGTCGATAAGTATTTTAATATTGAGGTAAATGCTGAAGCTGTGGTCAATTGTTTCATACTTACAGTTGGTATAAGTGTATAGTGTTACAAAGCCGCCTCTATGTCGTTCTTTGTGTAGGTGTTAACCGCTGGATGAAATTTGACACAAAACAGGTGAATTAAATTTAAAATGTGAAACTGTTATGAAAACTCTCACATAAAACAAACTATCCAGAAGTGCATTGAGTGCCCGTAGAACAGTAAAGACGTTCATAGATGGAAAAACTGGCAACTAATACGCGTGTGGGAAATGCTCATAGACACAAGGATAATTGCATCATTTTCTAAGAGTTCTTAATTACACATGTAAATTGGTTATTAACGAGATAATCACATGTCCACTCTTATAGTACAACAAAGTGACGTAATGCTAATCTACCACAATTGGCAATAAACGAAAATACTGCTGAGCCCATTAATTTTACCGAGGAGTGTAAATAAGTTTTTTAAATTATTTTATTTATAATTATTAATTCTTGATGTAAAATACTTTAGTGTGTCTCATAGTGCCTTCTGCCTCTGACCATATCCCTCACTTCTTTTGCTGTAATCTTTCAGGAATTATCGCGTTGTAATGCAACAATAGAACGCCGCAATACAGCAGTTTGATTTACTCAGAATAACTTCGCATTGTTGGGTGGTGTTTGTGGGTGTATGGAAAGAACTTTTACTCGCATATTCTCGAATTTGTGTTGGTGAATTACCTTTAAACGAATTAATTTTTTGCACCTAATGTGCTACGATTGGTAATGTAATGAGTTTTAGAAGTAATGGCTGAGGTGTGTTAATATGAACAGAAATGTGGTATCATAATTTTATGTATTGTACTAACCATTACTGACGCGAGAAAGTACGTGCTGTTGTAACATCTAGCTTTTTAATCCGTTTTTAAACTTCAGTATTGAAGAAGCAGTTTTCTCTCTTAATGTAATTTATTCTTGAATAGATCTGTAAATCACTTAATGCACTTTTTTTTTTACAAAATATGAATAGATTTGGCATAATTTTGAATTATATCGTTTGAATTCAAGAGATATGTGAGATAGGTGAAATATTAGTAAGAGAAAAGTTGCAGTATTATAAAATTTCATAATCGTTTCCAATAATTCGTTATGTTCTATTGGAGCATTACTAGTTTAGTTCGTCGACGGCACTGAGCTAAATTGCGAAGAAATTGGCGCAGCAACTTGAGCACAAAGCGAATGAAGTGCGCTTGGGAACCGAGTGTCTAAGACGTGGCCACAGAGGGCAGCACGTTACAGAGCTTTGCACTGGGGCTGTGCTTTCTCTCCGCTGTCGTCTACCTTCATCTCCGCGCATTTTCTAGGCTGCTCTGCCGGATTTCTGACCGTGTATTCTTCCGCTCGATACAGAATTCGTTTCATCATTGTGCATATGCGAGTGTGTTCATTTTACATGGGATATGGCATTAACCTTTAGTGAAGTTGAATGTTGAAGCTTTTAATCAGTGTGAGTGAGTGAATAAATCATGAGTTCATGGAAAAAATGTCATGGATTACGAATATCAGATCAATGTTCATTGTGCCATGTTTATCAATAATTTATTTTACAAGACTCAATTTTGTAGTACATAAAAATATTTATCCGAAATTACAAATCTTGTTTTAAAAAAATATCTGTTTATTATTTTCAGTGACAAAAAGGTATAGAAGATTTTAATTATTAAACTTGTTATTTGCGACGGAAAATTAACGAGAACACGAAAGGTGTACATTTACGTGCACATCGAAAATCAAATTAAACGTTCACGTTACGTTGTGTGAACTTGGAAGTTTCTTACAGAAGTCATGGGTGTTTGCCTTGACGATAATTTGCCTTTGCACACTAGATAGTAACTGGCCAACATTGGCTCTTGATCGCTTATGGGGTATCCGTTCGGGAAACAATGCAAAACACTTGAAACTTTTTTTTGGTTTGTTTCATTGATATTTCTTGTGACTCGCCCATTCAACAACCCAGTTATGTGCGAGACAATTTCGATGTGATTGTTTTCTTGATGTACATATGCTGCTTTTTATTCGTTTTTGAATTACAATTTTCTCCGTTGAAATTCGTTTGCTTGATTTCATCAACCGGACATTTCATCACTGCACACCAACACCATCTAGTTAAGTTTCTAGTGACGCATTTCTCTCTCGATTTGACGTGTGCCAGTCGACTCCACATTTTAAACAGTGTTATGAGTGACACTTGAAGATATCCTAAACGGAAAATACAACTTTTAATACAAAACACTACTTCTAATTCAGTGCAAGAAGATCGTAAGCGTTCCGGGATAAGGAATGAATGCGTACAACCGTTGTAATGTATTAGGAAATTAATTTCTTTGTATAGGTCCACACCTTGCATCGCAATTCATAGGACTTGAAAATATATAGCTATCCATATTTCATTTGATAATTAACTTCCCTCACTTAATGGTTATTTGACCTGGCCGTTTTGCAATTCTTTGTAGAGCAAGTAAAGTGGAGATGGTTTTGTTAGATCACGAAGAGTAGAGAAAAATCGCGGTTTCTCTACAATATTGGAAAATCTTAATGAGTGAACAAATTCACTGGTAATCTTGCTGAAGATACTCCAAAATAATTTAAAGAGCTTTTCAGCACCAACACGAAACAACGCACAAGAACAAGTAGATGAATTCTAATTGACTCATGGAATGATCAATTCTAATTGAATCATGGAATGATCAGTAAGTCGAATAATATTGTTTCCGTGTTTATAGCCTCATTTTCTGTGAGAACGTTTCTCCTTTTTTTTCTTTCTTCCAAATATATATGAACTATTTTCCTACGAATTGCGATAACGGTTTTCATACCGTAAAAAATGGTCCCAAGAAATTAAGGGATTGATGAAAATTAAAAACGGATTGGCAGGATGTGCAAATATTTGGACTGGCGCGATCCCAGCCCGAGACTTTTTGTGCGGGCAGATGCTCCAACCGACTGAGCTATGGCATCAAACTTGGCGTAGAATCAATTCGTGACCAAGTTTAACCATTTAACCATTATACGAGGATGCAAGAATTCTTGCATGATGATTTTAACAATCTTATAACAATCAGCAATCGTAAATGCGATGCTATTGGATTGTCATTCCATTCCTACTTCGCTCTTCATGCATATTGTATCGCATGTATGCAGGGCATGTGCGTAATATGTTTGCCTCGAAGAAACACATTCTTTTTGACTGATCCATAAGTTTCAGAATCACTGATTCGCCTATAATACTTCTAAATGCGAAGTCTGAATTGAAGAGGTCGAGAGAATATAGTGCTAACCCTTATTTCAAGAAATCGGAATGAAAATATTAAAATGTGTCCTAAAATAAAACCCAACCTGAAAGAAATGCTGTACAAACTCTTCGTTAAATTTCAGTAAATGCGTAGACAGCAACAAGAAATATGAACAGAAACTAAGACATGTCTGAATTTACAAAACCTTTGATTTTCCTCCGGCTGACCAAGATTACAGACATGTGGGTTTGCCCTATCTTGCCCGACCCCTCAATTGTAGAAACGGTGATATGCCGCGGGCAAGGAACGGGCGGCGCGCGGGCTGTGGGAGGTTCGCATCCTAGCGCCGGCTCTGACGGCCGCTGCCGCCCGCCGCTGCCGCCCGCCGCTGCCGTCATCCCCAGCCCGCCGCTGCCCCCCGTCGCCGCCCGCCACTGACGCCGCCCGCCGCCACCGCCGCCCGCCGCCGCCCGCCGCCGCCCGCCGCCGCCGCCGCCCGCTGCCCGCCGCCCCCCGCCGCCAGCCGCCGCCCGCCGCCGCCCGCCGCCGCCCGCCGCCGCCCGCCGCCGCCCGCCGCCGCCGCCGCCGCCCCCCGCCGCCCGCCGCCGCCCGCCGCCGCCCGCCGCCGCTCGTCGCCGCCCGTCGCCGCCCGTCGCCGCCCGCCGCCGCCCGCCGCCGCCCGCCGCCGCCCGCCGCCGCCCGTCGCCGCCCGTCGCCGCCCGTCGCCGCCCGTCGCCGCCCGTCGCCGCCCGTCGCCGCCCGTCGCCGCCCGCTGCCGCCGGCAGCCGCTGACCGCTACCGCTTCCACCACTGCCCGTCGCCCGCTGCCGCCGCTCGACGTGTAATTAGCGCGCCGCTTAATGAGAAGCCACCCGAGGGGAGTCTAGGGAGGTGGAGAAGGGCAAATGAGCGGCGATCCTGCCTCTGCTCGCCGCCCATTAGCTGCGTAAGCTTTTAATAATGCCGCGTGACAATTAAAGCCGGGTATTAACATTCTGTGGTCGGACGCGCCGCCCATCTGCCCCCACTTTCATTCCATCCCTCCCTCCGATGCCTCTTCCTCCCCCAGCTCTTCCACACCTTCCACTTCTCCATTCTTTTTCCATCCCTCCCCCTCATTGTCTCCCACTACTCCGCCTTCTTTTCTTCTCCTCTGCCTCCTGAACGCCTTTGCTTCCTCGTTTATAATACCATTCCCCTCTTTTACCCTAATGGCTCATTATATGCCTTTCCTTGTTACCTACCTCTGCCCCATTGTTGAGCATGTCGGTACAATTATTCTCGCCCCTCTACCTTCCTTCTACAAATTATTCTTGGCTACATTCGTTTTCACTACCCCCGTCTCGCATTTCTAACTCGTCTCAGCGCACTATACTCTTCCGACTTGCTCGTAGCCGATGCTCTTACACCTTTCCCACATTCTCAATTTCCATTTATATTCTTTACACTTATATCCTCTTTCTACGTGTTTACCTTCACCACGTTACCGTACGAAGCGTGAACACACCTTGTTTTTTCTCTCTCTATCCCTTCTCCATTTTCTTACATCTCACCTCCCCGGCCGAACCCGTTTCCTTGGAACACTGTCCCCACTCCCAACTCCCCGTTTCGTCCCTTGCCGCGCCGCCCCGCCTCGCCTCGCCTCATTCCGCCCGCCCACGATAGCGCGTCCGATAGACGAGATTGGGGCTTGTTTTAAATAATTAACGCAAGAAGGGCGCGCGCTGTCTGCCTGGGATGTGTTTGTTAAAAATGACATCCGGTGCCGGTGCCGGTGTGATGGGGATGATCCTGGCGCGAACCGTCGTTTGAGTCGGCGCCGTCTAATGACGCGGGGACGATTAAGGCTGCCCGTTGGCCAAATTCTGAAACATAGATGCACGCCCACAAACCATAAATTAACGCCAACTTTTTAATATTCTTTCCGTCGTTAAAATGCGCTGATAAATTAATGAAAGCAATTAGGGAAGTAAACTGTGAATGTTTTTTTAGGTGTGTAATTAAAAAGTGAGCCAGAGACGTGTGATAGCTGTCGCTGTGGAGTGATGACGGTGACGTAATTTCTGTCATGAAGGAATGTTGCACGTAAGGTGTAAATTGTACGATTTTTGTTAGTGATAAGTATAAACATATCTAGATCATATTAACAATGAATACACTATTAATATATTTTTAAGATCTCGTAATTTGTCTAAATCTAATGCTAATTTTATAGTGTAATGTGGTCTGCCATTTTTGGAAAAGATAATTTCTATTGGAGTTTATTTTTTAAACATGGATAGTTCAATGTAGCAGCTTATTATCGTGTTTCAAAGCACCTTTATATGCACATTTTTTGAAAACCGATTCGTGTAGTGAAAGTATTGCTTTTACTGGAACTGACAAATTGTATCGTGTGTTCAGTACTAGATCGCGGGCAATAATCAACGTACGTAAGAATAATGGGTTCCTCACATTTTTCATGCCATTATAATATTATTATACTTCTAAATCTGACGGTAGCAATTTTGTAATACGAGAAATGGATTTCTTTCTTTTGCAAAACTTTGACGATGTGTCAATTGAATGAAAAAAGTAGAGAACAATTCGTTCATGACGACTTTTTGGTCTATATTTCACTTTTGTTAGAGATGAAATATTTTACAAGAGTGGGAAACAATAATAAATAACACTAATTTATGCGGTGCATGCTTTATTATTTACTTGATTTTTGCTTTATTTCGCTTTATACCGTACTGTTGTTTGATTTTTAATCCCAATTATGCGAAATATACACAGAAACCTGTATCAGATGTCAAGATATATAATCAATTGAAACGGTTCTTATATTTATGTTAGATTAAATTAATAAATAATAGCATTTATCATTCTTCGTCCCACGCTGGAAATACCACTCAAAACGTTATTTTATTGCTTGAAAAAATAATATATACTATGCCTTCGAATATTTATATTTATCTTTCTCTTTCCCTCGAACTAATCCACCGATTTTCAGTAAATTTTATTTTGTGTAGGTTGGCGAACCCGTGTCGTACGGGAATGAGAATGTTATCATCATTTTTTGAGAATAGGATACGTGGCTTAATATTGGTAACTATTCTTATCTCTTACTTACAACGTAAATGAAAACAACAAAATTTCAAAATTCAACATTGCCACCGCAATAATGTTGGCTGGTGCAATTCTGTGTTTATTCCTCTATAAAAAAAAATGTTACCTTTTACTGCGATTCTACTGTTCCACCTGACATTGCTATCACATACACAAAAACAATAACAACAAATACTAAATTTTTTTTTTGACAAAAAACCCTACTTCTTACATAAACACACAGAATGAAAATAATTCACACATTCGCGCATTATTTTTATGACCATTTACTTTCGAAACTTAATATCCTATTTGTACTGCTAAAAGAACGTTTCATTCTTTTATTTACGCGTCGAAATAATTTGAAATGTCCTTCTCTGCGTGTAGCGGTGTCAGCGTCACCCATGCTAGCCGCTCGCACTCCGCCGATCTCGAAATTAAAATTCTTTTAAATTAAAATCCATTTCCATAACCATTTTCTTGTGTACACATATCAACATATACTTTCATTTTACTCGACACATAAACACCACGTTTTCGACCGGTAAATAGAGATCTGGCCTACCTCCTCCATCAACCATGCGGTCCACACAAAGTCTAGCATCCGTCTGTCTTCTTGTTGCAATGCCTTCCCACCAAGTCTAAAAAATTGCCGTGGTCTTCGTTAACTTACCATAGAATGTTATTTCGTTTTCTCGTTTCCTTTTGATAGTAATCGATCTCACTCCCCTCCATAATTCAGATATTTTTTTAGTTCTATCTTCCGCATTTTATTATTTTTCAATCCCTTTTAATTTATTTTACAATTATTACTTACATCATGAACTTTCACCTATTGCCTTCGATTGTTTTTCGAAAATATTGTCCCTTTTTATTTTCTTCCAAAAATTAATGTTTACAACTTAAAACCCCTTTATTTATCCCGGTCTGTCTGTTGTTCAACACCGTTCCTCAGCTCCGGCTCAATATAAATAAATCCCTCGTTTTTCCAGTTCCTCCACTTGTGTACTGAAATCATGTCGTTTCAGGAACTAATAAAACAAATTATTGTTTTAACGAATCCTTATGAATCGTCAAACAATTTTTTAAGCGGAGATCAAGAAAACATAATTTCAAAATAGATTTGTTCAGTCAGTTAAAGGTCAATATTTACCGAAAACATATCGCATTCAATATGAAATAATATTAAAAATGTTAAATATTCGTTTGCAAATAATAGATACTTTTTCTGGCTTAAGATTCGACTATACTTCTTTCGGCTTCTGGTATGTTCACCATACCATACCTTCAACACACAATGCCTTCTGGTATGTTCATTCGGTTTATGATTCGAAAATGGTGAATCAGATTTACGGTAATGAAGGGTATGAAGAAACAATTATTAAGAGGGGACATGTATGACATCCAGAATTGTTAAAATTCGTAGCTATTTTTTCATTACTCTCGTAAGAATTTTCTTTCTTCGAAAATGTTATACCAGCATCGAATTTTGAACAGGACTCCCCCCCTATTTCGGTTATTATATTTTATGAATAATGCTCTCTTTTTTTTCACAAGAATGTCTTTTCCAATAACAGATTAATAGGTAGAAAAGAGCCTTTTTAATATGTTTTCAAGCGGTTTCAGTAACACAGTTTGGGGAAGTGGGTTCGAATTTCGTGGGGAGGAGTCTAATTTGGTGTACGTTTCTCCCCACTAATGGTTCCTGTTTCGTTCCCCAAATTGATGATTCCCCTCATTTCGCCTCCTGCGGTCGCAGGCGCAAGCGCAGCGGTGACTGGGACTAGGGCGAGGAGCGAAGGCGTTTGTGGTAGTGTTGTATGTACAAGAAACGAATCCTTCAGCGTATTTGTGATTTCTCTCTCTCTCCTCTCTCTCTCTCTTCTCTCTCTCCTCTCTCTCCTCTCTCTCTCTCTCTCTCCTCTCTCCTCTCTCCCCCAGATAGTGCTGATAGGAAAGAGGCGCACGAGGAGCAGGTTTGTATAGGTGGTGCTGTGGACATGAGAAGACGGGTAATTTCATTAGGGTCTGGGCTCTAGGGAGGTTATTTTCTTAGCGGGAAGATTTGTGGGAAAATATGACTTGTTTCATTAATGTTAATTAAATAATAATCACCTATAAAAATTAAAATTACGTACTTATAATTAGATTATTTTATTAATATTGTTTGTTTTAATTCCATGGTAAAGTGAATGATTAGTGTTGTGATGTTTACTTTTGCGACCATAACGAAGATATCTCAATTCGTAGAGAGGCGCAGGGCGTGCTAAATTAGATTGTCGGTGTATGAAGAGTTAAGTTTTAAACAGTTTTCTTGATCTGTAAGTTACTCTTTTTCTTAAGTTTTTTAAATAATGTAGGTCTATTAGAGGATTTTTTTCATATATGTGAAAGTTCCGAAAATGTGCTGTAAAAGCGTGAGCGTACCTTAAGACCACCTCAGCAGACTTTCCTAAAAACTGGTTACTGGCACGAGAGGCATGAAGCAGTATGAGTTGCTTGCAATACTAGTGTCATTTTTGAGTGATAATCACACGGGAGAGATGCAGTGCTATAAATTGCCAAGCTACATCATGTAAATTCCTGATAGGGCCTACGACATCTAGAATGGCAACACAAAAGACTAGGGTTACTGTCATTCATGAATGCTGTACGTTGTAAACCGTAAATTTTATATCGCCCTTGTATGTCACGTATAGTTTTTTTTCTTCGAAAATCAATGCCGGTTGAGTAAGGTCAGAGAATCTGGCATTGTCGGTGTCTCTGCAGCGCCCCTGATGGGGAGGTCGTAGGGTTCGAGCCCCGGTGGCGGCGGATTGTCGACACTAGCTAGCTCGACACGCTCGGTCGAAGTCAGATGCTGCCTGGATGAATATTCTAGCGAACGAGTGCTCTAGTCGGTGCGGCTTTCTCCGATTTTTAAGAAGCGAATGGCGCGGCAGTACCTTAAAAGCGGGCCGTGAGCTGCACACGATCTTTCTTTCCTCATCCTTTTTCCTGCTCTCTCCTTCCACATACTTCCGTTCTATCACAAAGGTCTGGAGTTGAGAGCATGTTCCGGCTGGTGCGGTGCCTCTCTGGCCGATATACTCGGAGGGTAAGACCCAGCAAACTGACGTGTAGGTCGGCGCCAGATCTCGACTTACAGCGAGGGAGGAGCACCATCACCATCCGACATAAAACGTTCACTACTCTAACGGAACTAATGGCCATAACAAGTGACGTGCCCGGAAACCGTTAACGAAAACCAAATGAAATCAAGTTGTAGGTTTGCAGAAAACGAAGCTGGAAGCTTTTTACTTACAATGTTGCATTTGCCCAGCGATATGACGGTAACGGTGGAGCAGAGTCGGGAGACGACGTGAGGGGCGGCGAGTGGCGGTGGGCGCTGTCCATGATTGGGAGTGGCGCCAGCAGCCAGAGCAACAGCCTCTACTTACAGGGCGGCCGCCGCCGAGGACCTCCTCTTCCGCCGCCGCCGATTCTAACTACCCCGCCTCTAATTAACGCGACCACTGTGCCGGTGTCGCGTACTTGGAAACAAGGCCCAATTACGCGTGCACTGCGACCCACTCCGCCCGCCCATTCACCCACCCACGGCAGTTTTCCTCCTCCTTTCCGCGAAAACGCACTTTTCTCCCAGCACTGCGACACGCCCACTTCACTTGGACTGGCGCTGTTTTGTTGTATGAGTTTGGCGTGCATCAAACCATGTCATTTTGTGGCGAAGTCGCCTGTTGAATCCAAAACTGGCCTGCCTTCTTAATCGTTTTTTAATCCTCAAATTACTCTTGTCTTTATAATTCTTATTCGTACGCACTGACAATCTGTAGTATATTCAATGAGAGTGTTTAATATTGTGTTACAATTCATTTCATTCGCAATTTAAGTTTCAACTTGTTACTTCAGCCTGATTTATGATTAGGCTGTTGACAGACAACTGTACTTGGGTCCACAGGCCTTTCTTACGCGTCATTTGTGGTCCGTGTTATTGATATTGTGCTGGTCACAATGCTTGGGTATCTTTTCACATAAAAGTGATGCTTGGCTTTTAAACTTTTGCTTATAACATGGAGACATGATATGGGTTTGTAATTCCTAGGATATGATTTGTTATTACTTTTGGGTAGCAAGTAAATACCTTGCGTCAGAAATTTTGGATACTCATCAGTAGAGACCAGATTTTTATGTAATTACATATTTTTTGTCTTTCTACTTACCGTTCTCAAATTTGTAATCTTGGCGAATTGGCCCCGTCCTAACACAAAATTCAATTTTTTCTTAATATATTTTTACATATTTGGTACTATATTACATATTTTACATATTTAGGTATTTTCACGCAATATTTTGTATTATATTTATTTTCTTCAATTTTATTACATATTTTTTTAGATTTATTATTAATTCTGCAATTAAGTGTCGTAATTTGGCAGAATATCTTAACTTTACATGCATTCAGCTTACATTTTTTGACTTACAATATGTTACAAAAAAGTAGTTAATTAAAAATATTTTTTATGAAAAGAAATATTTTTTTTAACAAAATCAGCATTTTTTCGTACATTGTTACTGCGTGCTCTCCTTCAGGTAGCCCATGTGTGATGTTCTCACAGTCCCGCGCGTCTGCTTCAGTTATCTCAGTGGCAGGAAGTGCGCGTGAGCGAATTTCACCTGTAGATGTGAAAAGTATCACTGACGTGGCGGATCATGCATTAACCTTAATTTTGGAGAAACATTAGCGATCGCCAAGTGTAACATTCAATGAGATTGCTTCACGTTGCAGTGATGTTTGCTGGTCGTAGATATCGCGTAGATGGTCGACTGATGTTAAGGCAACAAAATTTTTAGGTCTCTCAATTCAGTCAAACTCAATTCAGTTAAAAAAAAATGGAACGTCCATTTAAATGAATTGAACACAAAATTAAGTTCATTATGCTACGCGTTCAGAATTCTTGCAAATTCAGTCAGCCTTCATGCTGCTCGTTGTGTATATTTCGCGAATGTTCATTCCCGCCTGAGATATGGCATAATATTCTTGGGAAATACATCTTATAGCTCCCAGACTTTAGATTACAAAAACGAATTGTACGAATAATAAACCAAATCCCACCCACGTGATTCATGTAAGTCTCTCTTCATTAATCTAGGAATTTTACCATTACCGTGTCTGTTTATTTACGAATCAGTGGTTTTTTGTCAAAAATGACTTGCTTAAGGGCGGGAATATATTTTCAGAAAATGCCGATGTCTATTACTGTAACACTCGACGTAGAAATCATATTCATCAGGTGACAGTATCAACTGCTCATTACAAAAAATTCACATACAATACATGTACATTATTTTACAACACTTTGCCAGATGACATTAAACGATTAAATTCGATAGAAAAGTTTAAATCCCAAGTGAAATTGTTTCTGCTGCATAACTGTTTCTATACAATTAGAGACTATACTGAGCATCACAAGAAAAGTAACATTAATTTTAACAATGATACATAATGCATTATTTACCATTTGGACTGTATAAATGTGTATAAACAACCTGTAACAAGTATTGTACTACATCCTCCGGGTCAATGACCCCCATTTCGATCAGGTTTTTCGTCCAGTTTCCCTGATTCATTGAGCAAATGCTGAGATGGTCCCTTGTTTTGCTTCAGGACATAAATGTAACTTCATTTTCTGTTCACGTCTTCTAGAATTTAGTGGGAAACACAATTATTCAAATTATCGTTTCCATGTTGTCGCGGCAGGAAGTATTATTCCGAAGGACAACATGGATAAGAGCCAAAATTTATTGCTTATTTATCCTTGAAAATAGATTTTATTACATGGGAAGTTTTTTTTTCTGTTTTCAAAATTTATGTAGTATATGACTTAGTGTAGGTATCACAGAATTTTGAAAATGTGCACACAATTCACTTTTCCCCATAGCACGTCATACGCAGTTTTAACTGTTTCTTGACGTAAAATAAAATAAATAAAATTGCTAGTTTGTACGATGTCTTCTAATACGTCTAGTTGGGCTGCAAAACTACAGTGCTGAATAGCAATAGACAACGATTTATCTACTAATGGGAAATTTTAATGGTGCAAAGTGTGCATCAACTTATGCTCTCCAAATGATTTTTAAGACGTTTATATTATTTTTAAAATTTGTTTAGGAATTTTTTTATAAATGTTATTTCGTATTATGTAAAGGTGTTTTATAATTAGTGAATTTTAATATTATATATTTCCTCCGATTGTTCTTATTTATTACATATCTTTACTGTTTTCATTACATATTTATGTAGATATTTTGACGTTTCATACTACATATTTTTCCGGTCTCTTCTCATCAGGTTTCTGAAGAGTAAAACAGGCCTCTATGGAAATTTTCTTAATTTTGTACCGTTGAGAAAATCTGAAAATGCGCGATTTTGAGCTCGTTTCCATAGAGACGTTTTGAGTTTTCGAAAAACTTGATTAGAAATCACTTGAAACATTTGTGCTTGCAAATGCAATAATGTCAAGTAAATGACCGTGATGTAAATATTAACGACATGAGATACTTTTTAAAAAAAATTACAGTGTGAAATTTGTTAAAAAACCAAAAGAAAATATGAAAATGAAGGCAATGCCATTTTATTTAGTGCATTTAGCACTACTCGTACAAAAGGTTTTAAAAAAAATTGGAGCCGTTTTTGTGAAAATATCCTTTAAGCGTTTCTAAAAATTTGATCTCGTTTTTAAAGAAAATTGTAATGTTTTCGAGAAACTTTATAAGACATCATTTGAAGAATTTGTACTCACAAACGAAATAATGGATACCAAATGCTATTAATGTGAATATTAATGACGTGAATGATATTTTTTTAAATTGTGTAATTTTGAAAAAAAAAAAAAAAAAGGATACAGCAAAGTGACTTATATGTCGTCTGCTGAAAGAGCTAATTGCATCATGTGCAAAAACTATATTTTGAAACAAATGTGCAAATGATATCATTTTGAAGAACAGTTATTATTAAGAGGAAAAATCACTATATTCGATAATGAAGTTGTAGGAAGACGCCGACTTTTCAACTTTTGTAATTTCTGAGACTTCAGATATAACAAAACTGAGATTTGCAGTAGTATTTAAGCGTCCTTTACGCTACCCGAGAGCAAACTTTAATAAAAAAATTTGGCGCCGTTTTCGAGAAAAATTTATAAACGTCATTCATGTAAAGTATCCCTCCCTCCTCACACACACACAAATTAAAACGTAGGTGTCAAATTCAAGGGCCCGCGACGTCAGCCAAATCTCTTGAGGAATATCAATTTTGGTGAAAACCCTACTTACGGTGTAGCTGCTAGCGTTGTTCGCAGAGAGACGGACATATATTTTGCTGTCAACCGTTGTTTCTGTCCACTAAATGTAATAATTTCCTATGTATACGAATTTTTCTGCTGAAAAACCACCGTTTTTCGACGCAGCATAACATAACTTTCTCTATAATACATATGCAATATGCGAGAAAATAAAATTTTAAAAAAATTGGAGGGGGGCTCTTAAGGCAACTACATTGTTGAATCGCTGTGAATTTCTATACTGCTTTTTCGACATAACGCAAATCTTTAGAACACGATTTATAAGATTGACGATTGTTAAAATCAGTGACGTAATTAAACTTGCAAATTTATTTAAAATGGACTGATATCGATACTTTTCAAAGTAATTCTGTGTCTAAAGGTAGTCGAGTCATCGAGACAAATGTATTGTTTCAACATTTATTTTTTATTATGAAATTGCATAGTACCATTAAATACTTTCAACATGAAACTAAAAGAAATTAGCGAAAGTGCCAAGCTAAGCTAGAACAATTTGATATTCTCCTTAAGTCTGACGATGTCTAAGAAATAAGATATCTGGAAAACATATCCGATGCATAATTAACGTTTAATACAACCAATAACGAGAGGCGAGTCATTGCAAAGCAAAAACATAGCGTAAGCAACGTTATGAAAACATTACCTTAAAGGATTAATTTTCCAAGACGAAAAATATGCCTACTTTTATTTCTCTAGATCTAGGAGTCAAACATTATCGTCTCAATTGCCCTAAAAAAATTTACAGTAACTATATCATAAATTATATCGGGATGTTTCTGTTTGAAGCGTGTCTGGCCGCAGTGCATACTAATGGCACCAATCTCCCCCTCCCCCCAATTGAAGGCTTGAAGCACGTAGCTTATAACTTCGTAGTGCGCAGAAAATTCACGCTCCGCCGACCAATGGCAAGGAACAAACAAAAGCGAAGCGGTGCCCGCGCGCGCTCTGGCAGTCGGCAGCGGGCGTTCTCTAACGGTCCACGCGACGAATCGCTGATTGGTCGCTTCCGCGCCGCCGACCAAAGTACAGGGTTCGTCTCTCGTCGGTGGCGGCGGCGCCCGAGGGCGCGAGCCGACTGACAACGCGCGCGCGCCCGCCCGCCCAGCAAAAAACAAAAACCTCCGCGGGGATGCGCTGCGAGCAGGAAATGATAGAGGGAAGAGCCCACTTGGGCAGCTATCGAACGGGCGTCGTAATGAAACAGTCCCCGCGTGAAGATTCTCACCGCGGTGGCCGGTCGGAGCGGTATCCTGCACACGTCATTGCAGTCGATACAGCGGTCGGTATACTTTTGGAGCATCAAAGGAAAGGTCTGGCGAGTAAGCATTGCTGGGGCTTACAGGAAGGGGGTTTTTTAGGTCCTACGAGAGAGGTTAGGAGAGAACCAGCAACTGGGAATGGGGATGTTTGAAAAGCTACATTAGAAAAGTAGAATTAATTAAGCAATTTCCACCCAGCCTACTTGATTTTCTGATTAATGTTTGGCAGTTCTGTGCTTTCCCCGAAAACCTTGCGTGCAGGAGACGATGGAAAGAGCGCGCAGTGGAACGGCCATCGCGGGTCGCCTTCTTCGAAAAGAGGGGATAGTTGTCGAGGCCAGTCGGTGCCCGATTATACTCTTGTTTATTACAATCGATATTGTACGGTTTCTTGCAAAAAAAGTCTGCCGTCCCAGGAAATTTAGATAAGAAAAATATCGGGGGGAGAGAGGATCATTTTCAGTAGTCAAAGTGATAAATAATGATAAATCACAACTATTTTAACAGATTCAACAAATCCAGTAAATTATAAGTTAATATTTCCAACGTTTCGACCCAGAATTGTGGCCATCATCAGAGTTAATATAAGAACCTACATTTGAAGTTATTGTTTATTAATAATTGACTTAATGATAAAACTTGATTGTGACATTACAATTATCAATAACATACCTTTTGATTCACATAATGTAAGCTGTAGTGAGTAATGCAAGGTTATGTTAGTAAGTGATGAACATGTGGTTGATTGAGGGACATAATAGTTGTAAGAGATCTTAAATAACTACTTTGTACCAACGTAACGAAGCAAAATATAATTATGAATAAGAGGGGTATTACTGGGAGATAAATAGCATCAGAAAAAAATGTTCATCAATTTAACTGACCAATACTTCCCATATCCCATTTGCAATATTTTATTTCTGGTAGACTAATTTAGCTAAAGGAAAACACTTTTAATATGATATAATCAACCGTTTTGAATCCAAACTAATAATTACTGGATTAACTAATAATTGACAATATTTATTGAGTCTATTAAAAAGGTCGTGATTTATCATTAGAGGTATGTAAAAACAGATGTTAACTTATAGTTATATTACAATATATTTTACCCTATCCTCTTCTTCTTCTTCTTCTTCTTCTTCTTATTATTAATAATAATAATAATAATAATAATAATAATAATAATAATAATAATAATAATATTGGCCGACCTTATTAGTTGGAGAGAAATCAATTGGGAAGGTACCCAATCAATCACATATACACTACACCCCATTCTTACTCATCACACTCGTGCACACCGTACTACTCGTATACATACGCAAAATAGCATACTTACTACACACAAACACACCCGCTCGCCCACACTCTGTTGAGCAATATCGTTCACCAAAACCTTAGCCGAATCCAGTCGAGCAGCGTAGAGGGCGTGTGGGATCCTTTAGGGATAGCGGAGTGAATTGAGTTGAGCGAGTGATGAGTCGTTCGCCCTGGCGCGGCTGCGACGCGTCGCGTCGGCGCCTTCCTTCAACTATAATACTGAAGAGAGGTTTTTTCCTTTATGGAATCTGTTCCTTAGAGACCTATCTTTAAATAACTTCCATGTTCAATTTTTCGAAAATATGTGTAGTTTCCGTGTAATTTCGGGCGAAATATAAGCATTTTTTTTTCTCAAAAACCGCTCCATTGGTATGGTAATATGGTGCATGTACGTTTTCGGCTATCGTGCCGCTGTTTTGAAATTCTCAAAAAGTTAACATTTGAAAACTACAAAATTGGAAATAGCGATTGTTGCTTTAAACAAAATCTACTGGAAAAAAAAATTCATCAGAATATGTATATTTTTTTTAGAAAACGAGCTGATTTTGACAGGAATTTATGAAATTTCTACAAAACAAATTTCAAAAACCGCTCCAAATTTTTTCATTAAATTTTCTCTTCATATTGTAATGATCCCGCTATGCGCCGGAAAAAGAAACATTATAAATATTTTAAGTAGTAATTAAAACAAGCAAACAAGTGAAGGTGGAAGAGGTAAGACGGAAATTTGGAAATATTATTCGTATTTCGGTGAAGACGCAAGAACGAAAGTGTGGAACATTTAGAACAAAATTTAATAAACAATGTTGGACAGGGTCAAAAATTGCAGGGTATAATTTTTTTGAGCAACATTCCAAATTAGTAATGGTGTGTCGTGGGAGGAGAACGCCGTCACATGTTTACAACATGACGAGCGGCGAGAGACAGTATTTTGGAAAATAAAAGGAAGCCGCGTATAAATTAAGAAGATACGAAAAATATAAACATTTCGGAAATGGTGCAAATTTATGAAAACATTGGAGAGTTATGTGTAATCAATAGAAAGGAAATAGAACTTAAAAAAGTAACAGTGCAAGGCAGGACCGTCGGTTGTTTTGAAACAGGCGCTTCCAAAAGTCGATGAAGCCGACAGACGACGATTAGACGTGTCGAGGTTCGGATGGTGACGCGGTGTAAACACGGTAGAATTTTCTTTTAGACAAATGGAGACGCGTAGTAGGCGTAACAATGTTTAATTGTACAGTTTTGTCGGAGGACAATAGTGCCAAGCTAATTGTAAAAGTGCAACGAATGGAATTGGACAAGTCACGAAGAAACATTGGTGCAAGCTGATGGTGCCGTGATAACGGACAGCAGCATCTGACGCCGAAAGGGAAGTGGCAAAAATCTTTTGGCATTCTTAATGTTGTAGCAAGGTCAAGATTACTATATTTTTAAGACAAAATTATAAGATTTGTTGTTTTAAAGTAATATTCCCAATAACTCCAATGAATTGACTATTATCAGTTTGCAACAATTAATAGTTATTTGAAAGGATCCAACCAATGAGTAATTAATTGCAGTAAATTTTGGAAAGTGCACTGAGTAATCATTAAAGAAAAATAACTTAAAGATATAATTAGTATAAGTTTTAGCAGTGTTGTTTAATTTTCAGGAGTATTATATTTTATATGTGTTCTCTGGTTAAGGTAGCCATTTGAAAATTTCAATTACGAAGAAATAAATTCAGTTGTTATTAATCAGCTTTGAAAACAGAATTAAATTTTGTTTAATTAATGATAACAGGTTCCCAACAAATTATGAGAATTAGTTTTCCTTCAACAATAATAGTATTATTCACGGTTCCTGTACAGGCCGATTCTGCGCACCCACGGTTAAGAAATTTGTTGATGTGGTCTCCTATTATTTATTAAGACGAGCTAGTAAAGAGTAGGGTAATGGCGTCCAATGTTTAGGGCGAAGTTAATGGATGGATATATTGTTTTGGTGAAGAGAATAATAGGACCATGACAATATGTAATAAGTGGAGCCCGGAAGTTCAGGTATTTATTTTACATAAAATACACAGGCAAACTGACATTTTATTTGTATTAAAATAGGCATGAAAAAGGCATTTATTCTAGCTAAATTAGGAGTATTAAAAGGCATGTAAACAATGAAAAATCCCATTTAAAATGAATTACGGTATAAAAATAATAATTAAAATTATTCTCCTTTTTATTCTAACTCTAAAATTTACATTAGCACTTTACATGAAAGGAAACTATCTTTTTTGGTAATCTCCATTCCGCGTCACCATACTGTACGATGGCTACGAATTTGTTTTATTCGCAATACTCTCTCTTTCAAATGATTTTGTGGACTCCCTTTTGAATCTTCAATTGGCAATACTGAAAACGGAATTAAATTTTTCATTCTTCGTACATGTGTAATCGGCTGCACTGAGAACGGAATACCGTACACAGAGGGCTGCTCTCAGAAGGGATTCGAGGCTTTTCTCAAAGTAGGTTGGAATTCCTCGTGTACAAACAAAGACTGTCGGCATGAAGGAAAAATTGAAAAATTTTGACTGGTATCCCCTTCCTTTTTTTTATATAGACTACCAACAATGTCTCTGCTTTCACAGAAAGACAAAATACCTTACCTTTGTGTTGCCCAGACTTGAGGCAAGATCGTTGAGAGGGATAAAGAAGCAAAATAATGACGTAAAAGTCAGTAAAATGAAAATGGCAACAACAGGCATCAGAAACTAAAATACGCGAAAAAAGCAAAATAGAAATTAGTGAAACAACTTCAGAAGCACAATCAAGTGATGCCTATTGTCAAAAGTCATAAAACAGTAAAAATAACAAAAAGGTATTTTGCCAAACTCCTGGGCTCTAGTAATAAGTGACGGTAAAAAATACGATGCTAGTCCCATTTTCGGCTATTGTTCGGTTTTTTGTTTGGAAATTCCCAAAGAGTTAACACTTGAAAACTACAAACTTTGAGTTGGCGATTTTTGCTTTAAGCAAAGTCTGTTGGAAAAAATCTACTCTTTAAAAAAGGTCATGTACAATTTTTTGAAAAAAATCTGATTTAGCTTAATTCCTCGACTGCAATTTATGCAATTTCTAAAAAAAAATTATGTTCTCGAAACCCGCAATATTTTTTTCATTAATGTTTCTCTTCGTTTGTAACATTTTGTGGTAAATAAATAAACTAGTGGTGCTGTAGAATGGCACATACCTTCTTGCTCTAGTTAGTTTTAGAATCTCTTTGGTCTCGAGTAGCTTTTGGATTATGTCTTATTCTCTTCCCAGCTGCCATCTTTTGCCGCCGAAAGGACATTCGTTCACATTTACCCCAATTTTTTCGTCTGCCTAATGCTAGAACTGAAAGAACTACTCGCTCATGACTCCAGAACTGCAAATTCCCTCTATGACCCGGGTGGCCGAAGTGGTTAAATGTCAGGTAAGGCCTCAGCGTTTCGGAGGGAAGGGTTCGAGCCGGACCCAGGAACAATTATTTTTCGCAATTCTCTGTTGCCGCAGAAAACTACTCAGAATTCTAGAAACTTTATTGAAAATCGTTTGAAGCAGTTCTGTGATTTTCGTATTTTGAACTTTGAAACAAGTTTGTAACACTTTTGTTCGATGTGTAAAACGTATGTCACATCAAATCAATTGTTGTCTTTCTGTGCATTTTCATGAACCGATTTAAGTAAACTAATCAATCTATCAACATGGAATTTAAATACAATACCTAATGGGACCGACTTATATATAACCTTAACGGCTCACCGGGAGAGGTGGCTCAGGGCATCAACAAGTGTCATTGTAGTGCCACTGACCGGGAGGTTCTTGGTTCGAGACTTGACGATGACAGTATTTACGACACTAGCCAGATAGCTAGGTTGAGTCCTGTCGCTGGGTGGAAAAGAATTGTAGCGACCGGCTGGTTTGATTGGTAGCTTTCCGTGGTTTCTCTGATGAACACCAGGCGATTGCCGGGGCAACACCCTACCAAACGAACCGCGTGCGATGTTTTCTTCCCGTTCCTTGTCCCCTCCCCTCCTGTCCTTTTCTTACACATACTGACATGCACCACAGTACCACACATGATCGGAGACCGGTCTGGAGTTTAGAACTTGTCCCGGCTGGAAGGTTACCCTTTAGTGGGAAGTACCTGCTGGGGGAAAATCACTCTAGGCGATGGTAGGTCGGCGCCGGATATAGTCATCCAGGGTGGGACGATCACCGATACCTCCCGAGCAAAAACATGTTCCACACTTACGGGACTAATGACCTTAGGTGTTGGCGCGTCGGGAATCACACTTTATCAACCTAACAACTGTCAGTCCGTCTATGGACAACTGTAGTTCCTAACCCGTTCAGCCAATTTTCTCCAAAATTGATACATCCTGATCAAGCGGAACGGACTGGAGGCTTTGGGAGTTTCTAATGGATATTTTGATTTTTTTCCCCAAGAATCAGGCATTTTCCTTTATATGCTTCTGCCCGAGTGCGATCCATATGGCTGTGTGGCGTAGTGTTATGAGTGGCGGCAAGTTAACTGTGAGGATCTGAGGTCAGGTCACAGAGCGGAAAACAGTTTTGCTGGTTGAAAACAATTTTGGTGGTTTATGTAGTAGTGTAATATTGCGGAGCATTGAGAAACAAAGTGGTGCTACCAAAACACAACTAGTATTTTGGTAGCACCACTAGTATCTTAAGCTACTTTCGAACCCGAGGAGGGCCTCCGGCCCGAGGGGTTGGAAATCGTCTGAGGGGCAAAAACTTCAAAAAACGCCTGCGGTACTTACGCAACTTTGCGCGCGCTGCACTGCGTTGCAGTTCATTGCGGAAACAAACGCGAATGCGAAACCTCTTAAATTTGTCTTGCTTCAAAACTGACAAGATGCATTATAATCGTCAGTTGCCAATATGGTGTCAGCTAAACAAAAGTGAGTGCGTTTCAATTGCAATTGCCTACGTGTAATTGGAGAGATTTGTTCGTTCAAAATGGAAGAATGTGTGATCCTGCGGAAATTCTCGAAAATGATAACAAAGCTACCGACACTTTGCTTGCAGTGTATGAAAAGTAGTATGATATATTTGATATTTGGAAAATAACAATGCGAATTACCTAAGTGAAATAGTACTTTAGGTTATTTGCGTCCTTTATCGATAGCTATCTTGAAGATTTCATTTCATCAAAAAATAACATTTCAAAGATGTTATCGGTATGCGTTTTACGTATATTACTACTACTTGTACTAGCATCTGTCTGTAATGCATGTAATCCGTAACAGTGAAATAAAGAGTATCTGATGGGAATATTTGTTTTAGGGGAACATGCCAAAATTAGAATTTTGAGACTCAACAAAATAATGTTATGTCGTTATTTTTATGTGAGAACTATGCCATTTATTTACTGCATTTTCCTGTTTCTTAAATTTAATAAATCGAATTCATAAAAAAATGAGTTATCTGCAAGACGACGTGCATGCAAAGTCTCCAATTTGATAGTTAAATAAATTCTTGTTGGCAACGGAGATCTTGGGATTAAGTTAAAAACTTTTGTGATTGACATTTCTTGGTTCCTTAATTATTGTAAATGAGGGTTAAGTACTGATTTAGAAGTGTGCTCTGAAATACAATAATTGCTCCTTAAAACAGTAATTCATTTAAAGCGTTATAGAACGAACTAACTAGTGCATTCAATTAAAGCACTTAAAACAGAAATTTACTCTTCTATTAAATTTAATAGAAGAGTAAATTTCTGGAGATGAAGTATCCACATTGTGGTAAACTACTCCTCGATTCTTCATAATGTTAAATATTGGATCATTGCTTTATTCTCGTGCATTGGCTTTTGGGCTGCATTGCGTAGTCTGTGCTTACTCGTAATTTGGGTCTTGGTTTTCATCTTGTTATAGAACAAAATATTTAAGTGTTTTTTTAGTTATATCAAGATGTGTTTCGTAATGAACAAAAATTGGAGATTAATCTCCAGTGACCACGAAACTAGTGCATGCATTTTGAGAATAAAGAAGAAACATTATACAGTCCAAATACATCTATACAGGTTTGTTACGAATCACACATGTACTATATTGTGTCGCAATATAATGTATTAAAATCTGATAGATTCTTGTTCTTGCTTCTGTAATAGAGCTAGTATTGGGAATAATTGGTACTGAATTAGCGAACATTTAGATTCTTTATTGAACGGGAACATTTTCCCAGCAATTTGTGACATTAGAAAGTGCATTTAAAATGTTGTTGACCAATTTGAAAATGTAAAAAAGTACCTCTACTTTTGGACAACCTGTCTGTTCTTAACTCTAGTAAACTGACGCATTGAAAACATGACGACGACATCGCATCAAAATAGCTCGCACTTCGGGGTTGGCGCGGGTTGCGTTGCGCCCCTGCGCAAAGTGAACGCAAATCGCCCACCCCAATGGCTTTGACAAAACGCCCAACAAAGCAATACGAATTGCGTATTATTCCGAAACCTCCTCGTCCTAGTTTACTGAAATACTTTTGGCATTTTTCATCTCGAAATTAGCATTATTTATTTATTTAATTACTTCACAAAACCTGTCAATGGCAAAGGGAGGAGAAGTACAATCTGTCCACGTCGTTCTTGAGCCCCCAGAATACCTACCCTTACTCTTTTAATTTAATATGTTGAATTATGAATGAAAATTGCAAAGAACGTTTCTGACCAAATTTGGTGACAAGAAATATTCGCTCCCAAGTAACACACAATATTTGCATTAGCAAAAGAGCTACAGATTGTGGTTTGAATCCCTGAATCCGCTTTGCTTCCACTTCCCGCCCTAGCCGTCAGCTGGTGTAATGTTTTGTATCCACAAATCCCCGTTTTCGGCTTCTTAAAATGTGTCGATGTGGAATTCGGGAACAGTTGCTGCAGTTCGAAAATGTTTGTGGAATGCGCACAGGTACTCGTAAGTCTATTTTTACTTTTTCGTATACGTACGAATATACGGAGTAATATACTTAGTATAGAGAAAGTTATGTAATGCTGTGCGAAGAAACGGCGGCTTTTCGATAGAAAAAAAATCATTGCCGGACCATGAAAACAAGAATGTGGATAAATCCAGTTGCTAAATTAAGAAAAACTAGAAGTGCTACAGAATGGCACAGACTTTCTCATACCAATTTTTTCTATTTGCCTTGATGTGGTCTGGCTTTAAGGTCGTGCTCCATTCTCTTGCCAGCTGCCATCTATCGTCGTCCTCTGAACTTTTTTTTTTTTTTGACAATTTCTCAACTTTTTGCTTTCCTAGTAGTACAACTGAATCATTACTTCAAGAATATTAAAGAGTAAAAACTCGTTCTAATTAGAAATTTTCATTGAAAAATTGATCTAATTTTTTTCTTGGGTAATGTGTAAGTCATATTCGATGGTTCGATGAAAACTCTGATTATTCGAAAATTGGGAAGGTTCATTTTTTTTCCCTAAAACTAAAATATTGAAGATAGAGATTTTTTAAATGAAATTTATTCCTTAATGATAGGTTTTGAAATAAGGTCGAGTAATTTTGCGTGAAACAAGGCGAGAAGGAACGTCCTGTTTTGGTACCCCTAGTTATCCATTAAGGTGACCTCGTGTCAGTCGAAGCAGAGACGAGGGAAGGCGCTTTGTGTCCGCAGCAAGGTGCCGGCCTTCCTGAACGTGGTGGACATCGCCGGGCTGGTGCAAGGCGCCGCGGAGGGCAAGGGCCTGGGCAACGCCTTCTTGTCACACATCAAGGCGTGCGACGCGCTCTTCCACCTATGTCGTAAGTATCTTTTTCATTATTTATTTTCTGTCAAATTCCCCGTCGTGTTGTTCATGTTCTCCGAAATAAATCCAGAAAGCAATGTATGCATAAGAAATGTTAATTCTGATTTGTGATTGCTTGTATTTAGTTTTCTGCGGGACATTCTTGTTGTCTTACTGGTAGTGAGATGTGCTTTTGCCCTGTTTGTTGTTTATTGGTGACCTTTGGGGATCTTTAAACAGTTATTTTCTAAACGCTGTGAAATAATTCACTTTCTGGTATGTGCAGTTTTACTCGCAACTGCAGATAAGTTGTAATTGTGTCGTAAGCGATTTTGCTGAGGGTAACTTTTGAAGAAAAAGAGATTATTTGCGCAAAGGGTCAGCTGCAGGCACGGTTCCCAAAGTTTTTTAGGGCAGGTAGTAACAGTTCGCTTACTCCTTAAATATGTTTGAAATATTTTAATTGTTTCAAATAAAATTATGTTCATGGTGAGATTGATCCGTCGGATCAATAACAAAATAATTCTTTTGAATAAATTGAATAATTTACAAACAAAATTTGTATGTTGATTTAGGAGGGGCCATGTCCCCTCCCCCTTCTTAGATGCGCCATTTTGCAACAGCAGGAGTGTATTGATTCTGGAAACCGGAACACCTTTCTGGAACTGCTATTTCGAATTTTTGAATTGCTTTTGACAATAGTTTGTTGGTCAGGGGTAACACAAAATTGAACATTCCGGTACTGTGAAATATAAGGGAACATCCCTGTTGTTCAGCAGTTTAGGTATGCACCTTTTGGTTCATTTGTTAATGTTGAATCATTTCCTTGATAAAATGCTTTCGAAAAGGAAATGTACGTATTTAAAGATTCGCACTTTTCCTGCGTATCTCCTGAAAATGGGGTTTACAAAGAATTCTACTTTTTATCTTAATGCTACGGCAGTTTCAACGTGTATTCGTGCTGTTTTATTGTTTAATTCCGAGTTTCAAATCGTTCAAATGAATTTAACACTCTAGGCGAGGTCATACCTCAAACAAACCCAACAGGAGTACTATTATACAGAATGTTTAATTACGATGTGTTTGGCTTCTGTGTCAGTGGGAACGGGTTTAGGTGTGCTTCAGCGTGATCATGTAATTTGATAGTCGCAACTCTTATTCTTTGCTGTTCATTCATTAGTCCAAACTTATATTTTCTTTTTAAATTTTAGAAATGTTACCAAGTTACACATAGGCAGTCTCGTGATGGGTACGATTTTTATTGATACCGTCTCTTTATTTCAGAAGTAGATTTTTAGTGGTTCCTCCCTGTTATTACAGAGGTAGTGTAAGCGATTCCCACGAAGGATTTCCTTTTATTAAACCCTCTTATCCTCATTTTTTTCGATATAAATTTGTACTTGAGTGAATAACCTACGTATGCATATCAGTTGACCCTTAGAGAGTTCACCCGAGTATGTGCGTGCTCGCTTGCATTATGTCGTCGCCATTATAAGACCACTTACCTGTAATAAAATGTTTTAAATTTACTGAACTTTCCCGCAATTTAATAACCTGGATTTACGTGTTTTTGCCCTGCGTGCATATTCAAGAGTATCGATAAATACCTGTTCGTGGTTCCTGTTGATATCTGTTATTATAAGTGATTTAACCAGTTTATGTAATTGAGGGTATTGCACCCTGCACTGGAATGAAATAGTACAAAAACTGCTCAAACATAATCTACGGAACTTGTAGCTACAAGATCACAAGAACTCTGCTTCCTGGGGTTTCCTGCGGTAAGGGGGGGGGCGCACCTAACGCACGGGTTTTAACGTAACTACAGAAGTGTTCAAAAGCTCATTCAGTTCCTATCGACAGGACAAATTGATTGACACTTGTCCACACGTCTTGTAGAATTAACCCAATGCAGCCCCGTGTTTGCTTCCCAATTAATTTGATAAGATTTATTTAAAAAAAAGCAATTTATTTTCTCTTCCAAATTAAACAATAAATTATAATTACAATCTCTCTCAGTGTAAGATAAAGGGGGGAAAATCACAACTTTTCCATTTTAATCGCCAACACAATTCTTTAACTACTAGTCCTTTTCGGCGGAACCGTGAAACCCATTGACAACCAGCCCTCACTCCACCAAGATCAACAAATTTCCAATATAAACATTTTTTGGTGTAGATCGTAGTAATACTATTTGAAGCCCAATCTTTCTAGAAGAATTCGAGAAAAGCATATTTGATGGGGGAAGTAAGGCAATTAGGGTAATGTAACGCTGTGAATTACTTTACTCCATTTTCGACATCATACGAATAGTTGATTCTTCACATTGACGATACGATTAAATTTAACTTTATAAAATAAACAAAACATGAAGGACTTATGTCGATATTTGTGTGTGTGTGTTCAGGGATGCCAGCAATCGTCTTCAAATATATTTTTACCTTACCTTT
Organism: Teleogryllus occipitalis; assembly: GCA_011170035.1. NCBI lineage: Eukaryota > Metazoa > Arthropoda > Insecta > Orthoptera > Gryllidae > Teleogryllus > Teleogryllus occipitalis. Next base: position 113,073 of record BLKR01014842.1, on the reverse strand, counting down.
TAGCACAAATAAAAATATTTAACATGACATGAAAATACTCGCCGAAGTCACCATGCTGAGCTACTCATAAAATCTTCTTTGAACACATATACCAGTCATCTGATATCAAAACCTGCTCATTCCATTTGGGAACATTTGTTCGGAAAAACAAAAATCATGTGGCGTTTACACGTTGTGCGATATGAAAGAGACGTGTTCTGCTCAGTTTTTAGATGGGAATCAGGTGGGTTTGAATTATCTGCCTCCAGGATGTTTTGAAATACCCCATATAAGTGACAAAAATGCCCATTTTTTTTAAGTAATGCTATAAGCTAGATTTGGTAATTAACGAGTCACGTGTAGTTAAAAATTTCTTTGTGTTGATTTAACCTTGGGACGGATGAAAGTGACTCAGAATATTTCGTCATTTGCTTTTCCTACCTTTGCATTCCCCAAGAGTCCTAAATCGCATAAACTCTCATTATTTTCACGTTTGCTGTTAGTTCTTGGATAGGGTTGCTCCGTGTTCACAATTGCCAATTCTTTGCAAGTGACACAGGGGCTTTCTCTATTTGTATACGTTTTGAGTCTCCGGTATGCGTTTGTTACCTGGTGCGTTAGTGGTCAATATTCATTCTTATATTGCTGCAACTACAAGTTCTGTCTCCTTTTCTGCGTGCTTTTGTCTTCGGGCAGACTTCAATATGCGTTTGTTAGTGACCTACATTTTTGTCCAACGTTTAATTGCATGGTTGCAACTACAAGATCGGTCTCTTCTTCCACATATCTCTATGTGCTCATAGTATACTTCGTTTTCTGCTTTCTTGTCGGAATAAGCTTTCTCTTTATTTTAAGCAAATATTCGGATGCTATTCGGCGCGTTCCCATGAGAAGTGTGCTATTATTTGGTATTATTTTGACAACAATCATGTCCCGTTCGTCGTATTCAAATCTGTGAGACGGAGGTTTAAGACACTTAGGTGCAATTTTGGCCGAAATGGTTATTGGCACAATCATTTGAGTTTCTTGTACTCTACCCAGATATTATACCGTACATATAGAATTAGTTACAGTGCTTTTAAATAACACCTAATCCAGATTTAAACTTCTTCAAATCGGACTCCTGTAAAATTTAGTAAATGTGACATGATGTCTTATACCTCCGCCCCACGGAAATATACTAATATTTCGTCCATACTCCGCCTATGAAATGTTAAGCACTTTCAGAATGGAGAAACCTTGATTTTTTAATATTGATCATTGATAATAAATAACCTTGTTTGCAATTAATGGTACAGAAGAAATTGACAAAAGGAAGAGAAAGTTAGTAAATTTTGCTGAACCGTTGTCTTCTAGACATTCCAAATGACGTGCCGGCGAGAATTGGAGCCTTCAATTGGACGTGTCGACGACATTTCACATTTCCATGACAGGGGCGGGGCTTTTTGAGCCCGCTCATCTCCACGAGCTGTTTTGGAACGTGGGTCTTCCTAGAAACGCTCTTGCCCAGGGCACGGGGCGCGTTTGTGGCCTCACACTTGCCACTCCGGAGGAATGGGGGAAGAGCTGTTACCCAGCTACCACAAAAAAATCTAATTTTGTGTTGTGCATACGATTGTTAAAAGAATATATCGTTGACCCCGGTGAATAAGCTGATAAGTCATTAAAACTTAATTTTACAGGGGAGCACCAGGATCAAAGAAATAGAACGCGAGTTTTCTGTAATTAACCTGCTATTAAGAAAATATTGAGTTCTTTTCGTATTTTAAACATCTTCCATAGCCACAGAAGTCTTGTATAGCTGTGTATTCCTCGATAAGAATCATTATTTGCCTTCTGATATCCATCTTAGTTTCTCTTATCATTCTTGGTTTCTCTTGTCCTTCTTAGTTTCTCTTATCATTCTTGGTTTCTCTTGTCCCTCCTGGTTTCTCATGTGCGTTTGAGTTGTGACTTCCGTGTGTGCAGTGGCCTGTGGGCGCGCGTCCTAGGGCGGCGGGGGCCGTGGGAAAAGCGCTGTGTCGGCCGCGCCGCAGACCACAGACCGCGAGATGTCACCTGGCGCCCCGGCCGCCCGCGGCACGCAGCCTCGCCGGCCAACGCCAGCGCACCCGCGCAGCGCCTTTGTCTGGCGGCAGCTGATGGATATCGACCGCCCCGCCCCGCCCCGCCCCGCCCCGCCCCGCCCCTGCCCGCTCTGCGCCACCTGTCCGCCGCTCGTCTCTCGTGTCTTGAGAGGCCCCTCGGCTCGGGTCAAGTGCGCGATGTGCGACCGCGGCCGGGGGGAGGGCGGGCATGAACCTTCCGAGACTCGCTGGGAGCCAAACGCACCAACAGGGGTGTTTCGTGGTTAAAACGCCAGGTTCCCACGATTACTTTCCGTGGTTCTGATTTGTGGTTGCTTATGTGTCCAGAACATGTTATAATGTTTTTTTTCTCTTATATTTGCTTCTGTGGATCGCTGCACAACTGCCAGTGCAAGGTACTGCTATCGATTGACGTTTTTGCTTGCGATCATGCGAACGTGAACGTGGTGTAAGGTGAATTGCTGGAGGATTTGAACGTGCCCGGCCGCAGCAATTGATGCTCTTCATGCCTACGGGCGATTAATGTCTTCTCGAGTATCAGGCAGGGTCGGGCTCCCGAAATGGAGTTCAGTGCTATTGAATTCATCGGTTTTCGCTGACAATAAATGCGATTACCTTGAAAACATATGGACATGGGTGATTCGATGGTGATGTTATCAACTTTTTGTTTTGTATTAGTGGTTTCGTGGGTCCCCTTCGAAAATATGACGCGAAAAATCTTCGATCCACGAGCAAAGTATCTTTAGTCCCTTCCCATGGAGTTTTTTCACATTTAAAAACACTTAGAAAGAAAGCAGGAACGTTTTCGCTGAGAACACTCTCTTTTCAACAACGCATTACTGCGTTGCTGCGAGCACTATGTTTCAAGATGCTAAGAGAATGATGAGTGACAGGCAAGACTAAATGGACGGGTAACTGGAAATACGTTGACATACATTGACGTCCGTAAACATTGAATGCGGTAGGCCGCATCGTTCCTCTTCCTGGTTGCTGGTGCAGCCCGTCATACTTATGGAATAATTATTATTGCTCGCCGTACGATATACCTTTGAAGAGTTCTTTTACGTACATTCTGATGCTTTAGGGTTCTGTTACGTAGCTCTGAAACACACAATTATAGAGTTAACCTGTTCTCCGAATCAAAGGGTGTCCCTGACTACCTAGTTGGAAATAGAGGTAGATAATAGCGTGTTAGATCCGCACTCTCTCATTGAATGGTAGATATTCACCGAAGGGAATCACGTTAGCCTAATCAATGCACGATGTCCCGTAATGATTGATTATTATTGCGTATATCAGAATTAAGCGCGACTCGGTGCTTTGCGTACCACATTCTTTTTTGCTGACCTAAGAGCTGGAAAACCACTTAACCCGAGTTGTCTCAAAATCTCAGTGCTTTGAATTGGCGTTGTTTGTGTAATCTCTTTATATTTATTAATTTCCTTTTTGAATAATTAGTTTCATCTTCATGAGAACCCCCTACTCGTTTAGACCAAGGAGTCCGTAGGTGAATATGTCGAGTTGCAGCAGTGAATAATTTTGACATCCAACAGTAACTACTTGTCTTAACACCACCAAAAGTTGATTTTTGCTGCACCTCGAGCGCACATGACACGCGGAGATGGAGCCACGTGGAAACTGCGAATTTTTATCGCTGTCGGACTCGTGCGTCACAAATAGACGTAATGCTTCCCACCGAACGCTCATGAGTGATTATTTCGTGTCTCCGGGGGGCGTGCTTTGATCTTTTGCCCCGTGAGTATTTTGCACATTGTAGTTGAGAAGTGTCGCTGTTCCTCCCCGCTAGAGTGCGAGATCGAGCGTCGACCTCCACGTGGGCTTGCGCGATTTCCCGGCCCATGATCTCCGCCCCAGCCGGGACAAGATCTAATCGCTCGACGATCTCATCTTTGTGGCAGTGTAGGGCAAATAAGAGTAAGTGTAAGGGAGGAGGATAGGACAAGGAAGAGAAGGAAAGATCGCCCTTGGTTGGTGGCCCGCTCTTAGGGCACTGCTCAAGCATACGCATGTTGTAAATGGGAGAAAGCAGGAAGCATACAGATTATAGCAGCCCGCCGCTCTAACGCTCCTCCAAACTGCGGCTGAAATTCGACCCTCGAGTCCTCGGGCGTGTGGGTGAGCGACGCGGCAGAGGCAGCGATTGTCATCGCTAAGCGATCTGAGCCGGTCCAAGGCGTCGTGCGCGCGGCGGGTCGGGGATCGCGTTCCATGCGGTCGCTCTCTTGCAGCCCCACCGACGCCGACGCCGCGGGCCACGACTGCGGTTCGCCGCCATTGTGCCGGCGCGGATTTCCGCGCTGGGCCGGCCGGCGCCCGCCTGTTTTTTAATTGCACGCTCATGCGGCGGCGAGCGCTTCCCACAGTACCTCTCCTCCTCCTCCTCCCCCTCCCCCTGCGTCCTGTGGCCTCGCCGATATTGACGTGGGCCTGGATATCACGGAGATCCGGATTTGCGGTGGCAGCCGATCTGCATTATAGTGTAAGAAGCGATCTTCAACAGGTGTCGTAAATTCCATGGCCTTTTAGATACTCTGTTGTATTTATTTTGTTTCTTCAGCAGGCTTCTCCAGCTCTAATATTCACTTGCGTTTCGCGCACAGAACCTCAGTAAAGAGATGTCCTTGCAGTGGTGGTCCAATTCGGGGCGATCCATGGCATAGTATACTCTGGCGGTGCAAACCGCCAGAGTGCTAGCTGACTAGCACGAAGATCTGAAGTGCTACAGGCTCTAATATACAGTCATAAATGTAATAATAAATAATAATAATGACTTTATTTATGTGACGAGACTCGGGCCATCAGGCCCGCTCTTCGTCTAACCACCTAAATGTTTTACGAAATAGTAATTTTTCTGGCGTTTTACTTCTATGGGAGCATCAAAGGCACGGGACTTAATAAACGCGCGTAAATTATGGATAGTTGCCGCCAGATGGTGTCAAAATACTTGGTGTGAGAACGATGACTGTTTTCTTTCAGTGGAAGTGCAAGACATGGAAGGATGGAGCAGGGCATAGTCTGGGCGGAACCTGGCGGGGTTAGGGCGAGAGGGGGCGGGGATCAAGCGGAGAGGGGAGCAGAAGGCCGATAATATAAATAAAATGATTTCCAGTTGACACTATGTACCTTTAGGATTCATTCCTTTTCCTCTCTTATAGGCTTTGGTAAATAAATATACGGATAACATGTAGTACATCGGCTATTATTTTATTCCAGATAATGCACATTCACATAGAACAGTAATGTTGCCTCAAGACAGTGAGAAGTTTATGAAATATAACCAGGGATTTGACACAGTGATACAAGAGGCAGTGGCTGTTTTTTCCATTCGTGACTTTTGGAAAATCTTACCCCCGTCATCTTTAAAAGATTTAGCATGGTGTTATGCACCAAAATATTCCGAAATAAATATTCTAAATGAAGAAAACCGCATCAAATTCCGTTCAGTAAGTCGTTTTAGTGGAAATATAAACACGTTGACGGAAACTATGTTTATAATCAACTATGTTTATAATACACAATGAGATAAAGAATGTTCTGTATTAGTACTTCAGACGGACTTTCTTCATACAAAGGCGCAGAAAGGAGATTTTTAACGCTTGGAGTGCACATTTCAATTTTACCGTTAGGATACCGACAAATTGATAAAAAAATGTGAAGAAATGTCCTTTTGGCGGCTATAGATGGCAGCTGAGAAGTTGGGACAAAACCGAAAAGATAGCCAAGACTAAAGACTTAAGAAACCCAACTAGTACGAGAAAATCTGTGCAATTCTGTAGCCACCACTAGTTTACTTATTTGTGCGTTACGTAATGCGTAAGTTTCAAGGCAATTGCAGGTCTACCAGAATGACAAAAATTATATCTTCACATTTGTCATGTAAGGAGACCATTTGGCTACGTTGAGTAAGCAATAAAAGTTCCCACAATTACGTTTCATTTTTGAAAATACGAGCGCCAAGATAATGAACTTAACATCAGTTACGTATCGCATTAATGGAAGCAGAATGATAGTTCTGAGCATGTGAAGTCCCCGTAATTTTTTCTTTAAATCGCTCCAATGGGGCCAAATTGATCCGTGGGCATCGTGCATTAGCTGCCAATTTCGCCACCGCAAACGGCGCTGGCGGCGTGTGATGGGGACGTAAGTAACGTGTGCATTTCCGGGGAAGCGTCTCGCGGCCGACGCGAGGCGAGGCGAGGTGCTGGGGCCTTGCGTGCGCGCGGTGCCCGCGTAAGACCGCACAAGTGCGTAATGCGGTAGTGGCCTCGATGACTGCGGGAGGCCGGAGGTGGCGGTGACGGTGGCGGTGGTGGTTGGCGGGCCAGCGCGCCCTTATTAGGTCCCAAACCGCCGTCCTAACGACCGCCACCTGGTGGGCGTCTGAGAAAAGTTTTCCGGAAGCGCCACTGTCCCGCCGCGCCGCGCGGCGCCTTCCGTCCCGTCCGTAAGACTTTCGATCGGCTTTCGTGCAGCTGGATCGAGATTTCGTGGTTTCGTCAGTGCTAAATGCCGTATTTTCGATCAAGCGCACGCAAAGGGTGAACGATTCTTCGTGCCGATGAGACGAGCGCCAGTGAAAACGGGTACTTGACCGTTTAATTGGTTTTGGTTGATTTACGATAGCGATTTCTCTAGTCTCCTTAATGCCTCGGGCAATTCCCTTTATGCTAGTTCTCACATTGCGGGTATTTTCAAAACGCATTTTATTATTATTATTATTATTATTATTATTATTATTATTATTATTATTATTATTATTATTATTATTATTATTATTATTGTTTTCGCCTTCAGTTTTCTCATTTTTTGCTGCATTCATATTAATTATACAAAATTTTTATATATCACATTACCTCACTTTACTTTCTTTCCTAAAATATCGAGCATGTTTTGAAAGTGTCAGGAAAAATTCATTTTATTTCAGTCTGAGTCTATTGGACATACAGCGAAGGAAGTATTTGATTGAATACTAGAGATTGGGCGCAAAAACTAGTTAAGGTTATTAGTCCCGTAAGTGTAGTGCATGCTATGCTCGGGATGTGGCTGTGATCTTGCCCCTGTTGGATGGCGAGATCCGGCGCCGACCTACCGTCGGCTAGCGGTGTTTGCCCAGCCAGGTATCTCACCATCGGGGCACAGCCCCAGCCGGGATAAGCTCTAAACTCCTGACCGGTCTCGCGGCATGTGTGGTAGAGTGGTGCATGTAAGTGTGTGTAAGGGGTGAGGATAGGACAAGGAATGGGGAGGAAAGATCGCACGCGGTCCGAGGCCCGTTTGTTAGGTACTGCTCCGGCATTCACCCTGTGTTGATCGGAGAAACCACGGAAAACTACCAATCAGAGCAGACGGCCGCTAGAATTCTCCTCCAGGTACCGACAGAACACGACCTAGCTATCTGGCTAGTGTCGAAAATCCCGCCACCGTGGGAAGTCGAATCCCAGGACCTCATGTTCAGAGGCACTGCAGACAAGGATTGATGCCCTGAACCACCTCTCTCGGTAAGGAAATGTACCGGTATACTAATTGCCGGTAGATTAATTTTCGGCAACTCCTTACTTTGTCCATAATATTCTCCGTTATTTCAAAATTCATTTTATTACTTTCTTTTATATTCTTTTTGTAATACTCGTAGTATTTTCATATCTTTTTCGGAACTCTCGTAATATGTTTCATGTTTTTGTGAGTTTTCACTTGCTCATCTTTTAAATGAGATATGCCCCGCAATAAATATTCTTGTAACAATCTACATTTATCAAACGACAAATAATAAAGCCATTCGAACTCAGCATCTTCATTTCAAATCAGCATTTGGAATTCACGCATAAATTGACGGAATACTAAGAAGCCCCTGACTATGTGAGCGGTGTCAATGGTTTTCCTGCAATCGCAAGAAGACATTAAAAATACAAAAACAATGAAACGGATTGCACAAAAAACAATACAAATTACCATGGAATTCAATTTTGCTTGAAAAATGCCAATAATTACGTTATTCCGCAATTTGTCGTCTCTGACGTCATGACTGCATTCTCATGATCAATTTGTCACTGCTTGCGACAGAGCTTACACCATGTGATTGGGAAGAAAGAAGTTCAGTTTTCACCTGTGCCGTTTCAGAACAGTCAATGCTTGCTGCTCCAATACCCCATTTTCCATACTCTTCTTCTTGTTGCAAGCCGCTATTTCTCACAAATTGTATCGTAACAAGTGCAATTGTTGTTAATATCAACAGACCGCAATCAACATAATTAAAATCAATTATGCAAGTATTAATTATTTCTTCTGTGAATTTTCGTGTGATTCAATTATTTATTTTACTAATAGTTTCCTTACAGAGAAATAGAAAACTGTTTTAATTTTGATATAAAATATAAATTCGAAATTAAAATTATGAACATTTACATCTCGTAAAAAGAATATGTGGCTGATTTGCGATTGATATATTTAAGCCGATATTTCTCTTTCCGTACGTTGCAGTAAATGCATTTTCTAAACCGTCTAAAATGCCTTTGTACCTTACATGTAGTTCTTGAAGTGCTGATTTACTGCCATAAGGCAGTAAGTACATGTAGGTAAATAGATGTAGAGATTTTTTCCCGATTCGTTGACTAACCTTTCAACGAATTCCTCTGTAAATCGGCTTGACGTAATGTGGCTTATAAGGAAGAAAAGTGAACCAAATCCATTATTAAAACGGGACAGAATGCTTCGAGTACAGCACGCTACATGAGTCATGGCTCTCAATATCGGAATATGTGATATAGTCCTGTCCCATGACTATATCAGCCCCTGAAGTAATCAGAACCGGATTTTTCGAAGCGGTTCTCCCATCAGAATGGGAACGCGGTCGTGCCGTGGGACGTCGGCGCAGTCCCAGAGCGCACCGCGGTGCGCGCGCTTCCCCCACGCCCTCCCACCGCAACCCATCGACGACGCGCTCCCACCCTCACCCCCATTATCAATGCGGGGCCTCGAGAAAAAACGTACTGACCACCTTACGTGTGGATATGTAGCGTCATACTTTCGGGAAAATGACACAATGCACTTTTTGAATACATGTATTGTGGAACACACGAATTCGCAAAGCAAATTCTACTCGTGTAACTGAACGGCAATGATTCTTCCTACATCGAAGACCTCTTTAAAAATTACGTTAGAGATCGTGTAACGTCTGAAACTAAAAACTCAAATGCTAACGTCCGGACTTGCTTCTTCTCTCCAGTGTTAATTATATATCTTTCTTGCCACACCCAGGACAAAATTTTGTCAACTTCTGAGGTTCGTTACAAATTACTCGCCTTTTCTTTGGTCACGTGAAAACGGAAGAGATCTTCACTTGAGACGACACCACATCCGCACTAATTCTTGCTCATTACATTGGAAAGAGTTTTGATTAGAGTGTATTCTCCTCCTGACGGTAGGTTTTCCATCTTCGTGAATTTATCTTCTGTCGGACCCTTTATCCTTTCTGCGGCTTTGTTATAGACTCACACCGGAATTCGATAGCTTCGGAGTGGCTTTCAGGATTGTGTAATTTACAGTGGCTAATAGGCAATCCGGCGTACCTACATGGAATTATCTAATATAAACAATATGTATAATAAATGGCCTAGTAAATAAACTAGTAAAGAAATGCGTCAAGCCTCGTGATCGAGATGGTGTCTTATGACACGGAAAACGAAAGTTTTTCCACAAGGAATTTTCCGAACACATTTTTGAAAAGTGCACTTTATGGAAGAGGAGCCTCATTTCCAGAACTAAACGTCAAGAAGCCAAAAGTGCGTCAGAAGCATGGATGTTGTACCGACGGCGGCGGAAGAAATGACACGAGTAGAAGCAGGATTGTCGCAGGCGACCTGACATCGCATCACATAGCAACATTTCCGTGGTCGGTCCACTCCGGGAAGTTCAGCTCTGGACGAGGGAGAGCAAGGCGGAAATCTCGAAGGTAGGGCCAGAAAGCTCGTTAAACGGAAGGGAAGTATTTTTTTCTTTCTTACGGGTAGTTAAAAATCTTCGTGTAGATCAGGGACTCCCAATAAGTTTGTTATCGAACCTCAGGAGGGCGATGAAATTTTAAAGGAAATCCGTGATGATCAAGGGGCCAATTACGAGTCCAAAGCCGCATATGCTCCTACGCCTGATCGCCTTAGTCAAGATTGTATTAACTACAAAAATATTAATGAAATTTGTATTTTTTTTTGTAGAAAACTTCGAAACGTCTAGTAATATTTTTTAATATTTGTAAAAATTGGAAATGGCAATAGTACAAATAATTACAATAAAATATATTTTTTGTTTCAAAACTTAGTTCTTATTCTTTATCTAATTGTAATCTTCGTGATTTATCTCAAAGTTAAATCATTAAGTTATTCATGTTATGATTTATTGTGTATGTGACTGAAAAAAAGGGAATCGATGAAGCAAATCATTGTTTTAAAAAGGGGCGTATGCAAGAGAAGTGTTGGGAAACCCTGCTCGAAATGTTCTTTACATTATTTCCCGGAGAGAACATATTTCAAATTGTAATCCGAGACTCCTTAAGAATTTGAGGCGACAGCGTCTTTCGGGGAAACGAAAAGCCAAGGCGCCTGCTCGCTTGGGCGTCCGAACCCTCCTCCCTCGCAGCGCTGTGACGGGGGAGGAAGCGAACCTGTCGTCGCTCCGCCTGGGCCCCGCGCAATGAGGGATGCCGCAGGCGGCGCGGGGCGCCGTCGATGAACCGACGCAGAGGCCGCGCTGCCCGCGACTCAGTTGCGGTCTTCCACCAGCGTAGCCACTGTCAATTCTCTGTTGAGAGAATTTTGCGGCGCCCGTCAAAATGGGGGCACAGCGGAAGCCGAACTAGTGATGCTGCTGCAACAGCACATACTTCCTAGCATTATTTATAATGGATCCGCAATATTATACTACTACTACTACTACTACCTGAACCTGCGAAATTGTTTCCAACCAGCAACCATTTTTTTCGCACCGAGACTCGGACTCCTTCGAGGTCCTTCGCCGTGCGCTTTACTGCTACACCCACGCAGTCAGTCTGCCGTACTCACTCGAGTCGACGCTTATAATCTAATTCTCTCCCATTATTTCCAACACACGATTTTCGAAAATTCAGTGTTCAACGAAAATTAGACCTGTGCCATTATTTAAACTCTCCCTTGTTTTTTTTTAGAAAAAATTAAAGGAAACATTTAGATGGTTTTTTCAGAAAATTTTTTATGTATAAATTGCATTAATTTCAAGCAGAAATCCCGAAAAAACGATTAGTTTTTTTTTCAAGAAAGGTTTACATTATCTTTTTAAAGAGAGGATTTTTTCGACAGATTTTGTTTCAAGCAAAACTATGTGTCTTTATTTCCGTAATTTTGAAAAGTTAGCTTTTTGCAATTTTCGAAAATTCAGTAATCCTGGAAATGAGACTAGCACCAATTTTTGACTGCTCTTTGATACAAACGAAAAAGTTTTTATTTTTTTAATTTTTTTTATTTTAAGATAAATTTACAATCTATTTTTTACAAAATAATAAGTAAATGTTATGTCTATTGTAGAATTATTATGACAATGATTAGTGGTGAAGGTATCCCATCGGTACTCTTCATCTCCTTCTTCATACTATAACAAAAAGCAATTATTATTTTAGGTTGGCAGCAATTGGAATAGATAATTTGGTGGTGATAATGTTTCAGTTACTTCTTGAGTATCTGTATGGGAGTTTAAAGAAAAAATGTTGTGCCTTTTCCAAGAATATAATTGTTTTAAAAAAAATTAAAATCGCTAATATTTCACACAAAATTTCGCGAAAACTACTAGTATTTTTGAAAAATAGTGCCTGATCTTATTTCAAGATCTGTCTTTAAAAAACACATTTCATTCAGGAAAAAATTTCTATCTTCAATGTTGTAGTTGTAGGAAGACGCTGAAAACAATTAAACTTTTGCTATTTTCGAAAAATTAGAGGTTTCAAAGAAAATTTCACCTACACTATTCACTTGTGTTCTTTAAGCTATCCGGTTACATTTTAATTCAAAAATTTGATGCCATTTTTTGAGAAAATTCTGAAATAGTTTTTGATGCTTCATGTATACACACACACAAAAATTCAAACTGAGAGACCTCGAGTCCCTTTAAATCAGACGAAGAATTTCAATCGTCTGAACTGTTGTGGCGCTAGCGTTGGTGACGAGCTGACGTTTTGCTGTCAATCGCTTATTCGACATCAAGGATCCACAAAACATGAATTCTGCCCACATAACGTGTTGAAGGAAGTAATTTACTGTATATAGGAATAAGATCTATGTATTTTTCCTTTACCAGGGTCCGGCAATAAGCGTTTTTCTGTTGGAAATTCGTTTTTCGACGCATGATGACAATGCTTTCTCTTCTTACGAAGTAATGCCAAGAAGTAAAATGTGGCTTTGTGAAGAGAATGACGGGAAGTGAGTCAGACTAATTTGTCCAAACGCTGAGATAGTCAGCACTCTAATTTTTGAAGTTTGAACTTGCCGTCGTGATCTCTCCATTTGGAAGGTGTGATCAAAGTCTGTTCGTTGAGGTTTTCTCGATTTTACGTAGTTTCATTTTCCTCTCACTTGACCATCGTTTCATTATCGTTCACGCAATCACCACATTAATCATAACTCACCATTCGTATGAATTCTATTCTTGAACGGAGAAATAATACGACCGGTTGTAAAAGCGAGTTGCAGTGAGTTTGTTGCTGGCTCTTGAAAATTTCAGTTCTCGAGATCCATCGATTTCATTATATGTATTCCTAGACATCGCTCTCGTCCAATGCACGTCTATTACCTGTGCACTTCGAATAGACATTGAAGTTATCATCTCTGTTGTTGAAAATACATATTTACGAGCCTACAGTGAAAGACAATCGAACCGGCAGTTGCTATCGTAATTTCTGTTATTTCTCTGAATTGCGCGCTTGAAAACGTTAGCAAAATTCTTATTTCATTTTTTTACCTGGTTCGAATCGCAAAAGCAACAGCAATTAGTTGAAGTTAGCAATTAGTTGAAACAGCTAGTAGCTTGAAAGCATTTAAGTATCTCGGTGCAGTTTCGGTAGGAAAGCATCGTTATGATATATTAACTTATAATTTCTCTACACTCGGCGAATGGCATAAAGATCGCGAAAAACAACTTCCTCGGATGATTAAGCATCTATCTAAAAAAAAAAACAACCAAAAAACAATACATACACATATAACACTTACAAAAACATACACTTTTAACATTACACATGAACTCATATAAAAATTATTTACACTATATATGCATCGACGACATCATTTCAACAGCGGTTGCAGGTAGGGTACAAATTGAAAACTTCTTTGAAACGGAATAATTGATTACCCGTAAAGAGACGAACGTAACTGCAGGATTACGTGCAATCCTCGTTGGAATGATTATCAAAATCGTTTCATTTCCTGCACGAAAACCATACACAGTGTGTATTTCCAGGAAAAGGTGACCCATTAACTACCTCAAAAAAGATCTCCAACCTAATTAAACCAACAGCAGCCAGTGCACCGGGCGACACACTTTGGAATCGGATGCGGCCGGGCATTCCTTTCGTCAGATCTCGTTTCTTATTCCACAAATTCCAAATATAAATGATGGCGGGCAGAGCGGAGGGGCCAGGCGGTTAAAAAAGTGTCACCTCCGGGAGTCGGCCCACGCGATCGTGGAGCTCCACACGCATTCACACGGGACTCAAATACACCAAGTTGGAAGCAAAAAGAGATGTTCTGGCGAGGCCGAAATGTATCTTTTAATCTGAGTATCTTATCCTCGTTAGTATTCATATCTTTTTTTTACTTATATACTTTTTGTACAGCAAATTATCCATTGTTCAGGGAAAGTGTCAATATTTTGAACAGAAAGGCACCTTTTGTGAATACCGAATATTGAAAAAAGTGTTGTTTTTTCTCAAAACTTTGTCCCTCCTTCCGCGTGCACACGCAGAGAGATTTTTTCCTTAATAAAATCTGTTCTAAAGAAAAATAGTTCTATAAATAAGGTTGTGTATAATCTTTAGAAAATATAGTAGTTTTCGAGTAAGTTTTGCGTTAAATAAATGAAATATGAAAAAAGAAATTCGAATAGGTCTCCAAATTTGACTTATTCGTATTATTGCGCAAGAATAGAAAGTATTGTAATCATGCACCGGAAATTAGCAATTTTTCGACTGAAAAATTCTTATTGCCAAACTCTGATAACGTAATAGTGGATGGATAAATCTTGTTCCTACAGCAGTTAATTATTTCTTCTAACATGGTGTGTTATAATCAATGTTTTGTGAGTTCTTGATACCGAAAACTCTATTGACGGCAAAACGTCTGTTTGAGTGCCTGTATGTTTCTGACTCCGCCCGTCCGTCCGTCAAAATTTTTTGAAAAAATCTTCAAATTTTTCGATTAAGCTTTGTTCTCGGACAGTTTACTCATTAAAACATGGTGCAAGTCTCATTTTTGTTGAAAACACTGATTTTTCGTAAATTGCAATTATACAAAATTTTTTCGGCGTTTTCCTACAACCACAATATTGAAGATAGAGATGTGTCCCTTAATAAAATGTATTGTGGAAAGACAGATCTTGCAATAGGCTCGTGCACAAAGTTTCGAAAATATGAGTAGTTTTCGCGTAATTTTGAATGAAATAAGGAGATTTTTTAAATAATTATTTTCTCAAAAACGGTTCTAATGTGTTCTTTAAATGTTCTTCTCATATGTATCAAAAGATGTGAAAAACGTAATACTGGTCCCATTTTCGGCGAACTGATTGTATTGTCGATAATGACAAAAATTTACATCGCGAAAGTACAGTATTGAAGATAAGAGGTTTTGTCTTAAATGAAATTGTTCCAAAAATAGAATCTTAAAAAAGATCATGGACATGTTTGAAAATAATATTTTCATGTAGTTTGCCTGATATCGCAATTTTATACAAATTCTCAAAAACTGCTCCAAATTTTTTCTTCTCATTTTTTTGACGGATAGAGAAAAGGACGCTTAAAAATGGCCAGTCTCACTTGAGCTTTCCGATCATTCGATAATTGCAACAGCTACAAATAAAGATATGTGCTGATGTAGCATGGCTAGTTAATTATCATTTTTATCACTTAATGCTGCACACACATTCGGACACCGTTTTCAATCTAAGCACTTAACCCGGGATAAGTTTCGCGATTTAGCGGCGTAGGTTTATTTGTAGATTCATTTTCATAGACTCATTTTCGTAACTTTAGCGTTCTCGTTTCGTCGATGGCGCTCGACGCCCCGCGTGTAGTGCGATGCTGAGAGACAGGGGGATGGCGGAGACACGCGCTGCCGAGGGCGCGCTCTTGTGTTGTTCTTTGACTTCACGGACTTAGCCTCATGGTGCCCGTGACTTGTTTGTGAGTTTTCGTTTGGGATACACCTGTGGATGTCGTGGCCCTGAAGAAGACCAAGTGTTGGTCGAAACCTCAGCCTTCAACGCGGCGTCACCCGGACAGCCCAGATCGGTACACATGTTCTTACGATGAGTTTTGATGAATATATTTCCAATATTTGAACTTGCACTGGGTGCAACCGGGAGAGGTGGCTCAGTGCATCAAATATCACTGCAGTGCCTCGGACCAGAAGGTCCCGACGGCGGCAGGATTTTTGATAGTAGCTTATCAGCTAGGCCGATTTCAGTCGCTGTCTGGAGGAGAATTCTAGCGGCCCGCTGCTCTGATCGGCAGTTTTGCGTGGGTTCTCCGATCAACACCAGGCGAATGCCACTCTAACAAATGGGCCACGGACCGCGCACGATCTTTCCTGCCCCTTCCTTGTCCTATCCTCACCCCTCACCCCCCCCACACACACACTAATATACACTACACTAACACACATGCTGGGCGAGTAGGGGGTGTTTAGTGCTTGTCCCTGATGGGGCGGTGCCCCGTTGGTGGGAGATACCTGGTTGGGGAAAATTGCTTTCTGGCTAGTACTTGCTCTTCTTGTTAGTTGGTGTATTTTAAACACATGGAATTTCATTTCATCAATTCTCAGTGTATTTTTCCTTTCAGTCTTCCTTATGCGACGGAAGGAGGCTTAATAATCTCGTGTTTGTGTGAATACTTCATGTTTATGAAGTAATGATAGTAGTTGGCCGGTGCTGGACAATGCCATCGCCATGGCCGATTGTTTTCTCGCAGCCCGGCTTCCTCGTGGCCCCTCCCCCTCCCGACGCGGTGCCGGCGCCGGTGAGTCTGGTCGGGCGACACCGCGGTGAGTAATATTCGCGTCAAATTACATCCCGCGACGCGCGCAAGTAAACACAGGCCGCGCCCGGGCGTGATTAATGCGGCGCTTATCTGCGCGGGCGCCGCCGCCGCCGCCGCCGCCTCGCGTTAATACATGTGTTTAGGCGCGACGGCTTCTTGCCCTCGCGTCGCCCACGCGGCCCTCTCCGCCTCCTCGCCCGCCCCGGCCCGCCCCGGCCCGCCCCGGCCCGCCTCGCCTCACCGCCGTAACGCACACTACTTTCTTCGTCTCGCCGTCCCGTCTGCGGGATTGACGGCTTCTGTGTGTACGTTAGGAGATGATTCCGGGCACGTCAACTGCTACGGTCATTATTCCCTTTAGTGTACTGTTTTTTAACTCTTCAGAGGTGGTGATTCCTCCCGGGCTGGTTGGTGGGATCCGGCGCCGACCTACTGCTCGGCTTGAGGGTTTTCCCCTCCACGTATTTCCGAGCAAGGCACTGCCCCAGCCGCTCTCGACTGAACTCCCGCCATGTGTGTTGGTGTAGTTCATGTACGTGTGTGTAAGGGTAGAGGACAGGTCAAGAAAGAGGAAGGAATGATCGCGCGCGGTCCGTGGCCCGTTTGTTAGGGCACTGTTCCGGCTTTCCACAGATATTGATCGGAGAAACCACGCAAAACTACCGATCAGAGTGTCCGACTTCTAGAATTCCCCTCCAGGCAGCAGCGCTTGATTTCGACCCCGCTACCTATTGGTAGTGTATACACTACAGTGTCGAAAATCCGCCACCGTCGGATTCGAACTGTAGGACCTCGTGGTCAATCGGCAATATTGGCTCTGTGCTAATCCAGCGCGTATAGTCGTTAGTAGAGTAATGAAAAAGCGTTCTATTTCTTCTTTGAGTGCCAAGTGCCCGAAGGTCGTGCGCTCGCGGTACGCTGATGCTCAGGTCTCAGCTATGTTGACAGCTTCGCTTCGCCACGTGAGGAAGTGGTGGGTGATACGTGTTGTGCGATAGCGTTGCAGAATTAGGGAAGCAATAAACGTAAGGAACATGTCGGGCAGATATTCTCTTTATTAAAGCTACGTTTACTCTACACAGTACGCCAGGAAAGTCTCTCCGCACCGAGCCGAATCAGTGCCTCGTATTAAAAATTGCATTCATGTTGGTAGCAACCACATCACTGGGAAACAGGTGAAGGGGACAACACTTCCACCATCTCTTATGATTGTGGTAGTAGCAATTTACAATTTTCGCGATTTTCGTCTGTTACGAGTTGCAGTTTGTGCTACCAACATTATTTCTGTTGCTGCACTCTTACCAGCCACTGGTGTCCCGCGGAGAGATTTTACTGGCGCACTGTATAACAGAACTGAAGGTAAGTAAATATTAATTAATACTTGCTATATAGATCTGTTCTTCGAAATTATGGATCAAAGGAATGTCATGCTTTCCCAGTCAATATTCCTTCTTTTTTCTGAAATAAAATTAAATAGCCACACTACATTTTTTTCATTTGCTGAATTTGCGGAGGAAATTCTCGCGAATTTCGCCAAACTAAGAAAAACACCTTTCATTCATTCTACGTATTGTGATGATTAAACTTTGGGACAATGTTAAATTTGCCTTTTACCCTTGAAATCGTGTCTCAAATAATGCAGACACTAGTATTTTTCTAGCTTTCTCGGTCGAGTGCTTTTCGCTGGGATGAAAACCTGTCCCATTGAACTGTCATCTATCAGATTTTGTTTAAACTGCCGAGGCGCTTGTGCGAAATGTACGGCTGTAATATAGTTGTGTCCCTCACATGTAAATGGCCCAGACTGAAAGAAACTAGCTTGCAGTGACTGAAACTGGAAGGCTTGTGTCTCAAAGAATGGTACAGGATAGTTGCGAAAGAAGATAATGAACTTGATATCGTGGTAATAAGAGAGTTGTATTCAGAACATGGCACTCCGGCTTGATTTACATGGTGCTGATTTTAGGATTTTCGCTAGTATATCGATCGTCAATATTTTCCTTGCAAGTCGAGTTGCTTCTATCCGTCGCCTCTTACTCTATCTTTATCTTGGTTTTCACTGTAGTCATTCCTTATCTCTATTCTTTTTCAGTCATCGTTGCTTTCATCCCTTAACTCGGCGTTCTTAGGATAGGGCGGTTTAAGGGGACATTGGCGGTAATAGTTCTTGACTAAACTATTGCTTTCAACGTGAGCTATTATAAACTGAAATGTCTGTTCTCCTGTTGCCTCCCTTTACCTTTTCTCCCATTCTCTGTTCCTTCCATCACCTTGCACCCGTTGCGCCATCGGCGCTGTTTTGATTGCTCTGCTGGCCAAGTTAGCCCTTTCTTGTGCTGAAGCTCTACGCACCCAAACCGGTGACATGTTCAACAAAAGATTCTCCTGTGCCCAAACAGGGCAGTCCCAAGAAATTGTCGATGCTGTTTGCATGTGCCGTCAAATGTGTATTCTACTTCCTTGTTCTTCACACAAGGTAAATGTTTCCTTCGATACATGTTGATCTAGTATGGTGGGATTAAATACACAGTTTTTGCGACTATGCAGTAGGGCGTATTTGGCGCTTGAATCGACTTCAAGATTAATCATTACTTTGATCAGAGGGTGTTTCTTCCTAGAACCGTTCTCTTAAAGATTAGTTGGATCACTGGGGAAGGGGTGTATTTATCGCTTTAGGTAAATTAAACGTTACCTTGTTCGGAAGAGTTGGAATATTAGGGAGGATGTATGTTCTTTGACCTAATGTAAAGCTTTCCTTTTCACAAGGTGCACAGTATCACTGCTTACAATTTGTCTTAAATTAACTGCTACTATTTGCAATTCATGAAATCAATGTTATTCAAGTTGAGTTCAGAATGCAGGCCATGGTACTTTCTAGAAAAGATTGTAATCCTATTGCGTTTCTTACTGGATGAGTGAAAATATACACGTTTACTCGTTTGATAATGTTGTTGACTTGTCCGCCGCAATGATAAAAATACTGGTTTGGTTGTAGGATCGTTTACATTTTTAGCGTTAACGTACTAAAAGCTAAATTTTTACAACGTAACTTACCTTGATAAACACCTTGAACGGTGCATTAAAATATCTCTGTTTTGGGCCCAGAACATCTGCCTCGTTTTTTGTGACGAGCAACTATGCGTTACTATTACACACTTGAAGCTGGCGGGACAGGAATTTCTTGAGGTGTAAGAAAAGATGAAATGGTGCTAGATCCGGAGTACAGAATGGATGGTCATGCGATCCAACAGACAGAGCTAGACTCACATCAGATTGTATCAAATCTGTTGGGAGGTGTTTGACCATCCACTTCATCGTTCGTATCTCGCCCCCAGCGATTCCATCTTTTCCTACGTCTCAAGAAGTTCTTGTCCTGGCAGATGGCTATCAAACACTGGTATCTATCCCAGACGATAGGCTTCGACTACACTGGGATACAAATGTTGTTCCTACGGTACGACAAATGTCTCAATTCCGGTGCTGATTGTGTGAAAAAATTGTGCAACATTGTTTGTTTTTTTCATGAAATTGAGTTTTCTTTTGGTTGACTAGGGTAAGTTACTTTCTGGATGAGCCTCGCAATAGTAGGTGTTAATCTCCCCATTTGAGACTCGTCATATGTTACTTCAGCATATTTTAAATTTGCCCTGTTCCAAAAACTGGCTACCAAAGTTGCGGACTGTAGATACGGTCAATGTCAATGTAATAAACTGTGTTGGCTGTGTTGGTATTAAGCACCACGCTAAATAGATAGAACTGTAGTACTTCAACTGGCGCAATCGTCGAATGGCAAAGCTTGTTTGCGAAACGGGTCGAGTATTACTAAAGTGTCTCATTCCTTGCCTGCATTTGTTCATTTATTTTGAGCGATTTGTGACGGTGCCTGAAACGGACTCGATGCAGGGGAACGTGCCGCGCACCCATCTCATTCATCATATTTCAGACTGAATGATAAGTACAGTAAAACGTACGAAACGGCCACCTCAATTATGCGGTCACCTAAACTAATGGCCATTTTTTCCGACCTTTTGACTTTATATAAATATATATATGATCCCTTTCTTAGTTGGTTTATTTTACAAACATAGTAAGAAATTTTCACATTATTTGTTTTTATTTAAATCTTCAGAAAACCACTATTCCATGATTAAGTTGTACTAGTTTCTAGTTTGAAGTAATAAAAATATTTTTAGGAAACACATTATTTTGTAGTAATTAATACATTACCTACACTTAATGCTTATGTATGCTTATTGTAACTCCATAACCTTCATTAAGTGGCCACATTTTTAAGGCAATTTGTTTCTATAACCATTCTGTCAGGTAACACTGTATTTAAACCCTGATACGGAGGGTTACGGAGCAGTGGGGGCGCGGTGGGTGAACCCATAGAGAGGATCCTGTGCGTGGGCGGATGGCTCCTCGGGCGCCGCCGGAGTTATTGATGAAGCCGTGTCGAGCGCCATTGCCGCCACCGCCACCGCTGGGGCCACTTTGTCGGGGGTGGGGCCGGCGCTAATGAATGAATCAAGAGGTGACAGCGCCCGCACAATTAGCCGGCGCTGGGTGTGGCCGCTTTGTTGGCGGCGGCAGTGGCGCCCCGCCGTCTCCCCGGCCACGCCCCCCGGCCTGCCCCCGGCACGCGCCCACCGTCGCCGGGCCTCTCCGCCCCGCCACGCCCACCGATGCCGTCGGCGTCTCTCGACGCTGACGGCAGTGGCTAAGGATGCACTCAATGCCCACGAAGAAAAGGCCTGCTGATAGTATTATTCCACAAATCCTAAGAGTGTTCTATTTACTTTCACGCAAACTACTTAGTGCGAAAAAGGAAGTATTGTTGTGTTGCGGCAGTAAACGGCGATTTTTCAACAGAAAAACTCCGTTTATTGTTCCTTGATACAGCAAAAGTGGATAATTCGTGATCCAGTATGCAGTAAATAACGTCCTTGATACCAAACAACTGATTTGCGGCAAAACATCAAGCTGTCCATCTGTGAACAACGCAAGCGGCTGAACCGTACGCACGATTTTCACCAAAATTGATATTGCGCGATCGATCGGGCTGATGTCGCGGCCCCTCGAATTTGAAACGGATATTTGGATTTTGGAGGGTATTTATGTAAAGCCCCAGGGACTTTTTATTTTATTTTTTATTTTTCTCTCTCTCAAATGTAGCTCCAAATTTTTGGAGCAAGCTGCACGAGGGGAGGCGCAGTTCGCTTTGCTGGACGAGAAAATATTCTAGAGATGTAGGAGTGTCATGAGAGCTACTCCAGCGTTCGCCAATGCGCCCCGGTAATTTTGCATTTGAGCAGTCCTGACCTATATGACATAAAGTGGCTCAATCGGCGAAGGCATTTGTCGATATACGGAAGGGTGTGGGTTCGGAAACCGCATAAGACAGCCACGTTTTCATTTCATTGACGCATAGTATGTAGTTCGTAGCAGCACGAACAATTATTCTTGTTGTTGACTTTATTGCACAGAAATGTGTTTTTCCGAATACGTACGGAGTATGAGCATTCGAGCAGCAACCCGTGTGGAAGCCGTGTGCAGTCGTTGGCGTGGGAGATCACCTGCTGCGAGTGCCGGTGGGCGTCCGCCTGGGTTTTTCCGTGAATGTGACGCGGTGGCGAGAAGCCTCCGTTCCTGGACCGCGTTACAGTTAGACGCCCCGCGGCGGCGGCGGCGAACGGGACCGCGCGCGGCCCCGCGCTTTGGCACGCGCGCGCTCCTGCCAGCGCCGTCGCTCGCTGCCTTGAAGTACCCACGGGATTTCGTTGTTTGAAAATGACAGTTGATTTCTTCTTCTTCTTCTTCATTCGTGTTTCTGGCCACGTGAACTGCTACGGTCATTCGTCCCGTTAGCGCAGTGCATGTTATGTCTTCCTTCGCTCCGCCGTGTTCCTCCCCCGCTAGGTGATAAGGTCCGGCGTCGACCTCCACGTCGGATGACGGGGAATTTCCCCCTCCAGGCTTATCCCCTCGCCCCAGCGGCACACCGCCCCATCCGCGACAAGCTAAGCTACAGTCTACTTTCTCGACTTGGGTAGTGTTCTGCATGTGTGTGTGTAAGGGCAGACGAGGAAACAAGGAAGAGGAAGGAAAGATTGCGCGCAGTCCATGTCCCGTTTTAGAGTTCTGCTCCGTCTCTCGCCCGTTGTTAATCTCAGAAACCACGACAAACTGCCGATCATAGCACCCGGCCACTAGAATTCTCCGCCGGAAATCGCGCGCGGGCCATGGTTCGTATTTAGCGTGCTGCTCCGACATTCGCCTGGAAATTCTCAGAGAAACTTCTTAGCTGGGCAATCGGCGAACGAATTGAATTCCGGCGAGCGACACATACTCACCTTTGATTGGAACGCGGCAGTGGCATTCCGCGGCCCGAGATAGTAGTTGGATATTCTGACAATTCCGACTCATTGTTGGCACATGTTATAGCTGTGTGAAACGCAGTCTTACGTGTAGAATTTGTGTTCATATTTGCGTTGAAAAGGATTAGTTTTCTTAGCTAAAGTTCTAAGATTTATAATGAGTGAAGACAGGATTGCATGCATTGCAGGATGCAAGTGCATATTTTTATTTAAGCCTCCAAGAGCTTCAAACACTTTGTAATTATATCTTTCTTGACAAACTCATTTTAAAAATGCATACTTTTTCCGTGCATGTTTGCGTGTTTTGGTAGTGTGTAGGGGAGGTCCTACATGTACATGTGTGTTAACATCTCGTGCGAAATACAAGGAAAGACGAAAGAAATATCAGGGCATCGGCGTCATCTCTCGCAGAAGAGAGTATACTCGATGAAGGTAGTATAAACGGCGATTTTCACTTCGTTCCCTAAACCTTCGTTTGAACACAAGAACTATCTGTACTTTTACCTCCTGTTATTTCATTTCTTAACGTTTACAAGATTGTTTCTACGAAACTACTTCTTATACAAACCAAACATCGAAAACGTAAAAACATTAAAATTTTGAAGGTATCGACGTCGATATCGCATCCGCAGCTTAGATCTGCCTTAGAGAAAGAGGGCGAGACATGCTGGCTGGCGCAGCGGCTCCTACGCCCTACGTGGCGCACCTGGCCTTTTTTCACGTTGACAATTTACCAGCGAAGGAGAAGGAAGTAAGGATAAGATTAGAGATTCAAAGGTGATTCATGGTGGGAATGCTCACTATTATGCAACATTGTTGCAGCCATGGCTTAAGCGGGATTCGAACCCCTCCGCCACCCAGACTGGCCAAGAATGGAAGGCAAAGAGTTGGAAGGTGACACAAGATGGTTAGGAGAGCTCCTCCACGTCGCAGCACAAACATCCCAACCCTGGGCGCGATTCGAACCCGCGACTCTTCGAACTATTACGGCATGCGCCAGCTACCGAGGTCTGCTTCCAAGAGTTTGTATTGGTTTTCGAGTTTGAGTGATTGGTGGAAAGGTTTTCCCCGCGAGTAGTTTAATATTTGAAGGTAAGTAGAGATTGGAAGGGTCGAAAAAATGAGTTTATAAAAAGTAGGTTCAATTTTGAGGTGGCATTTTTTACTTACCCTCCTCCAAAGCGATAATAAGTTGGAAAATGGCACAAAGGAACTTTTTTTTTAGGTAGTTGTTTCAACGTCTATCAATAAACAACTCCAGTATTCACCTGAGTTCTGCCAAAGAAACGTAAGTGTCTCTACATTTCCAAAACTGAGGGTCCTCGGCCCTCGGGAGCCCAGTTTGCTACTCACTCGCCCGACAGCGAATCTAAATGTTAACATACGTAAATTAAATGCATCATGACTTGTATGATGCAATGATAAAGTAATGAAGATAACACAATTATAAATATTGAAATTTAAAATGTCGGATGTTATGAAGTACTCGACGCGGAATTTTTAAAGGGGTAAATGTGGGTCACACCTTCTCTAATGCAAAATATCCTAGTGCTATTATCTTGATACAGGACGAATTTATAGGGAGAGGATTTAACTCTAAAGCAGTTTTTCAATACTGGGCAGAGTAATGCCATTGCACAATATGGACTCTGCGTGATCTACCACACCACACACAAATTTGTTGTAGCGGGGGAGTGTTAACCCCAGGGTGGGCGCCTGAGATTTAGCTCTTATCCTCACCCCCGCCGACACACAAGTACGTCGACAGGCCAGTGTCCGGAACGCAGTTCGCGCTCGCGGCAACCTCCCCATTCTATGCCGGGGTGGGGCTGTCTTGCTACCTCAGAGCTCCTACCCATCCAGAGCCATCTAAAGCTAGTAGCGCACAAACACCAATTTCAACCAAATTATTTCCATAATTATAGGTTTATTGTGTGCTAATTAAGTGCTATATCCCGAATTTTAGCCTCTATTGGATTTCCCAAACTCGTGGGCGCTGCTAGCTTTAAACTAAAGCTAGCAGTGCTCACTCAGAAAATCCATCTAAAAATCAATTCAAAAATATGAAACTGTACCCAAAATTTAAGAATAATTATGGGCTCTGGGAAAAAAATTACTCCCGCATTTATATTCCAAAATTCAGGGCTGTACAAAGAGAAACAATTAACATTGGTTCTTACGGGACGTCTGTAAAGCTAGCACTGCCACTTTCGAAAAACTGAAATATTCTTGCGCCATATGTATGGGCTAATTTCAGCCCCCTCCATAAATTGTGGCTATCTCCCAACACCCCGAAATTAAGGTATCAAATTGGGGCTCGTAAAGCTTGCATCTCCTCTTACTCAAAATTAAAATTATTTTGTACGCTTGAAACAAGTGAATTTTGGGCTTCCGAGTGCCACTTTTCGACAATTCGAAACCCACCTCTAAATAAAAAAACAAAAAGTCAAAACCACCCCTTTATCTGAAAATTCAAAACTTCTTGCCCCATAAATTTGGGTTAATTTTGGGCTCTTCAGTGATACCAATAAAAAAAATTTTATTCCACAACACACCGAAAATATGGTTTCAAAATAGGGGATGGTAAAGTTTTCATGTAATAGCTGAAACCCCTACATTTTAAAAATTCAAAATTTTTTGCTTGTTCGAAATAATTGAATATTTGGCTCGTGTTGGCTACTATTGAAAATTTCGAAATTCACCCCTAATTTAGAAAAAATATAAAGAACGATAATTTTTCAAAACAACATTTTTTGCCCAATAATTTTAGATTAGTTTTTGGCTCTTTAGTGACACCAAAAGAATTTATTCTATTACCCCATAACCTCCCACAATTATGGCTTCAAAAATTGGGAATGGTAGAGTAACCACCCGCACTTACTCAAAATTCGGAAACCTTTGTACAGTAAATACGTGCGAATTTTGGTCACTTTTCCAAATTTCGAAACCCACCTTTAATTACGAGAATAAGAATATGAAAACCACCCCAATATTTCATAACTAAAAAAAATCAATCCGCCCAAGGGTCGGCAGGATGCCGCTTACTCCCTGACCCACCTCAGGTTTACGACGTGAGTACGCCGTGAAGCTCAGGGTCCGGGTAGTCGCTTGCATTCAATGCCATTGCACAAATTAAATCGCAGAATGTCATGAACTGACTCAGAAATGCGTTATCGGGCAGCGGTCGCCACCGCCATTGCCAACGTCTCCACCTTCGAGAGTGTCACCGCACCTCCATAGCTTCCATCCCAACAACAACCACCACAACCACCGCCTCCGCCGCCGCCGCCGCCGCCGCCGCCGCCGCCGCCGCCGCCGCCGCCGTCGTCGTCGTCGTCGTCGTCGTCGTCGTCGTCGTCGTCGTTAACGTTAACGTTAACGTTAACGTTAACTTCGCGCACAAAGCGGGGAACCTACTCCACGGGTGGGACTCATAGGAAACATTCAAGATTTTTGTTATGTTCAACAAACTCTCCACAGATATTCACTCTGCCAGTTAGTAATAGGTTTAATTCACCCTCAACAGAAGCCCGTGAAATAAGACAGACCATTTGCAATTATTTCAATAGCCCTGCCGGTTAGGTTACAATAGAAACCTAACCTCATTTACGTCTACAGGAACACTGGTATATAATACATTGTGATGTATGTACTACGCAATATAATTAGCATCTGACAAATTCAATAAGAATAATATAAATTAACATAATTCAATCAATAAAAAACAAACTTATTTGTTATTTTCAGTGCATCCGTCACTTCCTTTCACAATTCGCCGCTCACAATTCTACTGTGGTAGTTATTCAATCTCTTGTTCCACAATTCCCTTGTATTTTCCACATTTTCAGTTAAACATTCCGTTATATCGCTATTCGACATTTTTGAAATGGGAAATTGAAGACCGAAACAGCGAAACTATGCGCGCGATACAGCGAGAAGCGGCGACAAATAGCGACAAGATTCAAACATGTTTGAATCTCGGACGCCGCCGCTTGTAGCGCTTTCGTCGCTTCGTCGCGAATGTCACCGACGCAGGACGGGCCCATAAGATACTGTGTGTTTGAAATTTGTCACTTGAAGCTGTCGCGTGTCGCTGCCGCAAGATGTAGCTCACGCAGGACACGGCCCAAGCGCCGGCACGCGACGCGTTGGTTTTCGGCGGCGGCGCTCCAGCCTCGTCCCTCGCCTCGAGTCCGCCTCCTCCTCGGCTCGTGTCACCCACAGTACGAATATTTTGTGGTGCCACAACAGCACGTGCTGTCTCGCATTATTGGAAAGAGTTACGTAATACAAAAATTTCTGCGCTACTAACACCTCAGCTATTACTTGAGAACTTCCAATTTAAACAATGCATTCATTTCGATAGTGATGAGCAGCAATCATTTCCTACTGTTACAAATTAAATAAATAGAAATAAATTTAACTGTTCCAATATTTGCAGCACATAATCCAGAAAATCAATAATAATGTCACACAAACGTGCTTTGATTACGCTGAAGTTAGCTGTCAGCTTTTGAATACTATAATCAGCTATGAAAATTTCGTACAGTAAAGAAGTGTTTGTTACTTCTAAATAAAATTTATTACCTCCCTTCAATCTACTTTTTGTCGAAAGACTATTATCTACATCATACACTCATCACTAGAGACCGGAAAAATTTGTAGTATGAAACGTCAAAATATGTAGATAAATATGTAATGAAAACAGTGAGAGTATGTAATAAATATTGAAAATCGGATAAAATATGTAATATTAAAATTCACTAATTATAAAACACATTTACATAGTGCGAAATTACATTGATAAAAAATGTCCTAAACAAATTTTAAAAATAATACAAACGACTTAAAAATTATTAGGTGAGCATAAGTTGAAGCACACTTTGCACCATATATATCATTCCCATTCGTAGTAAAAGCGTCAGCTATTGCTATGCAGGACTAGTTTTGCAGACCGACTCGACGCAATAGAAGATATCCCACAAACTAGCGATATCTACGACCAGCAAACATCTCTGCAACGTGAAGCACTCTCATTGAATGTTACATGTGGCGATCGTCGATGTTTCTCCAAAATTAAGGTTAAAGTCACGATGTCAGTAATACTTTTCATAGCTAAAGGTGAAAATGATCTCAGTCGCTGACTCGCACTTCCCGCCACTGAGATAACTGAAGCAGACGCGCGGGACTGTGATAACGTCTTCACTTGGGCTACCCGAAGGAGACAGCACGCATTAATAATGTACGAAAAAATGCTTTTTTAAAAAATATTTCTTTTCATAAAAAAATATGTTTAATTAACTAATTTTTGTAACTTCTTAGTCAATGTAAGCTTAATGCATGTAAAGTTAAGATATTCTGCCACCAAGTTACGACACTTAATTGCAGAATTAATAATAAATCTAAAAAAGATGTAATAAAATTGAAGAAAAGAAATGTAAAAAAAATATTTCGTGAAAATACCAATATATGTAAAAATATGTAACGAAAAAATTGAATATTGTGTTAAGACGGAGCTGATTCCCCAAGATTACAAATTTGAAGGCAGTAAGTAGAAAGACAAAAAATATGTAATTACATAAAAATTCGGTCTCTAGTCATCACAACCGATAACAATGGGATGAATCCGAAGAATCTTGTAAAACTGTGTTGCTATTTTATGAAATGAAAACGTGTCAAGTAAAGTCATTTTCGCAAGAGTGGCTGGTAACGAAACACGGTAAAAAGTTTCACTTTTGCTGTCGACGCGCTTTCAAAAAGTATTTCAACTTCGAACTTTTGTTTCTGAAAAATTAAAAAATATGAAATATTAAATGAAGCAATATTATAGAGAAAGGGTGAAGGGGAATAAGAGAAGCAAATCTGCACACCAGGGGATAAACATTTTTATGTTGAAATTCGCAATTGAATTATGTTGAAAAAAAAAAAAAAAACAAGTTTTTCGTCGGATTTAAATCAATTTATCCTGAGTACTTCGCACAAATATAAACACGCGTTTTTTAGTTTCTTATGTAAGTTTAAATGTTTTTAACTACATTATGCCGATATATATTGGCTTAAATTATTCGTGAGATTTTCTGTAGATGATAAAGATGTTTTGAGAATTTTTTCAGGCATTTAGATCCGATTTTGACCCTTACAATCAACGAAAAAGAAGGGGAAAATAGAAAAAAAACCTTTTTTCCTTCGTTTTTGAAGAATATTTCATGTCCTGACGCAGATCATACAAATTGTAACCCTGTAAATTCTCCATTTTCCCAAAATTTCAACCTTTTGTATCTTAAAATTTGCACCCGATAGTTCAATATAAATACGGTAATTTAATAGTTTCTTATTTATTTTCTTAAAATTAGCTTTTGTTTTATTAATTTTCGTAGCTTTTCTATTTTATGATTTTTACAAAAGATAAATAATGAAAAACTAAATTGTAAGAATAATATTATAAGCTATTGTAATTTGAATATTGAACGAATTAAGTTTTTAACTAAAAATAAATCCCGCACTTTGTTTGAGACAGTGTCAATATATAATCAGATTTAAACGTAGTATGAAAGAAACATGCAGCAAAGTATATTTGAGTATTACAATGTTCTCTACGTTCAATAAAATGGTATATTCAGCTTAAGTAAAGTCGGGAAAGTGTGTGTGTGTGTGTGTCCTAGTTTCTAATGCATTCGTAATGGGATTAATTGGATGGCATTTAGTTCTGGATGTTGAATTTATTTGGGTAATTATACTATCTTGCATGTATGATGTGCTGGAAATAAAAAAAAGTTTATAATAGCAATCGTTCATTTACCATTTCATATTATGTTTTAATTTGTTCAAAAATTAACGAAGTTGGAACAGTTTTCGAAAGCAAGTTGAAAAACTTTCATAAAACCACAACAATGAAAACTTAAAAATAATTTCATTTTTGGCAAGAATTGCGTTTTTATAAAGAAGTGATATGAAAGTGTATGTCTATTATTGTCAGCCGCATTGTCCAATGCCGCATTGGCGTATTGTTGCCAGCTCGCATTCACGGTTTTTATCAAATCCGAAGCCAATAAATACAGAAAGCTCAGTAGTCCCCCTGTACTGTTTAATGTATTAATGTATGAAATGCTAACCGTCAGCGAAAGCTGACGACACAGCTTTTTTTTTTACTTCACATAGTAAATAAATATAGGTTTTTGATAATATACGAAGCAGTTTGTATGAATTTCAAAACTGGATACGAAAATGGCGAATAAAAATCAACACTGACAAATCGCAAGCTAAAATAGGACTTTACGTCGATATAAATTTCCTCTCCCTTAAAACTCAATGGCTGTAATGAGTCTTGGACAAAAAGTAATATTCCAGTAAAATATCTTGGTGTTCTCTTAGATCAAAAACTAACATGGTCATCGCATATTCAGGCAAAACTTAACACCAATATTTCAAAATTATATCCGTTAATAAATTTCAAATCTTCCATTAAAATAGAATGTGGTACACTAATTTACAAATCAATAATACGACCTTCTCTGACTTATGCCTGCCCATCTGGTATAACGCTGCACCAACCCAGTTGAAAAAAAATTACTTGTAATAGAAAATATGTCTCAGGAGAATTATTAAAGTTCAGTGGTTTATTCCAAACGCACAAATTCATAAAGAATTACAAATTGAAACTCTTGAACAATACATGCAAAATCTAACCACAAACTTTTTCAATCTCTCAGCGTCACCTTGTACAAATACATTCAAATTAGGCAAATCAAAACAAAATTCCGATACGTTTCGATACCCAAAAGATATATTCCGCCCTCCATGAATATTTAATGAACTCGCAAATTAAAATTAACAAAATTATTACAATCAGAATTATTTAGCACATTTACTTCGTGGATGAAGGTTACCAGCCTACCTAATGACTGCGGGATCGTCCCGAAAGTTATGAATTATCATTTTGAAACTCCCTGTAAAATATAAATAGTGAACACTAAGAATAAAGATTTGAAGAAAAACAACAACTCACTTTCTCTGAGATGTGTTGATTGAGTCAGAAAATGCGGTATAATAGTATTACGTAACCGTAATGAGGGCGAAAAAGTGAGTGCTGTTTAGCACCGGTTTTTAACAGTACATCGGCAATCTTGTAACTCATCCTGTTGTACCTTTTGTAATATTGATTGGAATTCATTTTTTGGAAAAAGTAAAATTACGTCAAAAAAAACGAAAGTGCTTGATTAATGTGATGCTCAAGGATGGTTATAAGAAGTAAAGAAACATGTTGCGACTAAAAGCAAAATCTTCGTGATTCACAAAAGTAGCTACACAAAAGTATATGCAGATTTTAGGATTGTTTCATCAGATCATGATGAAATGAATGCTGCCTTGAATTATCTTACATTTTACAATGAAGCATTAACACTGCGTCAGTTTTAGTCTGTTGTTCCAGTTTAAGAAAGTCAATGATCCGAAATTCACATGTTACAGAACGAAGTTTGACTATATTGTCAGACAAGTGATTGCTCCTTGCGTGGATACTGAAAATATAAAAGAAATTATAGTTATTTTGTAACTCTTCTGTTAGAGGCTTTAAATAACTTTGATTCCAAATTACTAGTAATTATTGTTCGCTGGGTACTTGTTAATGATGAGAGAGCCATACTCATCCATAATAAACGGTTGATGTGTTTATTCGAGTATTTCTGGGGAAACGCCGTAGATAATATACGCGGCTTCATTTCAAACAATCCAGGCTTTGCGTTTGGCATAAAGTGATAGTAGTTAAAATAGACAATACTGACTTCACCTCCATTTTCTTCACCACCAAACGTTTCCACTTCCGGCTGCAGGAGCGCTGAGGGATATGGGCAATTAACGCGCGACGAGGACAGGCTGAGAGTCCTTCTGAGAGCGATTTCGATCGTTTTGCGTCGCCGCTTAAAAGTGCGCCTAGTTTAAACTTTAACACATATTTATGATACGAGTAGTAAAAGTAACCTTTCATTGTGCGACTAGGAAAGATTGCGACACGAGGCCTATCGGTCTAGTGATGCAATCCTTGGAGGGAAAAAAAACAAAAAACTTTTACCATGTGTGTCCTACACTATTTTTTAGACTGCTTTACTGACTGGTTTTATTTCAATTTAAATATACGAACCACTTAATTGGGTACGATGTTACATTAAGACCAGTTGTAGCTGATCGGTCAAAAGAATTATTGTCTTTGTGGCATTCCCAGTTTTATCTGATTAACATATCTTTTGGGACTAGTGCTAAAAATTTAACATTTCGCACGCTGTGATTGCCCTTAAAGAAACCGCTATTACTACGGGCTGCCTAAAAAATAAACTTCCCCAGAGCTATCACCGAGAAAGAAATGCGGCGGAAAAGACGTTCGTGGGCGAGGGACCGCCGATGTGTTCGCGAAGCCAGTGGCTGCGGGTCCTTCGCGCCCGGGCGTCGTGTGCGGGGGCAGGTGGCGCTCGCCGCCGCCTCTCGCGCGACGCGCCACCTTTTTCTCCGCTCGTGAAAAATGGCTCAATATAGTGGCGCCATATTACGGCATTTTTTGGTGGCGGCGTCCGTCAGAGGGGAGCCCCCATCCCCCTCCCACCCCTCGCGGCCGGCGCGGCGCCGGGCGTCGGCGTCGGAGGACTGTTCCGCGCCGTGCTTCCATTAGGCCCCGACTGGGGAAAGCTCCTAATTAATTTTTGGGACCTGGAAGTACCCCGGCGAAGAACGCCGCTGTCGTTATTTGGAGCATGCTTTGTGTTCCTTTTTTACGCCCACAAATTTCCTCGGTCGCTGCTGCCGTGTGCGGTGGGCCCGCCCAGATGGCAGGGACGGCCTTGGGTGGTCTCGTGCTGTGCTGCGAGATATCAACGAGCATATTTGCCCTTGCAGTGGACGCACATTTGGGAGCCACTGCGTTTTGTATCTTGAGTGTGTAGCTAGGCTCGTTTCTTGTTTCGTTTTCTGAAGTAACTTTCAAAAATGTAGAATTCATTCTGTGTGGAAGCCCCAGAGCTATCACCCAGCAAGGTGAGCAAATGAGCAGGTGTTTGCTCATTTAAAAAAAAAAAAATGTGTGGAGGCTCAGATATTTTGTAATTTATCGTTCATAGTTTGTAAGAAGAGAAAGTTATGGAATCATGCGCCGGAAAACGGCGAAAGTTTGGCAGAAGAACTCTTATTCCCGGGCCTTGGTAACGTAAAAGTGGATAAATCCAATTACTTTATAAAGTAAATTACTTCCTCTAAAATGAATCAATGTTTTGATTCATACTGAAAAATGGATTGACGGCAAAACGTCTGACCGTCCGTTCGTCTGTGGTAAATGCTAACGCCTAAAACTGTTCAGCCGATTTTATCCAAAATTGGTATTCCTGACCTATTTGAAGCAACACGAGGCTTTGGTAGTTTCGAACTAATATTTTGATTTATGAGAGTACATTACACGAAACCTCAAAAAATAATTCAATCCCATTCAATTTTAGTAGTAATTTGCTTACAGGATTATGCTATTACAAATTGCCGAATATATTCACGGCATGACGTTCCAAAACCATTTTCAAAACTGTCTCAATATTTGTTGATTAAACTTTCTCCTCGGATTGCGTAAAGGATGCTTAACATAATGGTGCAGGTTTCAAGTTAGTTAAAATCCCTAAATTTTCGAAAATTGTAAAAGTGAATTTTTTTTGGGGGGGTGCGTTTTCGTACCACTACAATATTGAAGATACATTTTTTTCCCTTAATGAAATCTATTAAGACACAAATAAGGCAATCTTCAATTTTTCGAAAATACGAGTAATTTTTATGTAATTTTGCGCGAAATATAGGCAATTTTCATATTTTTAAACAATTTTTTCTCAAAAACCGCTCCATTTTTTTTACATTAATAGAAGAAGGGACGCTTAAAAGAATGGCGCGGGTCTCATTTTTATTTAACTCTGAATTTTCGAAAATTGCGCATTTAGAATGAATGAGAGAAAGTATGTGATTTTGTAACACGACTAGTTTAATACAGAAGAATGAAAAATATTTCTTACTTTTATACTTATATTAGTGAATCCTCTGTCGACATTTTGACATTATTGTGGTATTAAACATTATTGTGGTATCCTCATATTCGGAATGGCAAAAACACGTCAGTAATAAATCAATATCCATCTCAGTTCTAACTTGCTTGGCCCCGGCATCATTTTAGTTGATGTGTGGAAGCCAAGGCAGAGGCACTCCGGTGGGAACAGGAAGAGGTGGCTGCCGGATCGCCGCGCGCGGCGCGATTTCGCCCGCCCGATTTAAATTCCCGAGAATCGCCGCCGCGCACCCGCGGGCGCCTTGGAGGCGCGGTTTTGCAGAAATGCGGCATCACAGAGCGTCGCCTCGCTTTGATGCGCCCCCTCGTGTCGCCCGCGGGCCACGCCGCTCGGCGCCGCGTGACGTCAAGCTTTCATATAGTGGGAGCGCCCGCCCGCCCGCAGTCGCCTATTTTTCAACCGCGGCGTCGTCCGTCAACAAACGCGTCCGCGAAGCGCGCGCCGGACAGAGCGGCGTTGTGGGCGACGCGGCAACGCCAGGTCACGCGCCCGCCCGTAGGCGCCGCCGCCGGCGGCGCGGCGCGGCGCGGCGCGGCGCGGCGACCGCCAGTTTATGATTTGGGCGGCGAGGAGGAACGCGCGAGCCACGGGATGGGTTGGCTCCAGCACAGAAAAATGCACGGTTACGAATTCGGCCGAATTCTTACTTACTGAATTTACCCAGAAAAGCGTACTTATGATGATTCTTGAAAGTAGTTTCACAGTTCAAATTCTATTTTTGAATCGATTTTTTTATACCGGTCATGTGTTTATCAGATAGCCTCCCAAAATAATGATATCACACAACACAAATTTGCAGCGCTACAATTTATATAAAATAACAGGTACCTAAATACTACTTTCATATCGACTAAAAACGTTCCAACTGTGGAGTAAAATATGGACTAACACTCATATAAAATAACTAACAATTGCACAAAATAATGTACTTTTGATTTTTTTTAGCAGTGCAAATTTTTAAAAGTATGAGGAAGAATTATTAATGAAATATTTACGTTTCTTAAATAAAACAGTCAAAGAATTTAATGTTAATATTAAGTGTAGAACAAAATGCAATCTACCGAAATTGTATCAACATTGCCGTCTTGATGAAAGTAAGCTTTCCTTTTCTGATAATTGACCATTTTCGAAGTAGCGGATTACAAAGCATTGTTTTCAGTGTTTAAATGTGAATCTGCTCCTTTATCTCTTAATATTGTTTAGTATTGGCAAAAAGCCGTTCAACATGTGAAGCAGTAAAGGAGTCCATCTTGAACCTTGCAAAATATTTCAGAATTATATCCTCCCCTGGCATATTAGTAACAATAGGTTTGATGCAATGAAAAATATGTGATTCGTATCATAAGTGTGTCCTTTATTTCAATATAAATAAAAAAACCTAGGGGGTATATGTACTGTACTTAGTGAAAATGGGCGTACTTTGTGTGCGTCGAGATGTCCCCGTCAGATTTCCGATTAAGCTTTCTTATCGTATTCTCAACTTTCTCACTTGCCTTACTATTGCGAGGTGAATTTAAAACATCCGATTACATTTCAAAGAATTATCAGAAAACAATAGTATTGTTAGAATTTGAAGATATTTTTCGTTGATAGTATTACTAGATGTAACAATTTCGTTTCGTCGAAATGAAACATTTAAATATTCTGTTTAGTTCCACTATCGCACCGCGGAGGGTGGGTGATTTGCGTAATTCGGAAATGGTGGTGTGTATTGAAAAGTGGTATTCCCAGAAGCGAGAAGCCGATGACCCCCCTTTACAGCCTCTTTAGACGCCTATCGAGCGGGGCTCCCGCCACTAAACAAAACGGGTTTCAATTTCCCGTCTGTCGGGCAGCGAAACGTCTTGGGCCCACGCGGCCCCAGGATGCCACGGCGCGCTGCGGGGCAGGCAAACACTCATAACCAGCGAAATAGGAAATTTAGGGAATTCGAATTCGATTCATTCTGCTCTTTCATAGAAAAGGTAATTAACTACCTTTTTATAAGTAAAAAATCATGTGTTATAAGTTAAATTTATTCCCTTCCTTCAATATATTTCATAAGAGTGTTATATACACCATACAATTATCACGACCGACTACAATGGCATGAATTCGAAGAATTTTAAAATCACTGATTTGCGAAATGACAATGCGTCATTCGCAGCAGATAATTCGAATTCCCGGAGCGTGCGAAATTCGAATTTACAGTTCCGAATTTTGTTACCATTTTCGAAAATACAGAGAATGCGCCAAAAATGGGATTATCATCACTCTCTGTACAGTTATTTGCTACATACGAGGAACAAATTTTAAGAAAAAAATTAGAGCCGTTTCTAATAAAATAATGGTTTAAAATGTTTAAATTGACTGAAAATTGTGCAATAAATACTCATACTTTCGAAAAAATGAACATGACTTTATTGAACCTGTTTCTGCTGAACACATTTCATTAAGAAAAAAAATATCCTCATAATTATAGATGTAGAAAGACGCCGAAAAAAGTTTGAAGTTTTGGCAATTTTCGATAAATAAGGGACAACGACAACGAAATTTGTATCTCTCTCTTAAATGCTATCCGAAGTCAAAATGTAATCAACAATTTTGTGCCAGAGCGATTGGGGAATATCAATGTTGGTGAAAACCTTGCTTACGATTTAAGCACTAGCGTTGATCACAGACTGAGGAACATGTTTTGCCTTCAAGCTATTTTTCGGTATCAAGGACCCACAAAACATGGATTCTGACTTCACAAAGTGTTAAGAGGAAGTAATTTACTATATATAAGAGACATGATTTATCGATTTTTTCGTTACCAAGATCAGGCAATATGTGATTTTCTCTCGAAAACACACCGTTTTTTTTCGCAGCGTTACAATATTTTCTTTATACTGCTTAAGCAGAAGCGAGACAGTACTAGTGTATGTACATATCAGTGGTTGCAGGTGAGCTCTAGTCGAACAAATGTGAATCAAGAGGAAGTGGCATTATGGGAATTTAGCGCACTCTGTCGGTTCTTCCGTGGTGGAAATACATGGGTGTGTTCCTCCGCTGCACCAATTTTAGTTGGTTTTGCGCAACACCATTTTGCGTCACGAACCACGTGACCACAGCACGGCCACTTCGTTTGAAAAGCCAGACCAGACACTGGCCACCTTGTTGCGTGGAGAGCGAGAAGTGTCGAGAAACATTTTGAAAGTGGTACAACAAAAACAAGTTGTCAACAGTAACCAACCAACACTTAACACGAAAGTTTACAAGATGCAGTATTTAAGAGAAATGCTTCATAAATCTGTTTCAATGTCTTGTAACGAAGTGATAATTTGTGTCTGGCTAGATTTAAAATTCCCGCTAATATTGTGACGCAAACGTGTCTGAAGCTCATCGGCTGAAGTCGGATACGATGCGCAAGAGCTTCACCGTACATAAACTCCCTATTCTCCCGAGTTTTAATAGGCGGCTTGTATCTATCATTGTCATCATCCTACATCATGCTTGTGGCATTAAGCTGTATTTATAATCATCTGTATATATCATATTATTTATATTTAATATAATATGCATACAGACCAGTGATTGATGAGCAGCACTGTTCTAAATCTTCATCCATTTCGACCTAAACCTTGTGTAAAAACTTAAAAACTCTTTCTTGACTTCACCAGTTATTGGTCGCGTGATTGCTGTACGCTACGTTATGGTATGTAAAAAACATCTGATAATTAAGGAACGGATTTTTGGGTGATGCACCTAAAGACAAAGCGCTTTGGGAGCTTTCATTTTTTACTTCTGAAATGTTTTATAACCCAATAGAAAGCATTTCAGGAACTTGCCGTGCACCTAATTTGCACCTAAATAGACATTCTGCCCCTATTTCTCCCCTATTTCCCAATCTTTGCACCCCAAAAAAACACTTATTTTCAATGAACACATTACATGAAAAATATTGTTTACAGTTAAATCAAACAATGTGTAAATTGTGCAGTTTGCTGCACTTTGCTCCAAAATAACCTGCCTGTATTTTTTACATCAGGAGAAGAAAAGCGGAGACTCATTGTCGTTCATTAACAGTTAACGCGACAGAACTTTCTTTTTGACCAGAAATCTTACCAATGTCAAAGGTGATTTAAAACGAACACTGTTAAGTTGTGATGTATTTAGCATGTTGCTATTTCACATTCAACATTTGCGCACTTCTGATTGTAAATCGGGTGTTTTCTCAACCGATGCGTTAACTAAGAGCTCTATTGCAGTTACCTTATCGTTAACTCAAGGACATCTTTCAAGCAAAGCCGGTAACTCATCGCACAACATAGAGTTGTTGAATTGTGTTGCATAGAGAATCAGAAGTAGTACGTGAAGGATAAAACGTCGCTAATGAATTCATATAGTTGATGAACGTGCGTACTAAATAACCTCCAAATGTTCTTGTATACAAAGAAAGCACTGTCGATCTCTGTTTACCACCTCTTTACTTGCCGAGGAACGTGGAGAAACCATTGTGTTTTATGCTGAAAACTTTTAAAAAAAGTAATGAAATTCGTTAGTTACATTGATTGATTGATTTTTTCGTGTTTCCGGGCGTGTCAACTGCTTCGGTCATTAGTCCCGTTAGTTTAGTGCATGTTTTTTCTCGGGAGATGGCGGTGATCTTCCCCTACTGGATGGTGAGATCCGGCACCGGCCTACCGTCGGCTAGTGAGGTTTCCCCCTAACCAGGACTCTCCCACCAGCGGGGCACCGCCCCAGCCGGGACAAGCTCTAAGCTCCCGACCGGTCTCCCGGAATATGTGATAGTGTAGTGCATGTTAGTGTAAGTGTGTGTGTGTAAGGGGAGAGGATAAGACAAGGAAGAAGGACAGATCGCGCGCGGTCTGTGGCCCGTTTGTTAGGGTACTGCTCCGGCATTCGCCTGGTGTTGATCGGAGAAACCACGGAAAACTACCGATCAGAGCAGCCGGCCGCTAGAATTCTCCTCCAGACAGCAACTGAATTCGACCTAGCTGAAAAGCTAGTGTCGAAAATCCTGCCGCGTTAGAACCGCTGCAGACACATCAGTTGATGCACTGAGCTACCTCTACCGGTGTTAGTTACATTGACGAAGATCGATCTGTTGCATCGGAAAACCTGAAAAAACTTTTGCGCAATATCATTTTGGAAAGAGAACCCTTGTGTGTCCACTCCTTCAAAGCCCTTGGGGCATTACTAACGTACTAGAGGGGCAACCGCCTACCGCTGAACGGTGGGGAATTTTCACTGAAATAATGAAGACTCAAGAAGAATTTTCTCTTGGGAAATTGGAACGACACAGAGAACGGTGATAATGTGAACCTGATAACAAAGAACTAAGATGTGAATCTGTTTAAAAAATGCAGTTTGTAGGGAACTTACCCATTTTTCCTCAATATTTCATGGGGATTTTTCATGTATGATATAAACCCATGTAATATATTTGTACCTAAGTATGCTCTTTTTTTACCTAAACATGCACTTTTTAAATATTTTTGGCACCTATTTTAGTACCTGAATTAGCAAATGTTTTCATCTCAAAGTCCGGCCTCTACTGAAAACATGAGGAATGAAACCGTCGCGACACACCGCAGTCAAATGGCTACTGCGTTTCGAGGTCCTCTGCTGCAGCGTGGGGGGGGGGGAGTCTGAGAGACGGAAGGGGTTCAGAGGGCGCCACGCGGAGGCGGAAGGGGCGGGCGGCACGCAGCGGCGTCATCACGCCAGCCGGGGAGGCGGCGGCGGCGGCCCACTAACAAAGGAAGGACAAGTAATTAGGCCGCCGCGCGGCGCTATCGCCCGCGACATGTCTCGTCTGGCGGCTGCCGGCGCCTTTGTGAGTAATGAGCGCTGCGGAGGTGGGTGGATGAGGAGCGGAGCGATGCAGGCGGTGGTCCCAGTGGAGCCGATTTTGGCCGAAATTTCCTTGCGGCGTCGGACATTCTCTTCCGATATACCGGTTTCGTTCGAACGCGGGCCGCTTATCGGAAATGGTCGTATTGAATCCAAACACCCGAGAACATCGGCTGTCCGTTGAAGATCTGTTGCGTCTGGTTCTGTCGATTCCGTTCCCCTGAAATTATCAGGTGCGTTAAGGGCATCTGCAATAATGTAGATGCTGACCGGTTGCAAATGTTTCAAATATTTAGCTGTGTAATAACGGGAGTATTCGGACGATTTCGGGTGTTTTGCGTATGAAATAACTCTGACGATTTCGCTGGCAGTCGTTCGAGGGCGAACGGCATGTATTTCGTCTGCACTGAGAGCGTTGTCTAAGGATAGGGAGAGAAATCGGACGAGAGAATGAGTTGGCGTGGGAAGCGTCAGAAGCACAAGCGTACGCACAGGGCGAAGCGTGACCCCCTGGTAATATCGAAAGGGATCCGTATCCCTACGCAAAAAATCATATTATTCTGTAAAGATATAAATTCCTGACTTTCTCCCTTTTTAAGCAGATGCGTTGGGAATTGACACATATTTGGGAAAGTTCTCCAAACCATCTGGCTACATTGTAAAAAGTTAAAAATAAATTAATTATATTAGTTAATTGTATCATTAAATTTATAACTTCATTGTCCTTGGAGTACGTGTTATTTATTTACTAGAAAAATAAACCGCTTCTATATGAAAAAAGGTTTATCGGAAAAGGGAACCCAGAAGGGGCCTGAGATGTTGCGGCCCCCTATTGTTTTAGGCTATGCACACCTATGATAGAAAGGAAAGGATACCGGAGTTTCGAAGTTGAAGAAAAAAAGATGAGGGCGAAAGAAATGAACAAAATTAGGAGAGAACGGAAGAAAGGAAAAGGAAGAAGTTGTATGAGGAACTGATAATATCAAAGAGAGCGTTGTGGTGGAAAGAAACGCTCTTGTACTGTGGCCGGATTCTGGATCTCTTTTCACTTGCCACCCAGCAGTCTGATGTCGTCTAGATTTCGCACCGAAAAGTTTTGCTGTGCTGTTGCGAGCAATGTGATCGAAATAGTGTGTTTAAGGTTTACAATTGAAGCAAGTAACGTAGTTCAAAAGTTCACGCCATGTGACTGCTGATGCCAGCATCTTATTTCACCGGCCGTCACCCAACAACTCTCTTCTCCTTGCAGGTCAGTACTTCGTGCAATCTGCTCCCAACCTCCCCTTCTGCTTGGATTCACTTCACCAAAGTACAGAAAAAACATGAATATTGAGTATTGCCCTCTGTGTAATAACGTGTGTAAAATCAGTCGATGACGTGATAACGTTTTAGAAAGAAAGAATTGGTCAGAGGGAAAAAAGTGATAATAAATAACTATTTCTTTACTTTTCAGATTCTCTAATATTAAATATTTCTTAACAGGTTTACTAAAAATCATGATTTTTTAAATTAAAAAATCTGATTTTTTATTTAAATCTGATCTAAATTTAAATATTCAAATTAGGTAAAATTTTTAGATGTTTGAAAAAAAGAGACCAAAAATTGAAGGGCTCAGTAGTAAAAGGGGATCCCACATTAACAATGTTGTGCACATATGGAAAATTTTAAAAAAAAGTATATGTCCGGCATTTTAAATTCTTCCAAATTAAAGATTTTTAATACACGTTATAAGCAAGCATATAACTAAGTCATTTTGTAAACTATTTGAAAACACCCGACACACTTCTTCGGCACACTTATATCTTAAAGAAACAAGAAAATGAACAAGCATTCTAATATTTAATATCTAACTAAGATGATGTCGGAGTCATAACACAAATTTTAAAATTTTAATTGCGAACAGCTCTTTTTACTGAGACACTTTTAGATTCAGCAGATATGAAAGAACTCACGTTCATAGTATGGTAGAAAAAATGTGAAAGCCATGAAACAATTTTTTACAGAAAACGAAATGACCATTGTAAAACATTTATTAGCATCAGCATCTTCTGGTAGTGGGGAACAATTTTTTCCACATTTGAACTTGTCCAATCAAAAAATAGAAATCGCCTTGGTACAGAATAAGCAGCAAAATTGGTGTTCCTTCATAAACAATGAAATAATTCATAGAAGCTATTCCTTGTTTATTAATAAATAGATACTTTAAATGTTATGATTTGTAATTATTTTATTTATCTTCTTAAAATTATTAATAATTATTAGTAAAATTTACAATAAATTATATTTTCTATTAAAATTGACGATTTTTTTGTGTAAATTATTTGATTTAAATCAAAATTTACATGCTCCATGCTACCCCCTGCTGGGGTGGTGCCCCGCTGGGAAAGGTATCTGGAGTGGCAAGCCTCGTAAGCCTGCGTGTAGGTCGGCGGCAGATCTGAAGTTCCAGCGTGGAAGTGACGCCGCCATTTCCTGGAATATAACTTGCCCTGTAGCTGTTGAGGGGCCCAGAGACAATCAATCCACCCAGCCACCCACCATGCGCCCAGTGCTCAGCGCCGCATTGTCGCCGCTCACCCTCCGACCACACCCCGCTGTCCGCCGTCTTCCTCCGTCGCCCTGCCCCCCCCCCCTCCTTGCCCTGCTCTCGGCCGCCGGCGCAGGGCCGCCCCGCCGCGGAGCCGAAGATGCGGCGGCGGGCCCGGGATGATGGATGAGCGTCTCGCATGCCGGCGGCAGCTGCCCGCCCGCCCCGGCGCGTGTCGCGCTGTTTGTTTAGCCGTGTCAGGCGGCGCTCGCCACGCCGCCCACCAACGCACACGGGCCCCGCGTCCGCGCCCGCGCCCGCGCCCGCGCCCGCGCCCGCGCCCGCATCCACGGCGCGCCGCGGCGCTCGCGGAGCAAACGGCAAACGGAAGAAGCCATGCACGGTGCAGTACGCGCACACTGGAATCAGCGCGCCATTCACTCTGCCTGTCCGTCCCACGTTACACCCTGTGCTGTAAAACTTCAACGGAAACGTCAAGCGAACGGGATTTGTTGCAATACAAGAAGCGAAATGTGTTCATTATGTATTTATTTTAAGTATGAAAGGAAACTGAAAGAATGTAACAAACAGATTCATGATTTACCTAGTGTTTAAATCGCTTGATTAAAGAGCTCTCAAATTTTCCAACGTAAAATGTCAATCACGCCTTAAAATACGTCAAAACGAACCTTTTACACCTACTGATCGTTGCATACCAGTCTGCATCAGACAATACAAGTTTTATAAAATCGCATACTATGTTGTACGATCATTTGTA
Source organism: Teleogryllus occipitalis (assembly GCA_011170035.1). Lineage (NCBI taxonomy): Eukaryota > Metazoa > Arthropoda > Insecta > Orthoptera > Gryllidae > Teleogryllus > Teleogryllus occipitalis. The sequence continues at coordinate 70,122 of BLKR01014842.1, read as the reverse complement.
ACAAACTGCACTGCGTAACCGGTAACTGATCTTGTGTGTGTGTGTGTGTGTGTGAAAGAACCATACACTCCCATCCGCCGATCCTAAATGTTTAATTTCTCGCATACTACGTACGCAGTATAGAGAAAGTATTGTAACGTGACAAAATCTTCGATTGCGGGACCTTGATACCGAAAAAGAGGATAAATTGTTTCTGTGTAGAGTAACTGTTTCAATATAATTGGAGTCAATACGGAGGATCATAAAGGTGAGTAAAATTAATTTTAACAATGACATTTAATGTTTGTTACATTTGGACTGTATAATTCTAGAAGACTAAATATGCCTGCAACAATTTTGCAGCTTAGCTGGCTCAATGATCCCCCGTCCTGTTCTTTTGAGCGAATGCTGGCTGATATGGTCCCTTGTTTTGCTTGTAGTACCACTGGTTTACTTAATGAAATCTGTCCTTCAAAATTAGTTCATTAAATAAGGTCATGTACATTTTAAAAAAATATGAGTAGTTTCGGTTACAAATTCGAACTTCTCGCTCTCCTTTTGCGGAAGTGTGTTACTAGATATTATGCCGCAATACAATGGCAACGCCGCAACACGACAGTTTGGAGTTCACAGAATAACTTCTGGTTGTTGGGCAATGTTTCTTGGTTATGGTAGAGAGTTTTGGATTATCGAATTTGTGTCGATGTATTAGTTTTAAAAGAATTTGTCTTCACACCTATTGTGCTACAATTGGTAATGTGCCAAGTGTTGCTGAGATGTGATAATATGTAGCTATAATGTATTATATTATATAACCGTTAGTAATTCGAGAAAGTACTATGGACCCTTTACTTTGTAATTGAATTCGCTTTTAAACAATTAACGTATATTCACAGCAAATAAATATTTCCATTTATCTGTGCGAATGGCTCCTCTTGATTACGTTCCAATCGTCTCATAAGTTTCCATCTTATAAGTGCGTGCGTAGATTCTATACTTTAGATGCACAATGGACGCGATGGAGGCTGTTCTTGCTCTGTAGCTCAAACATTTCCTTTAATGAAATGAATATAAATGAGCGAAACAATGTTGTTTTGAATAATAATGCACCTCTGGCCCTAGTTTCTCGAGACAGTCGAGTTTTTGTTTTGTTTAGTTTACGAGCATTTTTTTCTGGGCGCGTAAAGATGTAATGTCTTAATGTAACACAGAACAGACTGAAAAAATGAAAGTGTAACATAATCATAGTATCAGTACCTCAGACGAAGCAAATGAATATGCAGAAACACGTGTGTTCAGATGTTCCATGTTAATCATATCTGATGAGTCGGCATAAATTGAATGTTGTCAAGAACTTGCGGAGGGGGCAACACCGACGTTCTAGAGATGAAGATGAGGTGCTACATGTGAAGAGGTGAATGTGCCTGTACAATAACATTTTTTCATAATGCTTTTCGAAGTACTGTACTCTTCCGTTTTGATTACAGAAGTCGATTGTACATGAATTGTATTAAACATTTACAAAATGTTGTAAGTTTCGATTATTTTATTCGGAGACTTGTTTTACGAAAGGATTACATATGTATATTTTTAGCCATGAAATTAACAATTCCTTTTTCACTTTCCAGTGTTCTGAATTCTTCCGAAAATTTAAAATTTAGAGCCCTTTCTTAACAATAAGGGTATATTTAATTCATTGAAAGAAGAGAGGGGATGCTGAAGATGACCACTCATCAGAAGTCCATTCGTCTGTCGTTTTTGCGTCGTATTGATAGTGAATAGAAAGTATTGTAATGCTGTAAAAATTGTCAAGATTTTGACTGAAATGTACATTCCGAAAATGTGTTGTTTTTGGGTTTTTTTCCTACAAAAAAAGGGCTATTCGTCCACTGTTCACCGTTCATACGTCTGTAGGCAACTCTTTAACATCAAAGTCTGTCACCCGATTTTCTTCAAAAATAGGTGTTCCATATGGCCGAATTCGACGCCTTGCGAATTTGAAATGGATCTTTTAATTTTGGAAGGTAGTTTACACGAGGTACATTTTCAAAGGGGCTTCTCAAGAGGACTTTTTTTCATTAGCTTAATAATATGTCAGAGTTTCATTAAAATATGCATAATATATGCAATAATATGTCCGCTGCTACACCCATAATGCGGGGATATAATGAGGAAGAGCGTTAATAGCGTTACCTGTTACCTACGCGTTCAATTTCAAGAATGGGCAAGTATTTTTTTCGCTATACTCCACTGATATATCCATGTAACGAAACGAGAGGAACAGAAAGACACTCTTTAATAATTGTTGATGACCGGACTCTTTAAGGTTTCAATAGTCTCCCGTCCGTTAAGAACAATCGAAACAAATGAGTTGTAGCTAAAGTTGGCGGATGAGTACACATATTTTAAAAAACTTCTTAGTATGATTATTTCTCTTAAGAAGGTGGTATTACGAAACGTATTGAACGACACACGACTGATAACACAAATAACAGTCTGATGATTTATAATGTGATAATAGTCTCTGATAATAGTACATTTATCGCTTTGGTGGAAAATGGTACGTGATTCTATTTAGAGGAAACGACCTACTTGTGTCGTACGTACAAGTGAATAAATTATCGTTGACGAATTTTGTTGTCGGTTCTTGAAACTACTTGGAATGGGAAGGAGTGTTTCTTCTACACGAAAACCAATAATCTGAATTTCATCCCAAATGTCAATTTCATGAATGTTGCAAATGATCCCAAAATTTTAAGAGAAGATTAACTTGGGGGGTGGGATTAAGCATTAAGGATGAGACAATCCTGTTGGCAGATTGACTACTGGAAAGAGAAGGGAAGTTGGAAAAAAATATAATCTATTGTGCTTGAGTTACAACGTTTTTCACTTTTCTTTCTCCCTTTTGTTAAGCTTACTTCAACGCAACGTAAAAACTCCCTAGATGTGAGTAAGGATTTCCCTTCGCGTCATTCTTATTATGTAAGCCTGGCTGTCTGAGTGAGAATACTTTCTGCTCTAGTACCTTGAAATTACGCGACAGAAAGGGGGCAGTTTCTTGCAAAGCATGAACAAACACTTTATAACTCCTGTTACTTTCCCAGTGTTTGTTCACGCACAATTTTTATTGGCACTCATAAAAAGTAAATGAATCCGCAATTCGTTCACTGTCGTTTTCTTTTGATGTCATAAAAAACAGTTACCAGCCAGACTGTTACCAGTCAGACTAATGCATGAAGTCAAACTTTTTTTCCATCACATTTTATCCGTACACATTGTGGATCGTCCAAAACTTCTTTGAAATAAAGATGTGACTTAAAGTTTGTTAGCCCTGGTGCGAATTTATCGTATTTTTATCTTAGATGGCTTTTAAAAAGACTCGCGACAGTGAACATATGATTTATAAGAGTACAGGGATCATTAGATATATAAATAACAGTAAGGTGTACGGGTAACACATGCAATAATAATGTACTGGTAACAGTTACACTAAAGAGACTTGCTTCATGCGTTCATAGGAAAAAATATGAATGTAGTACATCAAAAGCACCTCACTGTTGTAAGCGCAGCTCTACGGAAATTCTCTCAGTATTCTATTCTGTGCAGATGTATGTAATGAAGAACATGTAAATGCTTCTGAATAAAGCGATCTCAAACTGTAAGAAATCTTCCACATTTTTGGTATAGAGCCCACGGTGTTTTCCATTCCCCCCAAATCAATAGTGCTCTCATTGAAAACATACCTGTATACCTCTGCCTTTAGTAGACGTACGCAACGACCATGGCCTTGTCGTTAAATATGTTTGGGAAGGGCGCACCGTGGGAGGCACAGGTGCGGAGCGCCGACGACACCGACTGCTGGCCCCCCCGCCCCGCCCCCCCGCCCCGCCCCACCCCACCCCGCCCCGCCCTGCGTTAGCGCTGCATATTAACACGCGTAGGACTTAATTACGTTAGCTGCCTAATGACGGCAGGAAGCTGCTGGTCGCGCCGACGCGACGCGACGCCACAAAAACGCGCTCGTCCCCAGCCGCTCCGCCCCCCTTTCCACCCTACCCCACCCACTCTCCCGAGCAGCCGGAGTGTGCTGACCGCCGTCGGGCCTCTGTGGGCACAAGCGGCGTCTCACCGGACGAACGGATCGCTCGTTTACTGACCAAATACGGATTACGTTCGCTAAAACGGTGTAGAAAGGATCCGCTGGTCGCGATGTAATTTGGATTGTAGGTTTGGATAATTCATGTGATTGAGGCGTACATGACTATCACAGGGATTTGATGACTTAGGCTTAATTGGAATGCCACTTTCGTGCGTCAGTCAATTCTAGTTTCGTAAGCATTGGTAGGACATGAAAAGCCTACTTGTTGCTTTTACCTATTGTATCTACTGTGTAGAAAGAGAAAGTTAAGTAATGCTTCTGGAAAAGCGATGTGATTTCAACAAAACAAGTTTTGTTGCCGATAACGAGAAAAGAGCGAATTATTTCTCCTATAAGTACAAAATGGCCACTTTCTGGAAACATGGAAAAACAGGAAAAATCAGAGAATTTCAATGCTCTGGAAAAGTCACGGAAAATAAGGGAATTGGTAGAAGAATAGTTAGTCAAGGAAAATTTTGAGGCAGTTATTATATAACTAGATTTTATTTCTTAAAAGAATTAGTCCAGTAAAAAATTGTGACTTAGTTTTTATTTGTCGAGTTTTTTGAATTTGTACTTTACCACAGTGAAATCAGGAAGTTCACAAATTAGCATCAAGCTTCCTTCAATATTATTTTTAAAAAAATAGAGTGAAAAACTCTGCTAATCTTATCGTTAAAAAAAAAGCTCTGGTAAATGAAAAAAATCAGAGGCATTTATTCCTGTATAATAAGTGGCCGCCCTGAATGTTGCTTTCGTACACTTCGTGTAGTCATCTGTTATTTGGTGTTGACAGAATCCTCGATAACAGCAGTGTTGTGTGTTTTTTTTTTTTTTTTCCAAAACGTCTGTGCATTCGTCTGCCCGTCCGTCCGTGTGTCTCTGTCTGCCTGCCCATTCGATTGTTAATCCGTCTGTAGACAACTCTAGCTCCTAAAACGTTCAAAGAAATTTCTCCGAAATGGGTAATTCTCGATCGATCTTGCCGCCTTCGAGGTACTAAGAATTTGAAACGGATCTTTTAAAAAGGATCTTGTTTTTCTAATTAATTTCATAATGATTCAGGAGGAAAAGTTTGTTGAATCAATTTTCGTAAGAGCCATTTTTTGGAAGCATGTGAAAAATCAATTAAGATTTTTTCTTGTTTATTCTCTATACAGATATTACTCTGTTAATGCTTACAATTAATAAAGGAAAATTACAGAAGCGATCATTGTCTTCATATTCGTTGTATTCATTAGAGTACATTTTTATAGCCTCTATCTATGAATTCATTAAATCTTCAGATAAGTCCTAAATTATGCAAAATTAGTCGGAAGTTTAAAAACGTTTAAAAATATTAATACTTGTAAAAGCAAACTATACCGAAAAAATCAGTTAATTAATGTTTTAAATTCACACAAATTACAAATAAGTATAAAGACAAAATCCGTGGTTTGAAAAAAATCCTGAACTCTCGTAACTTAAGTTAAATTGATGTGAAAACTATTACGATCCTAAATACCATTGCTGAACATATTTTTAAAATTACTCTATTGTAAAATCAATTATGTAATCGTCAAAATTCCAAAATTGAAGACACCTGAGATGTTTTAAGCAAATACGAAGATGTATTAATTCCTAAAATTCCGTAGTTTAATTGAAAATGGAAATCTTATATTGTCATTAAACGTACTTTTCCCGTTCCCGTGTAATTAGTTAAAAGAAAATTAGCCTTTTTTATTAATATTGAAAATTGAAAATGTACGTCAGATAACCTAAATTTATATAATTTTTTGAGGTCTGTTTAGTCATGATAGCGGGAATCCATTTGAAAAATATTCCTACTTGCGTGTTGAAAACTAACCGTAGGGCCGACATTTTCCCCAAACCGATGTATACACGGGTACCTCAAAGCCCTGCGTTGACATCGACTTTCGGAAGATCGACTTAAGATTGAAAAAAAATACTTTCTTAAACATTTCAAGCAGAGTCTGAAAATGAATTAGTAACGTATGTTTGTTTCCTAGAAAAACAAATCCGATTTTTCTTTAAAGCTTGGTTTGTTTAGAATTCAACTCTAATACTCGGTTGCTAGAGAAAAACGCTAGATTTATAGTAGTATGGTTAAATAATGAACAGAAAAAAATGTGTTGTAATGTGCGAAACAACCTGAAAAATTTATATTTTCAAACCTGGATAACAGGGAAAAAAATCTTGATTTTCAAAAAGCCAGATTGCTGGCCACTCTGTGATTGTGCTAATCCTTACATCCTAATCTTGGGCTTCATTTGTTAAACCCTAGTTCACTAAGATGGCTATTTTACTTTGTATTGAAGTTTGAGGCTACCCTTGCGCAAGAATTTGTAATAATGAATAAAACAGGTAATCATATTCCAAGAATAGTCTTTTTTCGAGAAGAATTGAAACGCGAAAGTGATGTTCTTCACGTGAATCTGTTATCATGGAATGCAACCCAGAGTACTGAGATTCTAACTTGCTGTGAGGTTTACCCCCATACCATGATGCGTGTCCGCCTACTGCAGTCGCCTAAGGGAGCTCCCGAGACGGCTTCGCAGCTGGCAGTCAGTCCGCCTATCGTTTCTTCGAGTACTTCCAAACACGACTTGCTAATAAATTTGTTCGAGGGACCGGTAAGGGCCGTAGTTCATCTCCGAAGACCTGGGTGGGGTTTTAATATATATATCATTTTTTGCGTCTCCATGCCATTTTTGGGACAGTTTAGCGCCTGCCTGGACGTTACAGTCAGTGCCTTTTATCCCTTCGGCCAGGGGCTCGGCGCCGAGCCAGTCACCCAACCAGGAACCCGCGAGGTCTCGTATTCGTTTAACCTCCGTGATTTCACGGAGCTTAGTAAACGAATTCGGCTAGCAACGCTTCTTGAACTTTCTGAATAACGATTCATTTTCTCCCTAAAATTCTATTCAGTTTGTTTTCTTCAAGATGAGAACACTCGGTGGGGACTGGAGGTGAATTAAGCAAATGACGGCGTGTAGTGTGTAGAATGTTTAGAGTAGTTTCTGTGTCACTGTAAATTGTAATATGCAATATCGGGTCCGCGAATGGTAGATAATGATTTGGAGACAAGCAATATTGAGGCCCTATTAGTTATCGAAAGTGATTTTCAACAAACCAGCATCATTGGTATTCCTGTTACATCTGTTACTTTGCTGTTAAAATTTTATTCTGATCCTGTATTGCGATGTGCAAGTATGTGAAAAAATGTGAATCTTGGGAAAGTTGAGTTCTCGAAGAAGAAGAAGAATGAAATAATTTTCACGTATGTAATATTGCAAGTAAATGATGCATTGTATGCTTATGATAAATAGATGAGGCCTTAATTAAACTTCAGAAGTGACTGGGAATATTTTGTTAGCAACGCGTATTACTTGTAGAGGTGGAAAAATTATTAGACTAGAATTATTGAATGTGATAAAAAATGTATTTTTGACAGATCTGGAAAATAAACTTTGTGCACAGGTTTCTAATATTTTATGAACAAACCATTTTTCATAATTAGCATATTTGGTGTGTTGAAAATCAATTTTTTATCCATTCATCGAATTTGGATAATTTTGCCAGATGTAAATGAGTCGTATCATGGGCTAGTTTTTATGGCCTTTTCTTCAGTTTCTTTTAACGATAGATCGTACTTTTTCAATGGTATTGATGTCGGGTCTATTTACAGCCCAATTGGAGCACGGGCTAATCAATGACTGGAAATGTTTCACCTTTATTTCCTGTTGTCACATGGAGCGCGTAGTCAGTCATGAATGCGCATGCATTTTTTGAAGGAACTCATTTATTTGAAGAAACCATTATTGTTTTGTTTTATCTCTAGGTATTGATGGTGTCTGATTTATACCATTAACTATGTACAGATTTCCAGTCCCATTAACTGGCTTTTACACTTCAAAACATTACTTTTGTGAGGCGCTTCCCAGGAGACATTTAATATGTTGAGTCAAGGAAAAAATATTTACTGTAATAATTTGATTATATCTGTATATGAATACTGTGGGAACCTTTTCACAATATTGACACAGTGACAAAATTATTGCCAGCAACTTTTTTAGAACGTGACATGGCGCGAATAGTGACCAACGTACGAGAGATTAAATATAGAGCACAGTCACAGGTCTTGTGCATCAAAGCAGGAACTCACATCACGATGTATTAGTATTTCAAAATGTAAATACAAAATTTGTAGGTCTTGGCAATAGTTCCGAATAATACGAGTTAATTTTGCTAAAGCGTTATTGCTGTTAATCATACCTCCTTTTCTACCCATAGAGTACGAACCAGTGATTATTTTTATGCTAGAAATTTCAAAAATGTATCAGTAACGTTTGTGTTTCTTAATAGAAAGTAGAAGCGTTGGGTAAAATTGCAGGCTACCGACGGGCGTGGGGTGAGGTGGAGGGTGGGGGTTCTTGGCGCCTCGCAGCGCTGTCGCGTCACGTCACGTCACTCGTACGGTGCGAGGCAGGAAGCGCAGCGCGACAGTGACTGACGCGCGCTTATTCGCTCTGAGCGCGACCGCCACGAGGGAAGGATTTGCCTCTCCGCACCTCTCCGCACCGAACCGCTGCGCTCCGCCCGCTCCGCACCGCACCGCACCGCACCGCACCGCTCCGCCCCGCACCGCTCCGCCCCGCTCCGCACCGCACCGCTCCGCACCGCACCGCTCCGCACCGCTCCGCACCGCTCCGCACCGCTCCGCACCGCTCCGCACCGCTCCGCACCGCTCCGCACCGCACCGCTCCGCACCGCACCGCTCCGCCCGCTCCGCACCGCACCGCACCGCACCGCACCGCTCCGCACCGCTCCGCACCGCACCGCACCGCTCCGCACTGCCCCCCCCCCCCCTGTGGATGAATTTCGCACTCGCAAAATGTAGGGTTGGATTTAGTCGCAAATTTCTTTTTTGGTTGGTATTCACTGGCGGCTCTGGCAAGAAACATTTGGGGGGAGTTTTCAAAGGAAATGTTTACGTCTGCGGAATTTCACCTTGGTTTATGGTGATTTTACCTCGGGGCGGGGGTCTTATTTAAGTTAACAAGGTTTACGAGGAAGAAAAAAAAGTTATGTCCTAGCTGTTCATGAATTCTATAACGCTAGTGACCTGCAGCAACAAAAATGATGCTATAAAGTGTCTGGTTAATCTTGCAACAAAAATTGCTTGTTCGGAAACGACACACGTCAAAACTGAAGCTGCTTTCTTTCACGTCGAATGACGTCAACTATGCCATAGCCAGTGTCGCATTGTGTGTGAGAATTTAGTCGGTCTATGCAGAATGACAAAAGACGTAATAACGCAATCAAATATTTGCCTTTTTTGTAAAAATCGAAACTGTCCCATTGGTTTCCAATTTTCCAGGATTGCCTGGGTTTCTAAAGAAACTATCAACACCTTTCACGTGCCCAGAAGCTACTTCATAAACTTAAAAACCGACGGCAGACATGAAGATGATACCTCCGGCGGCAGTTATAGCAGTGGTCATGACAATCACAATGAACATGCTTAAATTTTTATTGGGGTTCTTATTGCGGAAGTATTCACCGAAGAGGAACGAAGCGCAATTCGAATGGTATAATTGCAAATCTTAAATTGCAATCAAAGAAAATTTAATAAAAATAAAATAACTGAAGATGCTTGAAAATATTGAAGGGGATATCTTCCCCCATTGTTTTGTCTGTTATTCGTAAGCATCGAAGGAGAAAAAGGGTTTGCCCTATGTGTCTTTTCATATAAAAACATGAATTCTAATAGATAGTTTCCATCAACGATTTTGAGTATTACGAGTATTTGTCTGTTCGACACATATTGATGTTCACCTGTGACGTGTGTTATTCATATTAATGTCTTGCATCACGTGATTCGACATAGTAATATAAATATTACGCATTCAAATTCGAGTTAAAAGTACTTCGTCATTCAGGCAACATTAATATTGAATAATGAGACAAGGTTTAATGGGAGGAGATCAACAGTTCACATGTGTCTGAAATGATTACTGATGAATGATCGTTCTGGAATCAGAAAATGTCCTCTCAATAGATGTAAACACCTTCCAGAACTCGTGTTTTTGCATACATGTTGATAGTGTAAGGCAAGTTTGAAGTGAGTCAGATTTTTTAGGCCTGCCGGAAAGAAGTCATTATTGAAAAAATGTGTTTGCCAAGGCGACGTGTAACACAAAAAATTCTCTATTTCCAATGACGAATTTTCGCTGGACATCAAATCGGCCATTCGTCCGTGTGACGTCATGATGAATTTGCATTAAGGCATGCGGAACACGTTTTTTTGGTGAAAGGCGTCGATTCTTTTAACTATGCTGATGTCCGACAAGGTGGTCTGAATCTCGTGATACTGTTCAAGCAATGACAGTCGTGTTAGACATACCACAAAAAGGAGCCATAGAAAGCTGTGATTTCTTCGAATGAGCTTTTCTGGACATCTACACAGCAATGGAAGATAGAACGGAGAGGTATTTATTTTTGACGCACGAGGAATTCATAAGAAGTCATGCACTTTGCAAAAGGAATGTTTACAAAAAATATTGATTTCGATTTTACAGTGTATTAAATTATTTGTATGAATTAAAAACATAATTATGTTAAATGTACTAAATTTTACCAATTGAATTGTACCAAATTTATTATTCGTTTTTATTTGGCAGATTAAAAAACGCTTTCTTTCGCTCGATTTCTCCTTAACTCTGTGTCTCACAATTCATCATAGAGTGTTTATGGTGTAATATGGAAAACACCCTAACTACTTGCGTGATAGACTTATTCTTATCTATTACAATTCGTCTCATAATTTGACTTTCTTCACTGAGACATTGGTATTAAAACCTTATCGTGTATTTTCAAGTACATCTCGAATATTTTACGTTCTCGAGTTTTTACGTTCTAACTACTGCTACCGCGGTAGAGAAAAAGTTATGTAATGCTGCGCGAAAAAAAAAACTGCGTATTTTCGGCAGAAAACTCTTATTCCAGGTCTCTGGCAACGAATAAGTGGATAAATCCGGAGGCTAAATTTTAAAAAATTCTCTAACACATAGTGTAGCCAGAATCCATTTTTTGTGAGCCCTTGATGCCGAAAAATTGATTGACGGCAAAACTGTCCGTCCATCTGCACGTCCGTCCGTCTGTCCATCCGTCTGTCTGTCCGTCCGTCCGTCCGTCCGTCCGTCCGTCCGTCCGTCCGTCCGTCCGTCCGTCCGTCCGTCCGTCCGTCTTGTCTGTCCGTCCGTCCGTCTTGTCTGTCCGTCCGTCCGTCCGTCCGTCTTGTCTGTCCGTCCGTCTTGTCCGTCCGTCTTGTCTGTCCGTCCGTCCGTCCGTCCGTCCGTCCGTCCGTCCGTCCGTCCGTCCGTCCGTCTTGTCTGTCCGTCCGTCTTGTCTGCCCGTCCGTCCATGTGTCTGTCCGTCTGTCTGTGTCTGTGAACAACGGTAACGGCTAAACCGTTCTGCCGATTTTCTCCAAAATTCATATTCCCTGATCGACCTGGCTGATGTCGGGGCCCCTTGAATTTATTTTAATTTTGGTGAGTACTTTACTTGTAGCCTGTGAGACATTTTCAAAACTTTCAAAAAATGGCTCCATATTTTTTTATTAAACTGTGTTAACTTTGATTAATCGTCAAACTAAGTCGCCCGTTTCGAAAATCCTGCGCTTTGTGAACGTAATTTTAGAAGTATTTTCACGCAGTTGGATGCTACGTAATTTATAATTTGTATATTATTTCCTATTTCTTTGTTCGTTTCTTACATTCGAGCTTTTGTTTACAAATTAATTTTTTTGAGAAATTATTGAGAACCTAATTGAAACATGAAATAAAAATTGCTAAAAAGACCGTGCTGCTTTAGCACCACTAGTTTTTATGAGATTTTTTCCCACTTAGGTTTCAAGGGTAATTTGGATTGTGTTTGTTAAAAATAACACAGGTTTGAAAGAAAAAAAGAAGGGGGGGGCAGCTGTTTCGGTTTAGTTGACTGATTCTTACGTGTTATAGTGCTCTGAAGCCCGAAAAGACAACCGTTTTGACCTGGAACGTCTGGTTTTCGCATACGAGGATGATCATTAGACATCGGATGTTCAGGCACTAAAAAATCGGTCTTTTAGGCGCCTAAAAAAGGCGCTGAAAAAGTCAAGAATAAGGAGAAAAACGGCACTGTCATAAGATTCATACACAATAAAATGGAAAAAATGTATTTTTTGTCTATATTATTTTGTAAACTTAAAAGCACAAAACCAGTTCGTATATTTTAACGTAAAACTAGATTTACACATTTACAACTGTTCTACATTTTATTATTAATAGTTTCCATTAACCAGTAATATTTACATATTACCAGTAACTTTCAAGGATCACAATTTCAAATTTGCGACGACTGGGAGACAAAATCAGTTTGAATGCGGAGAAGGATATCTGAACGATGTGCCTGGCATATATTTTAGCAGTCCAACACTAGCACCACTGAAACCTTCTGGGAATTTATATTTATTTCCACTTAAAATTTCGGTTCCCTCGGTGTATCGTCTATGTTCTCAGATCATGGCTGGTATTTATGAAATAGGGAAATGGAGAAAAATCAGTTGGTATACCTTCGGGAATTCACTCGTAATTTTAAATTTCAAGACGTGAATTGAAGATTTCGTAATAAATGGTCACGTTGGACCATCGCCGATTTTCCGATATCTTAGCATTGTATATAAATATAATAAATAAAAGGCAAAAAAGACCTAAAAAAAAGGTATTTATGCAAAAAAATAGGCATTTATGCTAAAATAAGCAAAAATAAGCATTATAAAACTTCGTCATATGTCATCATTTGTCATGATTCGTGGACATATATTATCGGCCTTTGAATAAGTTCTATAGAAAAAAAAGGCATTTCCCTAAACATCCGATGTCTAATGATCATCATTTAAAGAATTCCTTAACGCAAATATTTTATTTACATAAAAAATATTACCTCACCTGCAGTGGTGACGACAAAACTATACCACCACACTCAAATGGATTGCTGATGAAATCACCATTTTTAACTCCACATTCCTTTTTGATATTTTCTTCTTATAGGTGGCTTCTGGAAGATCCATGGACAACATTAAGCAGTAATCAGCCATCATCGTAACACTCCATTTTCCTTGATACCTTCCTTCTATTTCTTTTATTTTTTGAATGAAACCCTCTATTATTCGGGCTCTTCACTCACTGCTCACAAATTTTCAGGAAAAGAGTCAATGTGTGGGTTGAAAAAAATGGACTTTTGAGGTCATAGAGTAACTAAACTTGGAATGCTTTCATCATTGTTTTCACTATTTCCTTTGATTTGGGTTCTTTTGGTTTCCCAGAAAGGTTTAGTGACCGTAGTAAAGGCAGTCCACGCTTATTTTTGAGCTGGAGTCAATGAACTGTTGAAGTCTTTGTCGGATATGTGTTTTGTTAGATCCGGTCCAACAAAAACTCTTTCACTTTTGCCTCTGATAAACCTGGAAACTTGGATCCCATGTTCATGATGCATTCGCTATCGTTTTAAAGTGTCTTAAAATTACATCATTATTCCTAATTTTTGTATGTAGCGGTGGTAATAAATTCTTCTCAAGGGATTCCTATGTTTCTCTGAGGACATTCTTTTTACCAACAACATAGACTTCTTGGTAACCCTTTTTTCCGCTTCCAGTGATTTTGTCGGTCTCCAGAGTCCCATAACCATAGAAAACAAGGGTATATTGTGCAACGCTGACATACTTTGAGGAGTCCAACTATTATCTTAGTCGCAACGTTTTAATTTCAAATGAACGAAATAAATTTCTTAACAAAATCCGCAACATTCAACTGTTGCTTTTTCACTATGATTTCTCCGCATATGAAACAGTCAGGCGAATATATACCCTTTCTTGGAGGTATTGCACTAATTTTGAACCACAGAGACAATAGCTGTTTGACAAATAATATGAAATAAAATATTGTGGAGGAATCAGATAATAAGTTAATGCATGCATGAACATGTGCGGGTCCTAGCAAGGTCCTAGCAAGCGCACTCAACAATGCAGTGATCCCCATCAGGCCCAATATATATCTGTATTTTCATGTTTTGGGGAGCACTGGCAGTAAAAATAAATTTGTTTTTCAATGTTAAATTTTTTTAAAGTGTGATGAATTTGAAATTTAGCTATATCTACCTACCTGTTTGACTAAGTTACATTTTGATTGTGAAAAAACCCGACGTCCTAGGAAAAAACTGAGGTCATTTTCGAATTTGACGCACCCAAAATCATACGAATTGGAAAACAGCTTTTTGTTTGCAGACTTGTGTAAGTAATTGAAGTTCAAGGTAAAAAATAATTTGACTCATGTTGAAGTGAAATTCTTCATTTACTTGTAGTCGCTTTTATTCAGAGCGAAAGTGAAACGGGCAACCGACGACGGACACTGGGTGCTATTATTGTTGAATTTTCTTCGATTCGTGCTTGTCGAGTGAGTGTTGAAATATTTCATCTTCATTTGTGTATTCCTTGCACTAATACTCTTCTCTGCTCCTAATTAATTCTGAAATGTCGCTTGTGGCTCATTCTCCATTCGTGCCACTTTTTCTCTGAACTTGCCAGTAAAATTCATTTGTTTCAGAAATATTTGCATAGAAACATTTGGGAAACAGTTCATGAACTGCAAGGTATCAACCAATTGGGTAGACTTTACAAGAAAATACACTCTTAGATAGTCCATAATGCGTTGGTTAAAATATAGTTTATTTTCAAGAAAGTAAAAGAACTCCACGCTCAGCTCTTAGTTCTTCCTTGCTCAGAAACTTGAAAGCACGTGACCATTTGCTAATTCTTGCCGAGGCGTGGGCCCCGTGCTTCGCGCCCGGGTCGAGGCGCCCGAGCCGCGAGAGGACGCGTGCCGCCCTAGCGGGGGCCGCCCGCCATGTTTTAATCGGCGCGCGCGGGGCGGGGGGGGGGGGGCAGAGAGGTGCGTGCGGTGTCGCGGGAACCGCCCCCGCGCGCGCTCATCATGGCGGCCGCGTGACCCTGCCCCGCCCAGCCCCCGCTACTGCCCTCCCCTTCCCTCACCCCACCCCACCCCGCCTGTCGTCGCCATCGCTCCACTCGAGCGCCGACGCCGCGCCGCGCCGCGCCGCCTGGAGGCACGAAAAGGGCATTGTGTTCGCTTCGAACCAGCGTTAACACGGCTTTCCCCCTAGGAGAACGATACTGTTTGAGGTTCCTGGATCATTAGTGTTTCTTAATTCAGCGTGGTACCATGAGTATATTCCATTCATAACAAATGCCACTCACGTGTGTAAAGGTTTCGACGGTTGGTCAAAATAAAGAAACTAAATGGCGGTTTTTGAAGTGTGAGTTATTTCACCAAAAGTCGTTTTTAAATATCACTGTCACTGTTGGCATTTTGGTTTTATTCACTGATTTCGATGTATAAAAGGGACACTAGAGAATTAATTGTTCGTATCAACCAATACACTGATCTTCTGGTCGTTATTTAGTCGGAACTGTCAGTGAGAAATCTGAGAAGACAATTTAGTACCTGTTATTGAAGCGGAAAAATTAAGTCACAATTACTTTTGTACATATTTCTTCCATACCCTTACGATAATAACTCTAACTAATCGGCAGAGTAAGTGCTTTTTGAATAATGCGACTGATTTTGCAATGTGAGAGTTCTACTTATGCGGTAGCTCAGTGCATCAACTGATGTCACAGCAGCGCCTCTGACCGGGAGGTCCTAGGTTCGAGTCGTGACGGCGGCAGGATTTTCGACACTAACTGTTCAGCTAGGTCGAATTCAGTCGCTGTCTGGAGGAGAATTCTACCGGCCGGCTGCTCTGATCGGTAGTTTTCCGTGGTTTCTCCGATCATCACCAGGCGAATGCCGGAGCAGTACCCTGCCAAATGGGCCACGGACCGCGCGCGATCTGTCCTTCCTCTTCCTTGTTCTATCCTCTCCCTTTACACACACACACTAACATGCACTACACTACCACATATTCCGGGAGACCGGTCGGGAGCTTAGAGCTTGTCCCGGCTGGGGCGGTGCCCCGCTGGTGGGAGAGTCCTGGTTAGGGGGAAACCCTACTAGTCGAAGGTAGGTGGGAGCCGGATTTCGCCATCCAGCGGGGGAAGATCACAGCCATCTTCTGGGAAAAAACATGCACTACACTAACGGGACTAATGACCAAAGCAGTTGACGTGACCGGAAACACGAAAAATCAATCAATCCCAAGTACAGTAACATTTTTAGAGGTCCTGGTCGTTAATTGTCTTAAATATATTACTGATTTCCAACGCGAAAATTGAAAGAAAAATGCAGCCTCCGGCCATGTGGGAAGTGTCTATGGTTTTATTCCATACTCAGGAAATCGAAACAATGAAGTAGTTTCAATTTTGAGTAAAAATGCAAATATTGGATTGTGTTGTTCCGCCTACTTTCATACGGCGCGTTCCGACCGAATTCTCGTACTCAGAGCGTCACTGCTTACGAAACAGCTGACCTCATGCGATTTCAAGGCTCCAAAGACGGGGCTGCCCGCTATTAAATATTTGCTGTTTGAGTGTTGCATTAAAGAACAGCAACATTTTTGATATTATCGGTTTGCAAATAAGTGTTGTATACTATATATATGCACAGTCCGATAACATTAATGTGACGACACGTCAAAGTCCCTTTTTGCCGCACTGACCACTGCGAGACGTGCAGAAAAAGAGGCGGAGGATCCTATGCATCAACGCTCGCTGAAGGGCGAGGATAGTGGCGTAACGTGTGTGTCAGCCACCTGGGGCAGAGGAAAATTTCATTGCTGCCGCATTTAGGTATTTAAGGGACAAAATATTCTTCTTAAAATTCTAAAGAACGTTTCGGCAAAAACCATCATTATTGTGTATTGTACATGTTACAAATAAAAAAGTCGTATACATGTTTTACAATATAATCACATTTATTACAAAAAAAACCCTCCCCTGTCGCCCGCATTACGCTACGTCACTGGTTGAGGAGACCCTGTTGTAGCCCCTTGGTTCATCTGCGCGGTCAGTTGCTTTGTATGTCTATCCGCCCGTACACATAGCCGCAGCCGTCGTTCTCCCCTGTCATCGATGGCTTCTGGTGCGCTCACAGTTGCATCGGCGCCGGTTTAGGATATCACTATTTTGTCATGCTCGGTATACTTTAACCATATCGGCACGCGAACACTTTACAAACTTAACCCTTTGGGAAATGCTTCTGCCCTTGTTCCAAAAGCCAATAATGAGACCCTTTTGGAATCTAATAAATCGCTATCCATGTGCTTTGGAACAACTACTGCTCAGTTTGCTTCTGCTTCGCTTCCACCCGACACGCTTCATAAAAAATTTTTATAAAATTAAATGTAAAGAATAGAGAAAAAAATCGACGATAAAATTAAATTGGCTATTTGATTGTATCGTTAATCTCAATGCTTATCAATATTAGCATGTTTATTCCCGCACAATACTGGGCGCTATAATTCTGCAACACGAGAGTTCGGGGCTCGTCGTTCGAAGTTGGGATCCAATATCAAGCTCTTTTCTCTTTTAAAACAATGTTTTACAATGTGCGGAACGTTCGCACGGGCGCAGCTGGTGTATCGTTGTTAGACAATAGAAGTCCACAATACAATTCATTATTATCTAGTAATCCTTGCCGATCATTTGGTCGTTTTCCTCTTCCCAAGCGTTGAGGAAAATTCGTGTTATGGGAAATATCCCAAGAGTAACGACGCAAAAGCACACATATTATATATTGTTTGCTTTAGCGCAATTAGTACTGGTTACAGCCTTCTTTAATGTATATGCTGTGTATAGTGTGTTGAATTTTTAGTTGCATCTCTCCATGTCGATCCCATTTGTGTCCATCCATAGAGCAAATGTCTTATCCATAGAGCAAATCGCGTATTTTTATTTAAATGAATGTAATGTATATGTAACGCCCCTTTCACCTTGCAGCCTTACCTTTGTGTTGTAAATAAGAAAATGCAATGTGGGCGTGTGTGTTGTGCTGCGCAGGCGCTTTCGACGACCCGGACGTGACCCACGTGGAGGGCGAGGTGGACCCCGTGCGCGACCTGGACATCATCAGCGAGGAGCTGCGCCTCAAGGACGAGGAGTACCTGCTGGGCCACCTCGACAAGATGGAGCGCACCGTGCTGCGAGGCGGGGACAAAAAGATGAAGCCCGAATACGTGAGCGCACTCTCCTCTTCCTCTTGCACACGGGCCTTGTAAATAATATTTAATCGGCACACAAAAGGAACGCGCCCGACTGAATGCAATCTGTACAAACGCATGCGTTATTCTTCTGTACAGGCAACGTCCGCCACACTCCACACGACACTTCCCGAACCTTTTCTCAGTCGGTGGCTAAATTGAGATAACCAACAATTTTCTTCCAAAATGATTCTACTCTCTGAAAGATGGAAGTGTCTCATTCATAATTGTATCAGAGATTGGATTAGTACTAAGGTAGACCCCCATGATAACTCAATGGGTAAATGCGGTCTGCGGTATACTTCGTGAATTAAACACTTTAGTCAAGCAAGTAGCTTGTATTCACTTTACAATGTACCAACTCTTGTGAAACGCGTACTATGAACGGATATACACTTTAGGTAACAATGGTTTGAAGCAATGTGAAGTCTACGTAGGCTTGTACAGAATGGCCGCGCAAGGCAGATGAAATGTTCTTGTGGAAGAAGTGATTGCGCGTACTCGCACGCATTATGAAGTCTGAGTAAGCACAGCACAATTGAAGTAAGCAATATGAACGGCACGCAGCAAGAGTTCAAGGTGCCACGACTCACTGGTAAAGTTTTAACATGTAACATTAGTGAAATGGATCTCAGTTTAACTGATACAAATACCGCTCAGCTACAGTATACAGTATGCAAATTGGTGCAGAAATGCCTAATAGGACTTGATTGCCAGAAGGAACTAAGTGTATGTCGAACACGAACACCCGTGCGACGATCTCTTCCGATCTGAATTTACTTCGTTTCGTTGTTGGCACGAAGGCTTTGGAAGTGAAGGGGAGGGGAAGGGATGCACTTGACCGTTAAAAATGGTTGGTTGAAAAGATTCTAGAACATTCTGGAGCAAATTGCAGACGGTGCCACGTGGATGGGGGCGTCGGGGGTTGCTGGGAGACGCGCTCACGTGGCGTGCGATGCAGCGAAGCGAGGGACGAAAGGTCAGATCAGGTGTCCGGCGATGGGGATCTGAGCCAGAACAGGTGCGCTGACCCAGTGTTGAACAGATTAGGGCCTACGAATTAGGATGAAATAAAACTTATTACATACAAGTTTGAAATTTGTGTTAATATGCCCTCAGTACATACAGACATCAGACATATAATTACTATATAAGATATGTAGTAAAAGGGGTCGCGGCAGCTTACTGGTTAGGACACATGTTTCTAATCTGAGGAACCCGGGTTAGCATAGCTGAGGATTTTTATCCTGAGGACCTATTCAGGGCGGTCCTAAGGTCCATTCAGCCTTCTTTCCTAATGAACACGAGTATTTATTGGCTTAACAGTTAATATTGAGAGTAAAAAGTATCCGGTTGAAGCATGACGCTTGCCACACCATCTTCATTCCAGGCCCAAAGAGGTATTAAGACCATCTAGAAATACCCGTTACACGAACTGTACAGAGAGCTGTGGAAGTGCGTAGTGACTGGAGAACGCTAAATCAAAAATATACTTTACATCCTTTAAATCCTAAGTAGGAAAACCTACAGTACTCGTAGTACAAGGATAAACAATATGTAATGCTTGTTTTTGCATGGGAGCGATCAATAACATTTTGTTTAAAATTGAAACAGTCCCTCTGCAAAACACCGTTCCGTCACGTGAACAATGAATTGGATTATCTATCATTCATTTGGGGAATAACTCTCACTCCGTTGTCTGTGGTCACTGGGGCGTATTTCCATGTGCGAACATGCGAATACTTGTTTTTCGTATATTTGTAAACAAAAAACTGTTATAAAGGTTCTGTGGTGGCAGCTGAGATTTTGTGGTACTCCATGATAAAATATATGGGGTGAATGAGATATCAACCACAATAGTATACAATGTAATTTTAATGTGATTACATGTAGTCAGACACGTGTTTCGAGAACACTCTTCCCATCATCAGTGGTTCCAAGTAACATCTGTGTAGGGGATGGATTCCGGTTCAGGAGTGATACACGGTGTTCAGGAAATGCACAACATGCCACAACACAAATGGAAGCAGGTTATGCCTGATGGTGGGATTCGAATCCACCCATGGAACGTATAGTAATACCCTATGGTCCTGTGTCACCAGCCCGCCCTCAATATCAAAGCCTCCTATGGAATTGATTTCACTGGCATTCGCTGAATGTAGTTATTAACACTATTGGGACGATATTAAGGAAATAACGTGTTCAATAAACTAAGTTTATGTTAATTCGGCCGTAGGTTGCTCAGTACTGTTCGTAATACCACCTTCTCGTACAATCAAAATCATATAAGTATATACCTTTACTTTGAGTAGGAGCACTCATTCGCCATCTTTGGTTAAAACAAAATTCGCCATCATTGCTCTTAAATTACTCTATTGCTCTTATCAATCGGCAATCTGTCAAAATTCTTAACGTACGCTTGTTAAGAGTGCATTTTCATCCCGATGCTTGCTTGCGTTTTGTCGATATAACTGTACAGAATTACCAAAAATCCGTTAACGGGCTTCAAATGTTGGGCGATTTCCTTCAAAGCTATAGTGGTAGGAGGACACTCAACATACGTGAAACAGAAATGTATTTTTAGAATATACCTATAGAAAATGCGTTGCTACTCCTGATAATTATTACAGTAGCCTTCTGAGCTCTGAGAGTGAGGTGGTGTGGAGAGCCCATCCAGCGGGAAGCGAATGGTCATGGAGTGACCGTGTCCTGAGCTGTGCCTTCTGTCGAACTGAAACATCTGCAAATTCGCATCATCTGGTTAATACCATACAAAATGCTTCCTGACGATACTTCGACCTACGAGATCCTTGTTCTTACAGCACGTGCTAGGCCTTGAACAAATACACTAACAAGGAAAAAAGTGTTTCACCATGAACGCCTTGTATTTGCCCCAAATTATGAACTAATGATCAAGTAGCATGTATTAAATAACTGAATATGTAGCTCTTTCGGAAATGAACAATTCAAGTCGGGTAAAAAAGGTTTGACCACCTCGAGCATGGATATACTCTCGTGATTATAATGAACCGAAAAGTCTGCAAATATCACTCTGAGAAACTTCTCTTCATTCATGAAGCACATGTGTCTGGTCTTCAGTTGTGCTGAAGGATGTTATGCCAACAAACACCCTCCCATGACATCCAAAAAATGCTCTATGGGAGACAAATGATGAGATGGGTGGACCACCTCAAAATCTGTTTAGCCCGTAAGACTTCTGTAGAGAATTTTTTTTTGTGTGCTCTTGCGATATCGTGGTTTGGTATAATGAACACAACTGGTATGACAGTAGAATCTACTTACTCTTTCCAATTTCTTGCAGAAAGTCATTGTTCCCTGATCGATTAAATTAGACGTGGTGTCTTATGCAATAGCTCCGCCAACCATAACCCCAGGGGTTGGAGAAGTATGCTTCTCAAGAATCAGATAGGTTTACCCTCTTACCTGTTCCTCTACGAAGATATCATTCTGACAGCCCGAGAATTGAGACTCCTCCCTAAATACCTCTGGACGCCATTCATCAGACCAGCTTTTTTTTCTGGTGTTTGTGTTGTGGCGTTAAACACCTCGTGAAAAGTCGCGATCTAGGCCCAGCAACAAGCAACGTGTTTGCCATGCTTCATGGCGATACTCCGCTTGACTATATTTCAACTGTGGTCATTCGCCAGTGTCATTTTCTTTTCTTGCAGTGGTCTTACTGGAAGGATCTATATCCGGTCTTCGTGCTACAGGATTCTCACGAGTCCCGTTCATTGTGCAGGCACTACTAAAAATATCCACAATAATTGTAAATTCGAAATCGACGATAATTGGAAACTGAAGTTGCATGTAGAACTCATTTGCTGCTTTGACAATCACCAGTGTCATGTCGAGGAATTTCCTATCATTGCCATTTTACAGGAGACAAATTTCGGCATTCCTTCACAGGTGAGGCAATTGTGTGTGGGATTAATATCTGGTTATTGACTTTATGTGGTGATGCTATGAAAGCCGCCACGTGCGGCGCACTCCAGTCATCGCCACGCCCATCCCGTCCCTTCCCGTCCCGTCCCTTCTCTTCCCGTCCCTTCTCTTCCCGTCCCTTCTCTTCTCTTCCCTTCTCTCCTCTTCTCTTCACTTCCCTTCCCTTTCGATTCTTTCGCACGTATCTTTTCATGTGTTTTCTTCTTCCACTCTCCCTCCCCATCTTCTCACTCTCCGTCTTTTTCTATCCCTCTTTTTCGATATTTCTCTCTCCTTTCCCCTCTTTTTTCTCCCCTTCTCTCTCCCTCTCCCCCCCTGACTCCCACCAGGAGAGGTGGCTCTGAGCACCTGAGGTCACTGCAGCGCTTCTGACCGGGAGGTCCTAAGTTCGAGCCCCGACGGTAGCAGGATTTTCGACACTAGCTTGTTAGCTGGATCGACTTCAGTCGCTGTCTGGAGGAGAATTCTAGCGGCCGGCTGCTCTGATCGGTAGTTTTCCGTGTTTAGTCCTATCAACTTCAGGCGAATGCCGGAGCAGTAACCTAACAAACGGGCCTCGGACCACATCCCTTCCTCTTCCTTCTCGTATCCTCAACTCTTACTTACACACTAACGTGCACTACACATTCCCAAATGCCGGGAGACCGGTCGGGAGCTAAGAGCTGGTCCCGGGTGGGAGATACTTGGTTGGGGAAAACTCCGCTAGCCGACGGTAGTTCGGCGCAGGATCTCGCCATCCAACGGGGGAAGATCACCGCCACCTCCCGAGGGGGAAAACGTGCACTACACTTACGGGGCTAATGACAAACGTTGACGTGCTCGGTATCAATCCCCCTCATCTTTCCCTCCTCCCTCCCTCTCCATTTCTCTCTCTCTCTCCCCCTCCATCACCCTCTCTCTTGCCTCTCTTCTCTCTCTCACTCTGCTCTCTCGTCCTCTCTCATACGATTGCCGACCAAATTACCAAATTACATGCGTACCAATACCCTTCTCCCTAGCCGCCGACACACCCAAGCAACCGCCCGCCCTCCCTCCCTCCCTCTCTCTCTTTATCGCATACAAACGCACACAATTACCCATTTGGCCTTGTATGAACACCTACCCTTCATGTCAGTAGCTCGCGCTCCCACTCCCGCACAACCATTAACCCAGTTCCTGCCCTTCTCTACACATATCCTTTGTGTGAAGGTATCTAAATGGCCAGGCACTACGCGGCCACCCGGATCACTGCTGTCCCATTCAGTCGCCCATTCACTGACCGCCCTTCCCAACTGCCCTTTCTTCGCTTGCCACCTGCGAATTCCGATTTGCAGTTCACATAGGGAATCAATCTGCCGTACTAGCCACCTTTCGGATGGAACCTTGCACCCAACGGTTGAAACTTCTTCCACGAAATACATTTTGAGGTCCCTGCATGGAATCATATATATATATATATATATATATATATATATATATATATATATATATATATATATATATAAAAAAATATTTATGGTAATTCCTCTTCAGAAATAAAATTTAACCGAGAAATAAAAGCACCCAATTTACACAATTCAACTGCTTTTTTTGTTTCTTGGTTCTTTCTGAGCAAATAAATTAATTTATTTTGTAAATAAACCATTTTATATGTTTCTGGAGTGTTTCTATACTTCTGCAATGCAAATTTTTGCCTAGAAAACATTTTTCAAACCAACTTTTGAGTGCATATGGCGACTGAACCATTCAGAATATCCTAGTAGTTTATTAGACAAAATATGCTTAAAGATGTCTTAAGAGCTTGTATTTTCCAATTTTCGACCTTTTCATTCCTGGACAGCCTGTGTTATATATATTTATAATCGGATAACACGAACACCGATTATTTGATCCCTCGGAATTCGTGTTAACGAATGTCTATTGTAGTTTCTGTACCTTAACACTCGTTTGTTTTCTTGTCGCCTGCAGCTATTCTTTGGTTGATTTGTCTTCTACTGTAGTCTCTGGGAATGTTTGACAGTACATACTTAAAGAAATTAGTTCAAACTTGTGGCAGTCTCAAAACATGGTGTCTTAAATCAAAATGTGTCTCTTAAATCAAGAATGTTGAATGTTTCAATAAAGCATTAAACTTTCAATAAATTTGTATTACTGCATATTTCCCCTAACACTTAACATATCCATATGAGATTCCCATATGCCGAAGTGTACAGTATTCTTATGTATTACGATAGTGTTTTAACAAGAGAATCTGTGACGTCATTTAGACGCCTTGAATTATCAAAGGAAACGTTTTCTTTGACGAAAATACCTGACCACTTTATCTATGCCAAGGGTGGGCACCGTTCAGTCGCATTGTGATGTTTCATGTACTATAAAGAGCTGAATCTTAGTTTTAAATAATATAAACCAGTACAATCATATTTTATTAAATTAAATGAATATTATTACGTACTCTACATGAGACTTGTGTGAATAGTATCAACTAAAGAAAATGCAGAATTATTTCTTATAATTGCGATAATGAAAATAAAACATAACGAAATGATCAGGGAGCCGCATTCGACCATTATTCGTATGCACTTCGCAAATATTCTCCTATGCTTTACACGTTCCAATCATTATAGTATTTACTATTTAGGAAAGTCTGTAGACTCCTTTGATTGAATCAATGAATGCATTCTATTTCTGTGAACAACTCCCATTGCTAAATAAAGAAATTATTGTGCTGTGTACCCTCATTACGCGATCTGTGAATAGCCGAGGCAATATTTCGTGCCCGACATGTGATATGTGTCGTTAATAGAAGTCAAAAGGGCATGTGGAAGGGTTTGAGGCGGGCGGGCGCGTGACTCAGCAACGGCACCGTGGCGCACCTCGCGGCGCCGCGGGAGGCGCGAGATTCCCATTAAGATGGGCCGCGTGCGCGGGCGGAGGGCGCAGGGCGGAGGGCGCGGCGCGGACGGCGCCTCCCCCGCGGCGCGACCCGCGCGCGACAACGCCCCCCTCCCCCCTGCGCCCACTGGCCTTCATACTTTATTTCATTGGAATGCGTTGCTTTGCCGGACGCCTGCGGCAGATGCACTCTCATGCCAAATTTCCAACTTTAGTCCGAAGTTGTTTTTACTTTCTCGCACTGACTTCTTACGGGAAGGTATTGTAATCGTGCACCGGAAAACAGCGAATTTTCGCCACAAAATTTCCTTTTGCCTAAACAATGTGTTATAAAAAATTAGCTCTATAAAGAAAGTTAAGTACAATGATATTGATACAACTAGTAGTTTTACGTAATTTGGGCTTGAAATTTCAAAAACAAAAAAAACAAAAATAATAATAATAATAATAATAATTTAAAAATCGCTTCAATTTTCTTCTTCAAATTTTCTCCTTCGATAGAACAAGGAACGCGTAAAAGAATGGCGCATTCTCGTATTCGTTGAACTCTGAATTTTCGAAAATTGCAAATTTAGAAATAATGGGAAAAGTATGTGCTGTTGAAAAACGACTAGTTTTTACCTATTTTGATCAGCCAACTAAAGGCGTTCAGCATTTTGATGAGAAAGTGTTATTTTGTGGAAAACGCACGGCAAAATAGACTTTGCCGTACGCCTAGAAAAAGAAGTCATGTTCGTATAAAACAACTGAATACTGTAAGTATTCAGTTGTTGCAAGTAAACACCACCCTGGTGCGATATAATTCAATGTCGCTGCTGCGTCGCACATTGAGAATGATCCGAAGACTTTATATTTATGTCTTCGTCCTTGCGTCCTTGTCCTTCGTCCTTGCGACCTTGCGTCCTTGTTCTTGTGTCCTGGCAATCCCAACCGGGAGAGGTGACTCAGGGCATCAACTGATGCCCTGAGGAGAATGCCCTGGAGGAGAATTCGAGCGGCCGGCTGTTCTGATCAGTAGTTTTCCGTGGTTTCTCCGATCATCACCAGGTGAATGCCGGAGAAGTACCCTAACAAACAGGCTAAGGCCCCCCCGCGATCTTTCCTTCCTCTTCCTTGTCCTATTCTCACCTCTTACTTACATACACTTATATGCACTATATTACCGCACATGCCGGAAGATCAGACGGGATCTTAGAGCTTGTCCCAGCTGGCCGACGGTAGGTCGGCGCTGGATCTCGCCATACATCGGGGGAATACCGCCGCCAACTCCCGAGCAAAAAATACTCACTACAATTACGTAACTAATGACTCTAGCAGTTCACGCGCCGCGGATCACAAACAATCAATCCATGAAATCCTACTAAAACAATAATGTATGGAACTCGGGCGTCCATCGCTGCCACCTGAGAAGAGAGTGGAGCAAAACCGAAAATGTGACCTAGGCTGAGGAGATAGGGGAACTAGTATGAGAAATTGTGCCTTCTCCAGCACGGTTTTGAACAAAAATCTCTAATATAGTACTTGTGCGATGTAACTTTTTTGCAATTTTCGAAAATACAGTGAGTTTACCGAAAACTAGGAACAGCACAACTTTTTTAATCTTCTTTTGATACATCAGGGGAAACAATAAAGAAAACATTGGAGCCATTTTTAATAAATAATTGTTTAACTAGAGTTGCTACATCAGTACATACGTTCTCGCATTTGAAATAGATACGTAATATCGAAATATTGTTATCTCTGCTTTACGCAAATCTCGGTTATAACGCGAAAAATTCAAATTCAACCAATTCTAACCAAGTGCCTGTAATGAATTCCTACGTTTATTTCGATAGCCAGGAACAGTAGTCATTCCTTTTACAAATGAAATAAGCATTAATAAATTTAACTGTTACAGTATTTGCAGCACATAATACAGAAAAGCAAAAACAATTTCACGTAAGCTTGCTTTGCTTGCATTGGAGTAAGCTTTCAATTTTTGAATACTATAATCAGCGATCAAAACTTCTTGAAGTATAGTTAGTTCTTAGTTAAATTTATTACCTTCAGTAATAAATCACCTAAGAATATTACCTACATCATACAATAATCACGACCGGCAACAGTGGGATGAATTCGAAGAATTTTGAGACATAGGAAGAAAAAAATGAAGACAAAATTTGGCGCCGTTTCCGAGAAAATAATTGTTTAAATTTAATAAATTGCCTACATTGGATCCAAAATGATGAACTCAAGAAAAAATTAGTTTCTGATGAACTCAACAAAATATTTTCATAATTGTAGTTGTAGGAAGACACGGAATTTTTTTTCAAATTTTGAAATTTTCGAGGGAAAAAAACAGGGATTTCAACAAAAATCAGATTTACACCATTCTCTTAAACATCATTTACATTATCCGAGGTCAAAATGTATTTAAAAAATTGTTTTTTTATTATTATTTTGTAAATCTTCCAGGGGATTTACGTAAAATTACGGTTAAGTCGCTAGTGTTGTTCACAGATGGACAAACGTTTTGATGTCAATCTATTTTTCGATTTCATGGCCCCACAAATCCTGGATTCTGACTACACAACTTGTGAGAGGATGTAATTTACTGTATATTGGGGCAAGATATATCCACTTTTTTCAACAGGGCCCGACAATAAAAGTTTTTCTGTTGAAAATTCGCTGTTTTTTTTTTCCCCGCAGCATTGCAATACTTTCTCTATGTTGCGTGTGCGTAAGCAAGAAAGTAACACTTGCCTACATTTCAAGCAAGATTACGCGTAAACTACGTACATTTTTGAAAAATTGTACATGATCTTATTTTAAGATCTGTCTTTGAACAACAAATTTCATTAACTAAAAAAATCTCTATCTTCCATATTGTAATTGAAGGAAGGCGCCGAAACAAAATTTGAACTTTTTGATTTTCGAAAAATCAGGAATTTTAACAAAAATTAGACCTGCCTCATTCTTTAACAGTTCTTTATGGTACTCAAGGAGAAAATTTAATTTTTAAATTTGGTGCAATTTGTGAGAAAATCTTGAAAATGTTGATAATTTATATGTACTACCTCCCAAATTCAAACTGTTTCAAACTCTTAGACTCGGGTTCAGATCGATTGGGAAGTATAAATTTTCGAGAAAATTGTCTGATCGGCTCATGAGTTATACCAGATACAGACAGTTTTTCCGTCAATCGTTTTTCTGTATCAAGGACTCACGAAACATTGATTCTGACAACACAACGTAAGAGGGTAATTTATTGCATATAAGAACAAGATTTGACGTTTTCGTAGCTAGGACCCGATAAAAGGTTGTTTTTATTATTATTTTTTTTTAAATAAAGAAAATGTCGATTTCCGCCGCACGATTACAAACCATTCTCTTTACGACTTACGTAGTAACGTGGGAAAGTGAAAGTAGTGCAGTTTTAAGTTGCTTTTTAGAGGGATTTTTTCTTCATTTTTAGGTTCTTTGAATAGGGAAACCCGTCGGGTTTCAAAATTCGTATTCGAGAAACGTAAAACCAAAATTGCTGTTGTATGTTAAAATCTGTGTTCTATCACGTTGGTTAACATTTTTATTGTGACAGTTTGAAGGATGAGGTGTAGTAATAGATATTGACGATCTTGTTAAGAAGTCATCGGACATTGAGACACGTAATACATTAAAGAATTGAGTGAACGAATACTTAAAAATGACTAATTTTGAGAGAATCATGAAATCGATTTCAATTTCAAATGAAGTTATAAATTGTAACGTTAAACAGACGTACTTTTGACTTATTAAGACTATTTTGGTATCATACTAAATATATAGAATCTGTTGTGTGTAAAATATGATATAAGAATAAAGATGTGTGAAGAAAGTACCTTTTGTTATGTATCGCATGATCACAAATAGATTATGATCTGAGTCTGGAAAATGCTCGCGCCTAAACTGTACCGAGGATTTTCACCAAAGTTGATACTCTGCGATCAATCTGAGTGATGGCCGTGACCCCTTGAATTTGAAACGGACATCATAACTTTTGGGAGTACTTTACATTCAGCCCCAGTGACATTTTTTTAAATATCTGCATTTTTTCTTTAAATTGTTTGCTCAAATGTTGCTGTTGGTCCAGTTTTCGTCGAAACCATTTTTGTCTGAAATGTGAAAGTGAGCCTGTACATTCAGAGATGGTATCAGTAAGGATGCCGTTTCCGGAATCTAAGCGCGTAGATTCCCCTACCCAGCCTTGCCTAGTGTTTATGCGGATGGGAAACACGTGTTCTGTTTTAATATTACAAAACAGTTTCAAATAATTGTAGAAAGCATGGGGTGTAGCAGCACAAGTTTTTCGTGCGTATCGTGAAGAGGCGCGTGGTCGGTGTTGGTGCATCACCGCAGACGCACGTCGCGGAATGCGCTCGCCAGGCGAGGCAAGGCGTCCCGTCCCGTTACACGGCCGAGGGGCCTCCTCCGGCGGCGCAGCGGGCGGCCGCGTCACGCGACAGCATTACGTTGCAAGAGGACGCTTTACGAGGAGCTCGCCGGCTGACTCGCCTCGGGCCAGCGACTCTTGCCACAGCGGCCTGCCTGGGGAGTCCCCACGGTCGCGGATTTTCCACTCTATCCACATGCTTAGGCCGAGTCCAGCCGCTGTCTGGAGCGGCCAGCTGCTCGGGCCGGTAGTTTTCCGTAGTTTTTCCGATCTACACCAGGCGATTGTCGCAGCAGTACACCTATCTACATATGGGCCGTGTGCGCTCTGTATTGCCTCAACCGTGACCTCTCTTCTCCCCTTACACACACACACACTTATACCTCAATCTGCTGCACTACCACACTTGTCGGGAGATCAGTCGAGAGCCTATACTGCGATTTTTCCATTGCTGCCTGTGACATCAGCTGTTACGGTGCCATCCAATCGGGACCTTACACGTCACTTTGGTGGCGTTCAACCTTCCGATTGGATGACACCGTAACAGCTGAGGCAGCTATGGATAATGAATCGCAGTATGTAGCTTGTCCCGCATGGGACGGTGCGCCGCTGAGGGAGATATCCTGCCGCGTAATCCCGGCATACCGTAACACCGCCACATTCAGGAACTAATGACAATAGTAGTTGTTGTTGAATCACGAATATTCACCAGGATGTTACACTATTCCACGGTCTATTCACTTTTACGATATGGGCTATTTTACGTGATCCGCTTTACTGAACGTGGAAGGGTTCGAGCATGTGTGGCCACACCCATCATACAAATTTGTTACGAACGAAAATTGTCAGCCCCAGATTTTGTGCAGGATACATGTTCGTGGTGGATCGCCATATGTTCATGTCTTCAGTCCACTACCGCGTAGATAACGAGTGGGCCGTGGGAACGGCGACGATGGATGGGGGTGGAATCAGACGGTCGCCGTTGAGGGAACTCAAGGCCCTACAAGTCGGGAGGAGTGCATTTTGGCTTCTGTGGTCCTTCGGCATACGGTTAAAACGAGACGTGAAACTCGGACGATGAATATTACCTCGTGTCTCCAACTTTGTCCCTTGTTTTGAGTTTTAGCGCGTAAAAATAATAAAGCTAATACCAGTCATTTTGAAGACCGTAGTCATTCTTTTAATGTAATTAAAATGATTTGAAATTATAAGTAAGTCAGTGCTGAAGAATAGTAGATCACATTAGCACACAGAAAAAATAATTCTTTAAAAATAATTTTCGTGATGTTCACTGCATCGATCAGAGCACCATGCCGCTAGAATTCTCTTCCAGATAGCGTCGGAATCAGACTCAGCGCTCTAGCTAAAATCTTATACCGCCAGAACTCGAGTCACAGGGCGTCCCGGTCGAAATCGCTTTAGCCACAATGGTATAACTGCCTCTGAGCCAACTCTTCCGGAACAACTAGAATAGGAAATTTTAGGCACCTGCATCCATTTTCCCTCGTTCTCGCCGTTGTTACTTCCATAGTAACCTACTAGTAGTAGCTTTACCGTCCTCCATTGTGCTCACGCTAGCCTTTTCCACTACCCACTACCTCCACCAGCCGCTCGCCCACTATCGTGTCCGTTCGCCCGCCCCCTCCCGGCCCGCTTGTTTACAAATACAGCTCGCCCCGGGCGCCCTGCAGAGCGCGGGCCACCCGCCGCCCGCGCCGCCCGTCCGGCCGAGTCACGTCGGATTAGATGCTATTAGGCCGGGCGGCGCGGCGTGTTCACAGCTCGCGCGCCCGATAGCGTCTGCGCCCCGCCCCGCCACGCCCCGCGCCACGGGGCGCCACCCGCAACGGCGGCGTCGCCCTCGCCCTCGCCCTCGCCCATTAGTGTCCCTCAGGTGTTCGCGCCCAAATCGCACCGGCTGAGTTCACTCATTGCCATTGTCTGTGCAGCTTCTCTGCCCGTGAGGTCGTAGGGTTCGAGTCCAGTTCAGCCGCTGTCTGGTCAAGAATTAGCCGTCTAAAGCTAGCAGCGCCCAAAAACCAACCTCAACCAAACTATTTCCATAATTATAGGCTAATTATGGGCTAATTAAGTTCTCTCTTCCCGAATTTTAGGCTTTTTTTGGATTTCCCAAAATCGTGGGCGCTGCTAGCTTTAGACCAAAGCTAGAAGCGCCCACTCAGAAAATCCATCAAAAATCAATTCAAAAATCTGAAACTCTACCCACAATTTAAGCATAATTATGGGCACTAGAAAAAAAATAACCCCCGTATTTATATTCCAAAATTCAGGGCTGTTCATTGAGAAACAATTAACATTGGTTCTTATGGGCGAAAAACAAAAAAATCAAAAAAGACAAAAAAATATGCAACCCTACCCAAAATGTATTAATAATTATGGTCTCTGGGAGAAAAATTACTCCAGCATTTATATTCCAAAATTCAGGGCTGTACAAAGAGAAAGTTTAACATTGGTTCTTACGGGACGTCTGTAAAGCTAGTACTGCCACTTTCGAAAAACTGAAATATTCTTGCGCCATAATTTTGGGCGAATTTCACCCCCCTCCATAAATTTTAGCTCCCTCCCAACACCCCGAAATTAAGGTATCAAATTGGGGCTGGTAAAGCTAACACCTCATTTACTCAATATTTTTATGTACTTTGAAAACAAGTGAATTGTGGTCTCCCAAGCGCCACTTTTCAACATTTCGAAACTCACCCCTAAATAAGAAAACAAAAAATCAAAACCACCCTATTATCTGAAAACTCAAAAATTCTTGCCCCATAATATTGGGTTAATTTTGCGATCTTCAGTGACACCAAGAAAAGTTTTTTTGATTCCCACAACACACCGAAAATAAGTTTTCAAAATAGGTGATGGTGAAGTTAGCATCCCTACTTAATAAAAAATCAAAATTTTTTGCATACTCGCAATAATTGAATGTTTGGCTCTTGTTAGCTACTATTCAAAATTTCAAAACTCACCCCTAATTTAGAAAACAAAATATAAAGCACGATAATTTTTCAAAAGAAAATTTTTTACCCAATAATTTTAGATTAATTTTTGGCTCTTAGAAGCACCGAAAGTATTTGTTCTATTACCCCATTACCTCCCGCAATTATGGCTTAAAAAATTGGGAATGGTAGAGTAAGTACCCACACTTACTCAAAATTCGAAAACTCTTGTACAGTAAATACGTCCGAATTTTGGTCACTTTTCCGAATTTCGAAACCCACCTTTAAGTACGAGAATAAGTAAACGAGAACCACCCCAATATTTCATAACTATAAAAATCACTCGCCATAATTTTGAGTCTTTAATTACACCAAAGACATTTTTCTGTTACATCACAACGCTCCGACAACAATTATTTACTGGTCGCATTTTATTTGCCAACATGTTTACAATTGCCAATTAATTCCTTCTTTCCATACGTTCTGTATTTTTGTGTTTATTTACTGAGATGCGTGAAAGTGGGCAATAAGTCTAAATATCGTTCGCCCGAGAATCTTCCATTTTTTGGAAGGAATGGACAAAAATTATTTTTGATCAATGTCGAACACCATTGTATGTGGTTCAGACAGATTTCCCTTACTGGGAGAAAAAATCATGAAGTGTAGCTTTCATCTCAACACATATTGAAGATCGGGAAAAATGGGGATTCTTTTCATTAGTGTGTACTTCTTTTCATAAATTCAAGACAATACCAAAATTATTTCAGGCCCATTTTTTGTCAGTATATGTATAATTGCCAATAAATACCTTATTTTCAAACGTCCAGTATTTTTGAATTTACATAATTTGCAATAAAAAGTGATAAAAAGAGTATAATATCGTTCGCACGGGAAATCTCGCCGCTTTTTCGAAAAAAAAGAAAGAAATTTGGGATGGTTTGAGTACAGTGTATTATTTTTAAAAAGATCGAAACTAGCCCAAAATTATTTAAGGATCGCATATCATATGCCAGCATGTGTACAATTGTCAATAAACTCTTTATTTCTCTACATTCTGTATTTTTGAGTGTACTTACCCCGTCCTGATAAAGTAGTCAAAAGGCTGATATTATTCGTAGTGGAATTTCCAATTTTTGGGAAAGAAAAAGAGAAGCCCAAAATTATCGGTCACTATCGTATTCCCTTCCATGTGTTTAGATAATATTCGATTGTTGGATGAGAATTTCATGTAGTTTAGGATTTATCGCAACGAAAAATTGAAGATCTACAGAAAAAATTGGAATAATTTTCATTAGTATATATTTTCTCCAATAAGAATGAGAGTAGCCTAAAATTATTTGAAAATTGCATTTCATTTACTAACATGTGTACAATATACAATAAATTTCTTATTTCTATTCGTTCAGTAATTTTGATTTTTTTTGACTGAGTTATGGAAGAGCGGTCAAAAGTCTAATGTTCGCACGGGAATTTTCCAATTTCTGGACGGAAAGGAGAGACGCCCAAAATTATTTTTGGGCATTGTCGAACTCCTTTGTATGTGTTTTAGACAATGGGTGGTGTGAATAAAAAGTAAGCAAAAGCTTTGACTGGTAATTTTAAGAAAAAGCTTTGTTTAAATTGAATAAAAAATAAGCAAAAGCTAGTACTTATTAGCAAAAGCATCTTCTAGTAGCTAAAGCTAAATTTTTCAGCAAATGCTTGAAAAGGTGTGAATGAAGATCAGCTAAAGCTTTCTGTTTTAAGCAAAAGCTGATCATTTTTCTAGTGTGTCAGTCCAGTGTCTTGAAGTGTGTGTTTTGATTTAAAAAATGGCTGCTTTTATGCACATTCGATCTCGCAAACGTTACTCCAAGAGAAGGGAATGTGCCGAAAGTGATTGGTTTTCCTTATATCGGTTTAATCAAGAAAATGTGCATTGGGTAGCTACTTATTTCCTAGGCGAGTCACACGAAACGAGAGGTGGAGCGTTATCGTCTATTCAGAAGATGCAGATATTTCTTCGCTTTGTTAGTGACCCTGGCTTTCAAGCAGGTGTAGCAAGAGAAGAGGGCGTACACCGAACAACTGTTTGCAAAACTATAACATTTGTAATGAATAAAATTCTAGAGAAAGCTCATGAATGAATAAAGTTTCCTACGCACATGAACCGTTCTCGGGAACAGTGGGCAGAACGATATCGTTTCCCAAGTGCAATTGGTGTTATAGATTACACTCACGTCCCGATAAAGAAACCTACTTATCACGGCGATGAATACATAAATCGTAAGCATTTTGCAAGCATAAACGTTCAAGCTACATGCAATGCGAATGAAGAGTTCATTAGTGTAGATGCTCAGTGGCCCGGATCTGTACACGATAGTAGAATACTCAAACGATCTGACCTTCATGAATTTATGAACAAACAGAAAAGTGACGTAGTTTTACTTGGAGACATCGTATACGGCATAACGCCATGGTTGCTTACACCGTACAGAAATCCTTCAACACCCGAGGAAATGTCATACAATAACCTCTTCGCTAAGGAGCGCGTTATAATAGAACGATGTTTTGGGCAGCTGAAACAGAGATTTCCTGTGCTCCAATACAAAATAAGAATAGAATTAGAAAGAGTTCCTTCAGTGATTATTGCATGTTGCTTTGCTACATTTTTGAAAGATGATATTCCAGAAGAATTTCAATATGAAATTGAGAATGAAGATGCAGACTACATAAACATCGACAATGAAAATTCTGTATTAGATCACAACCTGCGCAGAAGAGGACAACTAAGAAGAGAAGAAATAAAGAACATTATTTATCACTTGTAAAATCAAAAATAATTTTCTTTGAAATTTTTATTTCCTGGTAGTATTAAATTCATGTAACAGTGTAGGACAATCAAATTTCTTGTAATGTGAAAATCTGGTTGCCAATAGAAGGCAATGGTTCTTTTTCGCTCTCTAACCTTGACATAAGCAAATCTTCTCTTTTGATTTGTTTTCGCACCAATGTGAGTTGCTCTAAAATTACGAGCCTTTGCAATTCTTGCAAACTCAGGTTAGCAGTCTCATCAGATTCTGGGTGGGTGTTTGTTTTTCTTTGTCGCTTGTGACTTGGCGGCAAGAGGTTTGATGTAATTTTTATTCGGGGCTCAGATGATAAATTCTCCGGCATCATCCCTACAGACATATTTTCTAAAAATAAACGATATGTTTAATAAAATGTGTTCAAAATCATTTCTCATAAAAGTTTTAGTTTATTCGTTATTCGTAATTAGATGTATAAGAAGCGTAACCTAACCTCAGTTCAAGTATAAAATAATATAGAAAAATATAGCATGAAATAGTAGCACGTACTATATTACCTGGAACTTTGTTAAAAACTGGATTACTTTCTTGGCTCATTAAATCCAAGAAATCACACTCCCAACTTTTGAGATATTTTTTTTTTATTTCCTGTTGCACTCACATCACTTTTTATTTTCACATCTGTCTTCATGTTTTGAATTTTTTCCTTTATTTTTCCGTTATTTCCTTCCCGAATTGTTCCATGTATTTGTCTCTCAATGAAGTTAAGGCTTTTTCTTTAGCTAATTTAATTCGTGGCACCTGTGATTTATTAAAAAGTATTTTGTACTCTTTTAATAGAGCGGCCCTGAGCACAGTCGCTATCATTATTTTGTACATCTTCATCGGAAGACATAGTCAAATCACTTAAATTTTCCATATTTAATACCTTTAAAGTCGTAAAACTTGTAGGTAACCCAAAATTATTTGAGGATAGCATTTCACTAGTCCACATGTGTACAATTTCCAATAATTCCTTATTTCCATACGTTCTGGGTTTTTAAGTTTTCTTGGTGAGTAATGATAAAGTGGCCAAAAAGTAACATTGTTCTTTCGAGAATCTCCATTTTTTCAAAATAAGGTCAAATGTTCAAATTTTGTTTGGCATTGTGAAACCCCTTTGTATGTGCTTTAGACAATATCCAATTGTTGGAAGAGAAAGTCTTGAACTTAAGGTTTTTTAACAACGCAAATATTGAAAATCGGGAAAAATTTGGTACGGTTTGATTAGTAATTTTGTTTTTTGAATCTGAATGATACTAGCTCAAAATTATTTGAGGGTAAGATTAAGGGGAGATGATAGGACAAAGGAAGAAGAGCTCGCGCTGGATCCGTGACCGGTTTGCTAGAACACTGCTCCTCCTTATAATCTCACAAACACACAACATGCCTCTAAAGCCCCGCTACATGGGCGATACCTGGTGGAGGGAAATCCCATGCCTGCTGAAGATTAGTTCAGCGCCGTAACTGACCATCTAGCGGGGAGAAACACTGCCACCTCGCGGAATAAAACATTCATTACACTATGTGTGTGTGTGTGTGTGTGTGTGTGTGTGTGTGTGTATGTGTGTGTGTTGTGTTGTGTGATGTATTCTTATCGGTAAGCTTCCGTGTATTCTCCGGTCAGTACCCCACTAATGTAGCAGTACCCTGACGGTGACGGACCTCGCGTGATTTTCGCTTCCTCTCCCTTTACACTCGCGTATACACGTGCGCGCTTACATGCTCTGCACTTCCGCACGTTACCGAGAGAGCAGTCGGGCCCTTCGAACTTGTTCCGTTTGAAGCGATGCCTTGACACTTGTAGGAGGAACCCCGCGCGCCGACGTATAGGTCTGCGCCATGTCTCACATTCTACCGGGGGTCCCGTTTAATAATAATAATAATAATAATAATAATAATAATAATAATAATAATAATAATAATAATAATGTCGTCTCTCTGCGCAGGACATGCTTTGCAAGTTCAAGACGATGATGGTGGATGAGAAGACGCATCTGCGTTTTGGAGACTGGAATGCTAACGAGGTAGGTATTGGCAACAGTAGCGGCCAATATTGTTAATGCCATAAAACCTTACGGCACCAACAATATTGGCCTTACGGCTTGAATTTCGGTTTAGAATGCATTCGAGTTCGCATTAAAGCTGCAGAATGTGATCTCGAAAGCTGCTCACTAAGTATTGGAGGTAAAACTATGTTCAGCAAGTTATTTTTTTTCTTTGTGCAACAGATATTATCATTGTAAATTTTGCTATTACAAAGTTTGGAGACCTCTAAAGTCATAATTACGTACATTTAGTAACTAATATATTTTGTTATTTATTTATTGTTTCAAAATGAACATGAGTTCACAAATATGTTTTGCAAATCCCCATCCTAATCTTTTTAATTTAACATTTCATTTTTCTGTTGTGAATTTTCTGAAAAGAAATATATTTTGTCTTCATCAATGAGGAGAAGCGTACTTCGATTCATTCAACGGGCCTTTTTAAATTTTTCTGCATGCCGTTGCTTGCGTATGCCTGAATTGCAATTTACGTAAGCTGTACTATGCTATACATTATACAGTATACACCATATAGTATAGTATGTACGCTATATTTTTGCAGCACGTTTTAGAAATATTGTGGCGGTTGCAAGGGAGCTCTTTCCGTTCACGAAGATTTTACACGAGGAACTAAAATATATTCACCTCCAAACGCAGTATAATATGAAGAATATAAGTTCTCGATACATTTTAATTGCTAATAAGCTAAATTTCTAATAAAACCCTTTGGAACCTTACGCATCCCCCCCCCCCAATTTTGCAAAAATGACAACAAAAAGGTGGTAATTTTGATCAGAAATAGAATGAGCTTGTTTTGATAGAAAATCCCTCCGTTAGCATTAAATTTCGTATAACATCTGAAGCATGATGGTTACTTTGTAGATTGTATTTCTGTATGTGAGTAGTTTTCAGATTGTTGATTGTATTTCAGATTCTTTATTTTTGCTGTGTGTATTGAAAATGTATATTGTTTTAAGAAATGAACGAATTTGTTTGTATTTCTATTAGTGGATTCAAATGCTATCCGGATCACAACGCGCCGATTTAAATATAATATTTTATGGAAAAGAAACTTTCATTACAGGGCATAGCTGAATACGTTGCATCATTTAAAGTATATATTAACTGCCATTTGGAACTGACCACAACGCCTTTTTCAGATTGAATGCCTTAATAAGCATCCATTTATCACGACAAAACCTGTGGTGTATCTCATCAACTTGTCAGAGAAAGACTATCTCAAGAAGAAGAACAAGTGGTAAGTCTTCCTTGGCACTGACATCAGTAATCATTTGTTTGTTTCTTTTATTACAGCACTCTCTCTGTGAGTGTAAGTACTTTAAGAAAACGTTTTTATGCGTGATAATTGTCTCTATTACGACTACTCGTTATCCATGATTATGCTGTAACTTTTCTCTTCTAACAAGAAATGAAGTTGTGAACCTCTGGAAGATCGAGTGACTGCCTTGGTGATTATTGTCAAGTGATATTTCTGAAAGTACGAACGTTCATGCAATAATTTGCATCAGGGCAAATAAGCAAGATTTAATTTTGTAGATGGATTCGTCGGGTTTTTGTATACTGGCGAATTTCATTGGAATTATGAAAAAGTTTGCTTTGGGATCAATTACAATTTTTCGTAAAGAATCTTCTTTAGAGTCAGTGCGTGACTGCAGTGAAAGTGGATATATTTACGCTGTCTTGTAGAAAGAAATGCATTGTTTTGAGTGAATGTAAAAAATCCTAATTTATTAGCGTACTTACCTTAATAAAATTTAAGTTATTTCATTGGTACTGGAGTATAAAATATTTCGCTTCTATTGCCAAATCCTTACAAGCGATATACGATACACTTATACGGTACATTCGAAATACGATATTTCAATATGAAGTATTTCGAATTACTAGTACACTGAATAATTCTTACGTTTAAGAACTTCCGTTTTCACATGATTTGAATTGTGAATAACCATCGCCGTGAAGTCCTCTTTTAGTTGTTTAGCAGTGCTAGCAAGATGAAGATTCGACAAAGAATAGGAAAGAATTGCCATCTTTGATACTGATCTTTGTATAATGGGTGGGTGTCTGAATGCTGAACCTTGTTCCGTATAACATGTATTCGTGGTTCATACCTCCAAGAGGTATTGAGGGAGGATTTGAGAAGGCTCAACAGGGGAGGAGCATCGGAAGGGTGTTTAGGTAAATCTCAGTTTTCCGAAATTAAATGATTATTTAATTTTATCGTATACGTACGTAGTATTATGGATTAATGTACTATTATAGAGAAAGTTACTATATAATGCTGCAGAAAATCGATTTAGAGATTTCAACCGAAATACACGTTTTGGAGCACCTGATACAGAAAAAGTGTTTTTTTTTTTTGTGTGTGTGTGTCTGTCTGTGAACACCATTAGCACCTAAATCATATGTACGATTTTTTCCAAAATGGATATTCTCCGGTCGATCTGGCTCGAAGCTTTGCGATTTTGGGAAACATTCTTTAAAATTTAGGGGTTACATGAAGGCCCAGGAACATTTTCAAAATTTTATCAAAAATTTCTCCAAATTCGTTCTTATTTTTTTTTGAAAGAATAGTGGTTAATCCTTTTTAAAAAAATATCATACGCACGTTTTTCACTGTTGACTTTGAATTTTCGAAAATTTCAAAACTTTGAAATTTTTTCGGTTTATTCCTTCTGCTACAGATTTAAAGATAGCGGTTTTTTCTTTAATGTAATTTTTTGTCTCCATTGTTAGTTCTTTCATTAAGGACATGTACATTTTTTTAAAATTTTAGTAGTTTTCATGCAATATTGCGTACAATATGTGTAATACTAAAAAAATACAAAAACAAGATTTTCTCGAAAACGCATCTAAAGGTTTTCTTTAAAGTTTTGATAGAGATAATACTAAATGTACTCTATAAGTTGAGATAAGCACCTTATTCTATTCTTTTGTTGTTGTTTTCAAAAATGTAATTTTTTACTTGTTTCTCACATCATTAATATCACATTAGCAGTGATTTGTTTACATTATTGCATTTATGAGTACATGTTTTTAAATGATTTTTTATAAAGTTTCTCCAAAACTCAAAATTTTACTGTGAACATGAGCTCAAAATTCCGCATTTTCAGAAACACTGAAACACCGTTTTCTCAAACAAGTCTCTAAAATGCTTCTTCAACCTTTTTCATACGGATAGTGGAACTTCGGTGCGGACCATCCACCGTTTGCTTTACACCGGCCTCTCCCTCTGACTTAACCACATGTATTTAGCAGCTAAGCACGGTTTTAGATGAAGATTCGAACCGACGGAAGTCTTATGTATACCTTGGCCAGAAGTGTATATTGCCTTAACGATCACCGATAAATCCACATCTGGCATTCAGGAACGAAAAAAACTTGCTTATATGTTTCTTTTAGGATGTCTACGTCTGTTGAAGAAATAAAATTCGCAAAATAATTGCACAGGCATGGAAACAACGGCGGCGCAACCAGATGGCAACGATGGGCACTAATGGGTTAAATGGATTTTGCTGAATTATTTTGTTTTTTCATTATTTAAACAAATGTAATAACTGTGAAATATCTCTCCCGCCTTTGATGTGGTTATTTCAAGCAATTTGTATACATTGTATTTGTGAATGGAAGTGCCTCAAATAGCTTCCAATAAAAGGTTTTCGAAAATTCAAAAGATTTCTGTAAAAAAGTTTCAAATTTCGCATATATAGTAACACTTAAACGCCATCTTCTAAACAAACGACCCCAAATCTTTCAACGAAAATTTCTTTATAAGACGACATTTTACTCAATTTTAATATTTTTAATGTAATATGTTAGTTCTCCCTTTGGGAAACCGAAAAATTGAGAATTTTTAAAAATATAAATGCACTTTGGGCGGCGATAGATGGCAGGGGCAAGACCGAAAAGAGGATGGGGCGCGACCGAAAAGTCTGTGGTATTCTGTAGCACCGCTATTTTTTCAATAGTGAAATATTCCGTGAAATATATATCGCCTTTCAAACAACGAAATATTTAATTTTGAAGCAGTCGTTGTGTTTTGAGAATTGTGTTTACTTATGTGTACCAAAATATTGGACGCAAATGAATTTACTGATTATTTTCTTGAAATTTGTCTTTTCCTGAATCCTCTCTTCTAACACTTACAAACTAGTGTGGATTCTTCCCCTAGTTCCCGGGAAACGATGTTAAACACAGCATACTCTCCCTAGTGTCACAGTTCTGCCATTTTCTTAATATGTGGAGTAGCATGTTGAAGCATTATTTCAAATAACAGAAAAACTTGTACGACATTTTACGTTACAGGTTTCCGTCATACAGACGAGTAAAGAGGGTTAATGCAAAAGTTCAAGCCTGAATCGAATATTTGGACAAGATATTCCAGAAAGGTCAAATAGTCCCCAGCAACGGGTAGGAGGGCGGAAAGTGCGTCTTGAAGGACGTGGCAATATCTTCCCAAAGAAAATAAATTAATGTTTCTCCTCCTTACTTATAATCCCATGCAGTTCTCAAAAAAAATTCATCACCGCGTTAAGATGATTTTCAGCACACAACACTCAAAGACGCTCAAAGATCGTTAATTTTTTTCTCTACCTCTCGCTTCTATCCCGAAATTCCAAATTCCTTCAGCCGCACATTTCCAAATTGACTCCACACCGTAAACGACTTATACGGAAACTCTCTCCTCAGATTTTTGATCCACCATAGTTGCAATCACCGGATGTGGCTTTACACGTATTAAAGCACTCGTGTATTAAATCAAATATCAATAATTAATGTAAATCTACAGCCACTAACCGCACCCGGCTTCTGAAGGCCTTCTGGCCGAGCAGGAATATAATAAAGAAAAAGAAAAATCAACGTTCGGCTCGGAGAATTGTTTGTCCTACATGACGGTTTCCTGCGTACGGAGGTTCCGACGTAGTGTGTCTGCCGATATTTCCTAGGTGTGAGTGGCCGGCCGTACTGGTGGTGAGGTCGCAAGCTGTCCGGCAGCTGCGAGTGCATTGGCGCTGGCGCCACGCTGGTTATTTATTACACAATTAACGCGATCAAACGGCACGTGAGCGCGCGCCGTTCACGCGACAAGCGGCTGATTACAGAGCAAATCTTCTGGCGGCGCTGTGGCGCCGGCCGCGCTCGTGCAGTGAGCGGAAACGCCTTTGTACAGGAGCCAAATGTTGTTTCTTCCCCTTGTGCTGTGCTCACGGAGTGTGGGGAATGTAGATAATGCTCTCGACAGAAAAACTCGTTTTTTAGGTCGTTGATAACGAAAAAAAGTTACTATTCTGTAACAGTGTTCGTTAGTATACTACGTTAGCGTATGCATATTGCACGAAAATGAGCATTTGTTGCTTTAGGATAAGCCAGTAACCCTTGCGCGTTTGCTTGCCAAAAAACACCGTTCACTGTAACATGTAATACTCATGAGTGGATGAGTGAACCAGATACTAATAAGCAAGGAAACAGAACATGTGTTAAGTAAGCTGTATCTGTCATCTTCTCTACCAATATCAAAGGCAGTTACGGATGTTCTGATGAATAAAATGTTACACAACTGAATTTGCATTGTGTGAACGAGTGTAACTTTCGACTTCTAGCTTCACATTCCCTCTAGGCACCGCCTGAGTTAGCTCCCAGCCAGAATCGCCGCTGGCTTTGCAGTGACCCCCGACCGGGAGGTCTTTGGATTCGACCGCGGTTGGTGGTGAATTTTGGTCACTAGCTAAACAGCTAGGTCGAGTTCAGCCGCTGCCTGGTGGAGAATTCTATCGGTTAGTTGCTTCTCCGATCACTACCACGTAAATGTCGGAGCTGCACCCTCCGAAATGTGTCATGGACCGCGTGCGATCTTTCCTGCTTTATCATTGACTTCTTTTCTTCATACACGCGTGCGCGTGTATATATATATATATATATATATATATATATATATATATATATATATATATATATATATATATATATGCGCCGCATACGTCGGGTGTCGGGCGCTTAAATCGTGCTCGGGCTAAGGCGGTACACTGCTGAGGGAAGAAACTTGGAAGGGGGAACCCACTGCAATCAAACGAGGTGGTCGGCGTGGGATCTCACCATCCAGCGGTGCAGAAGCACCGCCACATCCCGCGATAAAACTTTCACTGTACTAACGCGATTAATTACCGTAGCTGTTGATGTGTCCGCACTCATCAATCAGTCCCTTCTTTACCTGTAATTCGCAAACCCACATTATCACAGGAGAGTTTTCTAATAGCGTGTAGGGGATGGTGAAAGAGCCCTAAGAATAAGCAAGAGAAGGAATGGCTGCTTCTGCTGATGGCGTTTGCCCGCAGGCTCTCGTGGTTCGCACCCACAGTGCGGGCGCCGCCGCGGAGACTCATGCTCGCTAATGGAGCGGCGCCCCGCCCTGCTCGCACCTGGCCCGCGCACCCGCTCGCACCCGCGCCCGCGCCCGCGCTCGCGGAAACAAAAGAATAGTTTCATCTGCCCCTGCTTGTTAGCGGCGCGTCCGCCGCCGCCGCCACCGCCCGAGGATGGCGGCCAATGAGCACCCCCCACCACCCCCACCGCTGCGCTTTTGTTTCAATTGGACGGAGAGCAAAGAGCACCGCTGCTGCGCCCTTCAAGTGGTCGCTCTGGAAAATTGGTTGGCCTA
This sequence comes from Teleogryllus occipitalis, assembly GCA_011170035.1. Classification (NCBI taxonomy): domain Eukaryota; kingdom Metazoa; phylum Arthropoda; class Insecta; order Orthoptera; family Gryllidae; genus Teleogryllus; species Teleogryllus occipitalis. Next base: position 25,998 of record BLKR01014842.1, on the reverse strand, counting down.
TTTTATTTTTTGTTTTAATTATTTATTGTAGCCGCACAGTTTCAGCTTTTCTGTGCAGAAAAGTTGTAAGTCTCGTTCTATTCTCGAAGGCGTCACCACAATGTTGGAGTGTTTGCATACGAGAATGATTAGAATGTAAGTTAGGATTGGTGGTAGAAAATACGGAATGTTGAGAACCGATTTGTTTCTCGTTTATGGGAATGTACCTGTGGGAATAAAAATTGGTAGTGTGACAGGATTTCCTAAAAAAAATCATTCTTTTTTTAGGAAGTCTTGGGACTTAATATGCTTAGTATTTAAATTAAGTACACTCATTTCCACGTCATTCACAGGAGTCTTATAGCACTACATCCATATTTTGTCTTGGGTACCTTTTATCAGTTGCGTAGAAGTACGTATGATAGTCCCGAATTTTGAAAGTGTATAATTGTGTTAAATTTGCAAGTGAAAAGCATTTCAGATTAATGTTATTTTTGTTAGAAAACGTATATTATTAATGTGTGGTACGATTGTAAATATTCGATTGCGGATTTCTGTTTTAGGTTGTTGAAAATAAAAGAGTGGGTTGACAAACACGACCCCGGAGCTACGATCATCCCTTTCTCAGGGGTGTTTGAAAACAAGCTTGCAGACATGGAGGAACCAGAACGGGCACGTTTTTTGGAGGAAGTTAAATCAACGAGGTATGTCAATTGTGGACATGTTCTATACATCAGCTCTAATCTACAAGTTTTCATTGTTCCCACCCGTATATTTCCATGAAGATTAAAACTGACCTGGATTTTTTTGTTTTTAATTTGATTAGTAACAAATACCCTAGTCTGTTTCACAATTATACTAGGCAGTAAAAGAAAAATAACCGGTCGGTCTCTAAGATTTGCACTGCCTCATAGGTCCCGTGAAATGATATATTTTAACTAGTAAGAGATTGACGGATTACACTAGGATATAAGAAATAAAAGATACAGAAGGGATTAGGAAACAACACGACCAAAAGCTGCCTACTTGGTGACTTTAGCATAGGAAATGCAAAACCTTATGTTCCGAACTACCAAATCCCTTCCACAAATTAATTGCTTGTACATTTCAGTACATGAAACACACTTTGAGCTCGGAAATAATTTCTTGAAGAAATAGCTTATTTGTATCGTTCAATTGCTCAAAAGATAAATCATTCTGTTGGCACGTCTAACATTAATATTGTCAAAAAAAGTGATAGCCTTCAAACTGAATTATTGCTATATTTCAGTTCGAGTACGTAATATTCCCACGCATAAATGCTATCATTCGAATTCGCTTATGACACGGTCAGTCACCAACTGCTTTCTTGGCGAATTCACTAAAATATAAGATCGCGACAACACTCTGAAGCTGAGTACAATTTTGTGTGATCGCAGACCCGTAAATGATGATTAATCATCCAGCAGATTTAAAAGCGGCGTAGCAAGGAACGGTCATCCAGAGGAATATTGGGATTATATGGGAATGGTCATCCCCTCCTTCAAACATAAACATGAATTCGTATATTATAGAATGGCCTGTAAATATGTTTATAAAAAGTTTTAAATAATAGTTTGACATACTTAAGGAAATGTTTACAAGATAAATTCTTTGAAGCGTGCCATACCCAAAGTGTACCTTTCAAGCAATTTCCGAATTTCTTCTAATTTCTACGAATTTACGCGAAACATAAAGGTTATTGTAACTTTTTATGAGATTGAAGGTAAATCCTGGCAGTAAAGCTCAGTATACTTCTTCGAAAAACTTTCAAAGATTGTCGATATCTTTTAAAGCATCGCGGCGCCCAGATAGGAGCCAGTGGTAAGTCGCGTAAGGTTTGAGCTATTTCGTGTGGCTGCCCCTTCTGCCGCCCCGGCAGCGCCCATTTATGACGGCGGACACTTCGTTTAGTGACTCCAGTGCTGAGCAACGGAACAGCTTTTTTGCCTTGCTGTTTCTTCAAGTCCAGACAGACCTTTCCCAGGAAGATGCGGACGCTTGTGAAGCCGGCATTAGTTTTCTGCGAATTGTCTGGGAGCCATGTTATATTCTATTAACAGCTACGCTTCGGGCTTTTGCATTTATTTAACCACCTGCAGAATACACTTCCTTCCATTGAGGTTGAATTTTGCAATAAGGTCATTCGATATTGAATTTCAAATTCCGAAACTATTGTACAGATATTACTCTATTAGTAGTACTATAAATAAATTTTCTTTTAGAAAAAATTAACGAGACATTTTGAATTGAAATGTTCGTACGTGTTTTCTATAAAACAACGATGATGCTAAACAGTGACAAAAAGTGAAAGTTAATCAGTTTCAATACAATAAGTTATATAATGTTCCCACTAAGAAAACTTACATCTAAAATAGAATTAGTATAACGGTTTCGTAGCGGTATCACTTGGCGCCACGAATTAATATCAATTTTAATTGTGTTTTACTTCGTTTTCTATGCAATACTCCCGACTCCGCAGAGGATGTTATGAATTTATTGTGAAAACATCTACTACGTCATACATTGCAAATTACGAACGGCCGCTATGATGGGATATGCATAAATGGAACATTCTTCAGGCGTTGATGACAAAAATTGAAGATAACTGTTTAGTTTTCTTCGACAATTTATTCTATTATAATAGAAGATTTCATGGTTATCTGAAAATTGTTAGTTGTGTAGTTATTATGGTACTTTTTTCTATTCAGAAATAAAATATTGACCATGTATTTCATCGAATTCAAAATATCATGTTACACTACTGTCAATAAATAGATATTAAATGAAAACACTGACATGAATGTCGCATCCCTAGACCGGGTGGCCCAAGAGGTTGCAAACCCGTCCCACTGTTCTTGGGTCGTCCCTAATGTTTTGGTGCCCCATTTCTCCAAATGAGTATGGCTTGATGCCCTTTGCCCCTTTCTTGCACTTCTATCATGATCTTCACTACATTTTGGGACAGTCTTCTATAAATCTGTTTATCAAATAATAATAAAAAGAATGGTTTTGTGTATTGTGTATTTATTACATTATCCAATCAAATAATGAAAATTTGTTATGTTAATTGTTCTGTTCATTTTTTGATTCGTTTTGAATCTCAGTTCTATTGTAAAAAACACGACCCTCGTGAAATTAACGCCCCTCCCCCTTCCCCGCGCGAATTTCAATGTTAAAGGTTGGTAAACCGGTTTTTAAAATGTCGATGGTTTGGGGGGAGACGTATTATTAACATTGCTGTTTCGTATTGAAAATCGATGATTTGAAAGTGATGCTTCTCCGGCGGTGTCGTATCCAACGCAGCGTCGCACTCCGCCCAACGAATCGCCTGGGGCGTCGGGGCGACGACGCGCGGCGCGGCGCGGCGCAGTGCTCTGCCGTTTCGTTTCCGCTCCGCTCCTTTTCGATGTTGCCGGTTTCTCGGTATCCAATCATTTTTCGTGCGTCTTTTTCGTCCGGATCCAAGGCCGCGGCCGCGGCGGCGCGTCGTGTACGCAGCACGAAACTGCAATTATATCGGTGAAGTTGGTATGGGCGTCCATTGCAGCCGTTTTAATTAGCCTCTCATGTTTTATCAATGCCACCTCCTGCGCCGCGCCGCGCCGCGGCGGCGTGAGCGGAGCGGCGGCCGCGGGCACGCAAGCTCCGGCCCGCGCCGCCCAAGACAGCGCGGGGCCGCGCCGGGGTGTCGCGCGTCTTCGGCTGCCCCCTACGCAGTGCCGGGCCCTGGTAACGAGAAGGTGGACAAACCATGTTGAAAATGAAAAAAAAAATCCTCTAACACGAGGTGTAGCCAGAATCCATGTTTTGTGGGTCCTTGATGAAAAATCGATTGATGACAAAACGTCTGTGCCTGTCAGTCCGTCTGTGGTCAACGCTAGCGCCCAAACCGTTCATCCAATTTTCTTATCGGAGGGTCCCGTGTTGGAATTTTGCCTCGGGCGTGAATGTTTGTGGACTATGACATGATTGGCTCTTTTCCAAACCACGATGCATCACCTCATACACCAACCGTTTCTTCCCCTTCCTATCCCTTGCCCTGAACGAGTGGCGAAGTGTGGGCGAGTATGGCAGCGAGCAAGACGGATGGCGGAAGCAGAGAAGGGACTTCGGTCTGCGACGTATCCGTCTCCGTCCCTCGACCTTAAAATGTGTCAAGCGTCGCCGCATGTGTTGGCGCAGGCCGCGATACGCCTAAGGGCCACTGCGAGGAAGCTGGGGACTTCCCTCAGGGTGTAAAATGTTCATAGTCACACTGAGAGAAGGGGGCGTCGGTGGATGCCTTACTCGTTAAATGATGATGATGATGCAATCCGAACGCCTCAGGCAATCCGAAGCTTAGAGGCGAGTGCACATTTTTTCAGGGTAACGGAATTCAAATCCCGGTCAAATGAGGGGATTTTTTTCCTAGCCAATGTTTTCTCTGAATTCCCACTTTCTTCTGGATTTCATTTCTTTGTTGCTCCACCATGGAAATGTTTAAAAATGTCCGACCTAATGTAACCTCCACCATCCGTCATCCTCACTGATTACTATCATTCTTATATTTTTCCCGTATATACAAGTTAATCCATCTCTTTAAGTGGAACCTATTCGACAAATTGGTAGAACGTTAGCTTTCCCTTGGAGTACTTTATAAATGAAAAAGGAATTAGAAGTTTATTTAGTTTTCACCTCTAACTCAGTAACAATATCGAAGTTTAATTGCTGAAAATTCTGAAAGTTATTCCATGCGAATCCAAATCTAATTATCTGCTGAAACTGAAATCGTGAACTTTCTTAATTTTCGTTAACTTCTCTGAATTTTCGAAAATTGCAAATTTAGAATTAATGCGAGAAAGTATGCGCTACAGTAGTTCCACTTCTTTTATCAAATCAGCCTTAAGTTTGCGTACATGTAGTAAATTTCAGGAAATTCATATGGAAATCGGTCGTTGAAAACCCTTTCAACTTAATATAATATGTACATTAACATGGCGTTTCCTTGGTTTTGTGTTAGCGGGGATCGACCAAATCACAAACAAACTGATTTCTCGAGAATCCATTGCACACATGGAAGAAAATATTTTGATTGTGAAAGTAAAAGCCCAAATTATTTTTGGAGTGCCGATACGTGAGATTGTACGCAGACCCTTAACCGTCCAACAGTTGCTCATCGGTTATCACGTCGTGATGTCAATATCAAGGACACTTTGGTTTAAATTATTTTGGTACTGCTTCTATTTACATCTAGAAGCGTGTTGCATTTCACCCCACGTGCGATTGGCTCACGTGACCCCGAATCATGTGATATCTTTTTCACATAGAAATTTTGTACTTAAAAATATCTCTAGAAGTTTGCGAACATGACATTATTATGAAATGGAGTCGTGTCGTGACCGTTCCTCCAAAACACCTTACGTAGTTCTCGTGGCTGATAATTATAGAATCAAAAAAGATTAAACAAATAACATGTTATTACGACGTCGTCACTACTTTTTTCTTCACACGTGAAGCAATCGACAGTCTTTGAAGACCTTACTTTTGATATGGAAACGCTCAATTTTTCCCCTCAGATGTATTATTTATTTCTCTTCATTATTATTTTGTGGGAAGGAGAGAAGTTATGGCAGTTTTTCTTTCATATGGCGTTCTCAAACCGAAACGCGTTGTTCCAGAGCATATTTCCTTATAGAGCTTCTTCATAAATTCGAGAACATGTGGATTGTTTCTGTCGAATGCCGAAGTTGTGGACTATCATGTCCTACAATTCCATGTTCATATATCATTTCACTTCTTTAAGAACTAACACCCTTATATTTTCACAGTGCTCTGGAGAAGATCATCGTTCAGGGCTACAAGGCACTGCAGCTGCAGTACTTTTTCACTGCAGGCGCCGACGAGGTGAAGGCATGGACCATTCAGGTGAGATAGGGCATAATGCAAGGATAGGTTTGCACGTTTTGATAATGCTATTTCGTGATAGCTTCTTCTTGCAATTTTTGTGTATATTGCAATTTTATCTCAAATGTATAGACTTTTAATTATATATTGTGTAGTTTTTCTTTCTCAGTTATTTGTATCGAATTAACCTGCAGTTGAAAAATAAAATTCTGTCTTATAGAATTGAAGGGCTCAATAGAACAAGAGGCTATCCCACTTTTTTTGTGAAATTGAGTTATTAGCATAAAATATAGCTTCAAATATTATTCTTTTAGTGTATATATTTAGATGATATCCAATAGAAATACTTTTAATTTTTTTAAATGTTAGGTCTCTGACTCATCAGGGAACCAAATATTAGTTTATAATGTCAGTTAATTACAGTGGCATCGTATGACTAGGCGTTGCTAACACAGGACATCGACTTGGACTTAACAATAATGTATGTGATATTTTAAAAATAGAAGAAACAGTGTTTTTTAAATGCCAAAACTTCTACAAAGTAACGAAAGTGGAATTTTTGACACAAAAATTATTATCTGCGAGATAATTTGGCTGGGAGTGTTTGTTTCGTATTCGTTGTCTATTTTTATAGTATATTTTATTTCATTTTAAAAGGAAAGGCCATTTTTCGACAGTAGAGCCAGAGAAGATTTACGCCAAGAAAACGGCGGGCGCTGGCGCACCTGAAGGCGCAGCCCGGTGACAGCGGGTGCGCCGCCTTCTCATTTTTTTAATTAGGCTCCTTCGTTAGCGCGCATGGCCACCGCCTCGAGACGCACTCGGCTGAGCTGGCTCCGCTGCGCACTCTGACCGGCAGGTCCTGGTGTTCGAGATCAGACGTTAGGAGATTTTTCTACACCACCTGTAAAGCTGTGACCGGCAGCGGTCTGATGTCACCGCAGCGCCTCTGACCGGAAGGTCCTAGGTTCGAGTCCTGACGGGGGCAGGATTCTCAGTTATGACGAATTCAGTCGCTATCTGGAGGAGAATTCTAGCGGCCGGCTGCTCTGATCGATAGTTTTCCGAGGTTTCTCCGATCAACACAAGGCTAATACCGGAGCAGTACCCTTACAAACGGGCCACGGACCGCGCGCTATCTTTCCTTCCTCTTCCTTGTCCTATCCTCTCTCCTTACACACACACACACTAACATGCTCTACACTACCACATATTCCGAGAGACCGGTCGGGAGCTTAAAGCTTGTCCCAGCTGGGGCGGTACCCCGCTGGTGAGAGAGTCCTGGTTAGGGGAAAACCCCGCTAGCCGACGGTAGGTCGGCGCCGGATCCCGCCATCCAGCGGGGGAAGATCACCGCCATCTCCCGATGGAGAAAACATGCACTACACTTACGGAACTAATGACCTACGCTGTTGACGCGACCGGAATCACTAACCAACCAACCAATCAACCACTGCTGGGTCACATTCAGCCGCTGTCCCATAACAAAGGAACCACGGACCAAGCGTGATTTTGCTTTCCTCATCCCCTTGTCACTTACACACAAACAATTGTACTTACAAGCTCAACATTACCACACGTATTGGGAGACCTGTGTGAAGCTGCGAGCTTGTCCCGGCTGGGGCGCTGCCCCGCTAGGAAAGGTGCCGGGAGGAGGAATAAACCCGCAAGCTGACGTGTAGGACGGCGCCGGATTTTGTGTTCCAGTGGGGACGAACACTTCCACCACGCACGATGTAGGACTTACGGAACTAATGGCCATAGCAGTTGACGCACCCAGAGACACCAACTAAGCAGCCAATCGAGACTCTGCACGAGAAGTCCCGAGCCTATTGGGAGTCTTTTGTCTTTTGATGAGAGGAAAACAAATGGGTTAAGGTGGGCAGTAATTTGTATGTAAGCTTAGCATTGTGCACCTGATTCTCTCAAGACCAAAACTCACTTACGAATGGTTCTTTTGGCACTCGTTGTGCACACACAGTTTTGGGCAGATGTTTACATAATTGACTTAGTGGGTGTTTTTAATAATATTCAAGAAGCTTTTGAACTGAACCATTGCCAGTGTCAAGATAACGTACTTCTGAGAGTTGGAAGAAGTGAGAAAGCATTGCCGGTTTTAGCAATATATTGTTACTCTGTCCCATTCCAAAGATAAATTACTTCTTATATATTATTTTATTTCACTTTCTTTACATTTTATCAAATCGTTTCCACAGTTGGATATTAGACTTCTGTGGTCTCTTAGCCGTCTCAATTTTTTATCGAAAGTTTATTCCGTCTAATCGGAAAGAGCGATCTGTGTTGGTGCAAAGACAATGATTGCAATGTTAATGTTGAGTGATAGCGGTGACCGAAAGACGTCCTACTGCATTAAGAGCTCCCTTGAGAGCAGCGAAGGTCGAAGATTTTCAGACGTGTGGTTTCCATCTACTGCGCACCCCGCCGTCATCTGTTCTGTTTTTCCATCAGCCGATGCCTTGTGGGTGCCTTCTTCCCCGCCATTCCTCCGTGGACAGAGCAAGCGCCTGCTCAATCAGATGGGCTCTACGCCCGACTCTTCCACGACCATGTCGGAGACTTGGTCACAAAGATGGTGGTGTTCAAATTAAAGGGGGGCTCGATTTTCGCTTGCTCTTGGTGGATGTCTTTCTGTGGAAAATGCCTCGCGGTGCGACGGCACGTCTCGCGGAGGGGACTCGCTACTGCTCCATTCGGATGCAAATGACAGAGTGCGGCTGCGAAAAGGGAGGTGCATGCTGCGAAGCACACACCCCCCGCCTCTGCCCACGCCCCTACCCCCTACCCACCGCCCCACGTCCCGGCTCCCGCTTCGCCAATATTGTGCTCCGCCCCGTCCCACTCCCGCCCGTCTCTTGTCCGAGCCCTCCCCGACCCCGCCCGGTCCTGCTCCTGCCCGACCCCGGATCGGTCCTGCCAGCCTCTGCCCGGACGCTCCCCGCCCGGTACCGACCCTGACCCGCCCTGCCCCCGTCCCCACCCTGCTCTGCCTCGCCCCTGCCACGTCCCTATGCGCCACAGCTGTGGCGAAGAGATGGTAGCCGCGGTGTTGGAAGTGTCTTGCGGTGGCAGTGACCGACGTGATGGCGGAAGAAGATAAAATTGATTGGCCAGAATTTTCAGATGCTGCTACGGCGATGCAATATATTTCGAGGGAACTGTACATCATTGCAGTGGTTACATTAGCAGGTGCTGCCAGGACTTCTGCGAACGCAGCCACATGTAAAATTCCGTCTCTACTAAAAAAATTGTGCAAAATAATCAAGAGGTTTATCATAATTAAATAAGTGTTCAATTTGAACCGCTTACTGTGCATTTCACTATATGCACCAATAGCATTGAATAGGTTTAATGGAATTAAGTGGGATTAATTATTACGCCTTTCAAGTATGCTGACCATTCCATTCGAAAAGCCTCCCTGCTCCAAAATATTTCAGTGAATGCGGGCCCTGCAGAGGAACTCGTGGAGGGCGGGCGGGCTCTAATTTTCCCGAGCAACGGGTCGCCAGTAATCCGCCCTCATTTCAATGCGCAAGAGGTGCTGCCGCCGACACAGAAGCGACGCAGCGGAGCGGAGCGGCGGGCCACATAAAATGCCAGCCCAAGCCCCGCGGTGGGCCGAAAGGGGCCCAAGAGCCACAACATGCTCCAAAAGGAGCGCAGAGAGCTTTTCATCGAAAATCTGTTATGGAGGGTATCGTAACCGTTCGACACTTCGATTTCGATATTTTTAGATTTTTGTTGGGAACGTTACCGAAAATATGTTATTTTCTTTTGATTTTAAAAACGTGTTGTTAACAAGCAATTTTTCGATTACAGCAGTTTCCTAAATTCATCTTTCAAAATTCATATTTTCCTTTTGGTCGGGATCATCTCTCTGCCGTGTGAATTGAATTGTAGTACCGTCAGTATACTTCAGGAGGGCTTCAAACAAATATTTCGTTATTTTTTAACTATATTTTATGGATGCCTGTTATTGTAGAAACCTCTTCATTATATTTGAAAACAGAAAACTGTGAAATAATTGCAGCAAGTAATCAAAACTTCGAAAATGAAGACGTGGCCCTATTCGTGCGGGTCTAGAGCTTTCCTGAATTATATTCCCCTACTTCCATGAACAAAAATAGGTGCCACCCATTAACGTGATAGGCCCTCTTTAAAAGTATCTTTGAATAATTATTATTTTGCTTGTAGTGAATTCTCCTTTAATCTTGCCCTTCCCATGGCCTACAAATACATTTCATTTTTGCAATTGTAACATCATCCGTCTACTCCTGTTAAATTGGTACTCTCTTCTAATGCCCATTGTAAAAAATTCTTTGTGCTATCATTCCTGTATTGGTAAATAATTTTTTACAGTTATTAATATTTAGTTCTTTTAGTAAATGGTTTGTAGTTCAATATCATGTCCGTTTACGCAAACACTCTCATCGAAAGTTGATCACGAATCCCGGACCCTTTAAACTACTTCGGTAATATATTCTTTAAACTGCTACGATTAAATATATTTATATATTTTACTATTCACGACTCGTCAGTTTCGGCCCTTTGTGCGTAACTCTCTTTGCCCCTCCCCCACTCTCCTAACTGCACTTCCCGCCTCCCTTCCTTCCCCTCCATAAAGTTCCCCATTTTTGTACAAAAAAATCCTCTCTCTCTCGGAACAGTCATAGTACTTGTCGTCGCCGTGGCTACCGCCGCCGCCATTTGCATCGGTAATGGGTAAGTCGTGCGGGCCGGACGGCATATGGACCTCAAATTGCGCACTACATACGTCAATAGGCGGTAATAAGGGGCCCCGTCTCCCCGTCAGCCTCGAGGGAGGCGCAGGGATAGCGCAAATCCAGGCGGTCAAAATTGTGCCAAGACATATCAGGTAGCATGTACTGCATCAGTAGTTAGTTATCCAACAATCTTTAGTTATATGCTCCTTTGCTATGTTGATATTGAGCAACTAACAAGTCTTATTTCTTGATTGTTGACTTTTACCTCACGTCATAACCCACGAAAGTATATGTGGTGTCTAAGTACATATACATGTTTATAAATGTGAAATCAAAATGTAATTATAATCAAAACAATTTACTTTCTTTGAATTCAAAAATGTTCACCCTTTAGAAAATAAAAATTAACATTTACGGAACCATGAAAATATACTCCTCCGTCTCCACCTAAATTCATTACGTTCTCGATCGATGATTTTGACGTGCGCATGTCTATTTAAACTGCGTTATTTAATTGTTCTTTAATGGAATTAGTTATTTTTGTACTTGCCTTGATATATGTATTTTCTATTATTTCATTTATTTCCGAAATATTTCTCGTCATGGAATACTTGCTCTATAATTATGAAGGTTTTGAAGGTCTTCCTAATTCATCGAAGTAAGAAAGTGAAACTTATTTATAGACTCGTTGAATTCCCAGTTCTTCCAGTTAAGAAATGCGTTTCCATATTTAACTCATGATTTCTCTGGTTGTGGCAAACAACTCCTGCACCTTTTAAACACCACGTGGAAGAAAAATTTCCTTTGAAACTGCCATGCTCAACATAGGTCGCCAAGGCGCCGTTATCGACTCATTAGTTTGTTCCTTTCTTCGTATAATTTACTCCGTATTCTTCTTCCATATTCGTATAACTTCATATTAACATTCCATTTGTAAAAATAGATTAAATATGGGATATTGAATAAAGTTATGTATGACACTTTTTGATTATACAGACTTTACTCTTGTGTAACACCGCAAAAAATTAAATATTTTGCAAAAATATTTTTCACGAATACTCCAATAAAGAATTATATGGGTGGCCCAAGGCGTAGTAGTCAGTCTGCACGCCTTCCACCGCAGATGACCGGGTGTGCAGATAAAAGTGTGGTAATGTAGTTAATGTGAGTGTGTAAGTAAGAGGATATGACTAGGGAGAGGAAGGAAAGATCGCGCGCGAGCCGCGGCCTATTTATTAGGGTATGCTCCGGCATTCGCCTGGTGTTAATGAGAGCAACCGTCCCGCTAGGATTCTCCAGAAAGCGGCAAAAAATCCTACCGCCATGGGTACTCGAACCCTACGACCTGGTCCGAGGCACTGCAGCGACATCAGCAGATGCCCTGAGACATCTTTGCCGGTGTGAAGTGGATGGAATAACAGGCGGGGCGATGGGTACAGCGTCTTTGCATCCTATTTACACAATTCGATAAACAATTTCATGTTTCTGGAGTGTTTCTATGCTTCTGCAATGCAAATTTTTGCCTAGAAAGCATTTTCAAACCAATATTTGAGTGCTTAATGCGACTCGGTCATTCAGAATATCCAAGTAGTTTATTGCACAAAATATGCTTAAATTGTCTTAAGAGCTTATTTTCCAATGTTCTACCTTTCCTCCTCAGACACTATATATATATATATATATATATATATATATATATATATATATATATATATATATATATATAATTGTATTAAATAAGTTACGTAGTGTACATCCACTACAATTTTTACTATCTCGCATTTCACCCACGCATTATTTAGAACAGCGTTGTCCAACTGTCGACCCTCGGTGTCATTTATTCTGGACCGTGGAAAGTTATTAGTGAATTATAAAAGTCCCTTGCATCCATGCCGGGCGAGAACATTGTACGCTTAGCGCACGTATCCTGCGCGGGATCAACTTTCCCTTAATGTAAAAATAGGTTAAGTTTAGATTTAAGGATTTTTTCTAGTAAATTCAGATATTCAAAATCATCCCTATGTATTTCACTGCGTTGGGCAGGATAAGGCCTGATATCACGCCCGGTTCCATACCCTCTTCGTTTCAGAGCAGCCGGGCAAACCGCCGAGATCATCAAGACATCACGTGGGGATCGCCCGATCCCCATGATCTAGAAAGTATTGTAAAGGCGCGAAAAAAAAAACGCGATTTGTCGACAGCAAAACTCTGATATCGAGAAAACCATAAATCTTGTTTGTAAATGTAAATTACTTCCTGGAAAACGTGTGATCAAAATGTACGTTTTGTGGGTCCTTGATACCGAAAAAAAATGTGTTTTCGGAAAAACGTGTCTATCAATTCGTATGTTTATCTATCTGTCTGTCCGGCAATCTGTCCATCCGTCTGACCGTCCATCAGTCTATCCATCTCCGCCCGCCTGTCTATCCGTCCGTCCATCCGTCTCTCCATCTCCGCCCGCCTGTCTATCCGTCCGTCCATCCGTCCGTCCGTCCGTCCGTCCGTCCGTCCGTCAGTCAGTCAGTCAGTCAGTCAGTCAGTCAGTCAGTCAGTCAGTCAGTCAGTCAGTCAGTCAGTCAGCCCGGCGGTCCGTTTGTCCGTAGTCAACGCTAATGCCTAAAGCAGGGGTGTCCAACTTGCAAGGCCTTAAGGGCCACAATTAAAACCTTCAATATGGTTGCGGGCCATATTTGCATTACTCGGGCGATCCATTCTTAACTTCCCCATATTGTTAATACCGCATATTTCGTTAATATTGCATTTTTCCCGGCTGCTCTAAAACGCGAGAAGGAGGATTGTAACCATGTTTAATATGAGGCCGTAGCATGCAGTACACAATGAAACACACTGGGAGGATTTTGAATTTCTGAATTTACTAGAAAAAATATCTTAAATCTAAACTTGGCCTATTTTTACATTAAGGGGGGTGTTGATCCCGGCAGGGCGCATGCGCTGAACACACACTGTTCTCGCCCGGCATGAATGCAAGGGACATTCACTTTTCACTAATAACCGTTCGCGGGCTACAGTAAATGGCACTACGGGCCGCGTGCGACACGCGGGCAATCAGTTGAACAATCCTGGCCTAAAACTTTCAGACGAGATTTTCCAAAATGTATGTTCCCCCATCGATCTAAACGAACACGAGGTCCTGCAAGTTTGAAATGGATATTTTGAGTTTTGGGGATAGTTTACGTAAAGCGTCAACTTTTTCAACATTTTCTCAAAATTACTCCATTTTTGTATTAATGTTTGTTCTCGGAGAGCGCAAAGGGCACTTAAAAATGCCGAAATCTCTTTTTCGTCCATGTCTCTGACATTTAGAAAAATGCAAAAGGTTAGAGGGTTGTATGCGTCTTCTTACATCCACAAGATTGAAGATAGATATTTTTTCCGTAATGAAATATCTTGTTTAGAGAACATGAAATAAGGTACCAATGTTCCGAAAATAAGTAGTTTTCGCGTAGTTTTGGGTGTAATATAGGCAACATTTAAACAATTATTTTCTCAAAAATGGCTTCAATTTTTTAAAATATTTTTTTACGTATAGAGCAAAGGGTAATGTAAAAAGGGGTGCTACTCCCATATACGAAAAATCCTATGTTCTGAAATTGCAAAAAAAATTAACAATGCAGTATTGATACTGATTTTACATGTATACGTACGTATTATACGAAGTAAAAAACGTAGTGTAGAGAAAGTTACATAATACTGCACAAAAAACGGCGGATTTTCGCCAGAAAAAATTCTTTGCTGGACCCTGATAACGAAAAAGTGGATAAATCAAGTTTCGAACTTAAGAAAAAATCTTCTAACACGTGGTGTAGCTAGAATCCCTGTTTTGTGGGTCCATAATACCGAAAAGTCAATTGACGGCAAACGTCCGTCTGCCCGTCCTGTCCCGTCCCGTCCCGTCCCGTCCCGTCCCGTCCCGTCCCGTCCCGTCCCGTCCCGTCCCGTCCCGTCCGCCCGTCCGTCCGGTTGTACGAACACCACTAGCGCCTAAACCATGCGTAGGATATTTTCCAAATTGAAGAAACAACTGTCGATCTGGCTCGAGTCGAAGCATTGAGGTTTTGAAAAATACTCTTTAAAATTTGGTAGTATTTTACATTAAGCCTCTGGGACATTTTCAAAATTTTCTCAAAAGTGGCATAGGTCCGATTTTCAGAGTTATCTGAATTTTCGAAAATATCAAAAATTTGAATTGTTTTCGGCGTCTTCCTACAACTACAAAATTGAAGATAGAGATTTTTCCTTCAAATGAAATTCGTTCTCCATATTTAGTTCTTTCATTAAGGTCATGTACATTTTTTCAAAATTATAGTAGTTTACGCTCAATATTGCGTTCAATAAGCGCAATATTAAAAAATAACAAAAACAGATTTTCTTGAAAACGGCTCCAATTTTTTTGTTTAAACTGTTGGCAGGGATTATGCTAGAAGTACCCTGTAAGATGACATAAACGCCATATTGCTCTATTCTTTTTTTTTCTTTTTTTCAAAAAATACAAAAATTTTTTTTTGTTACTTGTTTCTCACGTCGTTAATAATTACATTAGCAGAGATTTGTTCACATTATTGAATATGTACATGTGCTTGAAATAATGTCTTATGAAATTTCTCGAAAACTCAAGTTTTCTGTCAAAATGAACTCAAACTTCCGCGTTTTCAGAAACGCCTCAAATGCCATTTTCTTAAAAATAACTTCAAATTTTTTCTTCAAACTCTTCGAACGGATAGTGATAATTGCACTGTTCAATATGACGTTAAGTTCATTTTGGTGTACTGTTTTGTTTTTTCTATAATTACACCAATGTGATTTTTTAAAATATCTCTCACGATGTTAATATGCACATTTTCAGCAATTTGTGTACACTATGTCATTTGCGAGTGAAAGTGCTTCAAAAGACTTAAAATGAAGTTTTTCGAAAACTCAAAAATTCTCTGTGAAAAAGATTCAAATTTCGCATTTGCAGTAACGCTTAAACGCCATTTTCTTAAAAACGGCTTTCAATTTTTCGATGAAAATTGCCATTTAGGAGGAGGTTTTACTGTTCTTTAATATTCTTAAACTAATATATTCGGTTCTACTGATAGGAAACTGAAAAGTTGAGAAAATGGGAGAAAAATGTACTTTGGGCGACGATAGATGGAAGCTGGCAAGAGGATGGGGCAAGCCAGTCCACACCAAGGAAATTGGAATACTTCACTACGAGAAAAGCGGCGCCTTTCTGTAGCACCACTAGTTTAGTATCTGTTTCAAAATCGTATATCTTTAAAAAAACGTTCATGAGCAGTTGTTTTGGAAAAAGGACTTGTTTTCTCTTGATTTCAACTTGATTGATTTGACTTGAAAGGACTTGATTTCAACTTGAAATTATTGCAGTTTATTTGTTTTATCTCAAACACGGTTCAAATTGTTTCTTACATTTTTTTCTATGGATAGAGCAAGAGACGCTTTAAAAATGGCCCAGGAATCATTTTCGTTGAATTCTAGGAATTTTCGAAAATTTCGAAAGCTAGAAGTAATGCGAGTTAGTGTGTGCTGTTGGAGCCTATTAATAGTTTTTATAACAGTGTGGAAGAAAGGGATTGAGGGAACCGTGCCACTGAGGCACATCAGCTCATAAATGGCCATACTGTCCAACCTGACGATTTGACCGAAGCGGACTGCAATTTAAAAAGAATTTAAATCCAGTCTAGTAGTTAGGACATCGTGATTGCGGCGAAAAAGTTTTCCAGAGCAGAGAAATGATTGACGAAGAGGATATAAAAATGAAGAAAGAGCTTTAACAGTGCAAAAGTCATTGAAGGGTGTTACGACTACTCTTGTATATATTTATAGTGTCTAGACAATATAGAATCAAATCTGAAGAAAGCATGGAGCTAATGTTGAATTCAGTTGACGGTTTACGCGAGTAGTGAACTTCGGGTGTCTAACATTTATTGTTCACTATATCCGATAATTCCAAAATATAATCCTTTTTAGAATTATGATTGTATTATTTCTGAAATACAGTAAAAATATCGTAAACGACAACTGATATTTTACTAAAATACTATAATGGCCTATGGTCCGATTAAAATAAGTTGGTGATTGACAGTTGTGCTTCTGAAGCTGTGGCTTCATACAATATGAATGTATGATTTGGTTACTTTTATAAGTATTTCAAGTGTTTATTTTCGTGTCCCGGGAACACGTGCTCAGTGGTATGCAACCTGTCAACGTCGCTCCTTTGCGCTCGCAACTGTCAATCGCCAACTTGTTTTAGTCGGACCACGAACAATGTTAGACCCTCGAGATTCACTGCACGGAGTCGGCTGTAGTTGACCCTGTGCTACACACGTGCTGCCTCCACCTCCGCTCCTCGCGCCCTCGCGGAGTACCGGCCGAGTTAGCGAAGGTCCAGCTGCAGGGAGTCTGTGAGGACGTAGGAGTCAGAGTCCGGTGACGGATTTTCAATCCTTGCTAGGTAACTAGGTCAAATTCAGTCGAGGAGTGCGGGAGAATTCTAGAGGTCGGTGTCTCTGATGGGTAGTTTTCCGTGGTTTCTCCAGTCACTACTAGGTGAATGCCTAAGAAACGGGTCATAGACCGTGCCCTTCCCTGTCTTATCCTCTCCCCTTACACACTCACGTACACTCGCATGCCTACACTACTGTGCAAATCGGGAGACCAATTCGGGAGCCTAAATCTCATCCCGACTGGGGCGGAATCATGCTGGTGGGAGACACCTGGTGAGGAAATCCTCGCAAGCCGGCGGATATGTCAGCAGCGAATCTCACCATCGCGGGAGGACCATCTCTCGAATAAAACATTCACCACACCAACGCGATAAATGACCGTAGCAGTTGACGTGCCGGGAATAATCAATCAATCAATCAGCCCTGGTGGAGTCCGCTGTCTTCTGCTTGCAAGCAGCAGCACCACGGCGCGTTTCCATCGAGCCGCCCGCTCTCTCTTACCCAATCGTGGCCTCTTCGCGTGCTCCGGCCGCGCCGAGGACTCTGTCACTGGGAGAGGAAGCGGCCAGTTTTCCTTCGCTTCGCCTCCTCATCCCCCCCACCCCCACCCCCGCTTCCGGCGGCTCATCGGCACTCGGACGGGCGCTTGTAGTGTAAAAGGTACGTCGAAGGAAGGATCGACAGGGAATTCTCAATATCGATGACGTTGTGGTTGCTCTTATGGTGATTCTTGCAGGAATGACATTCTAGTTGTAGATGAAGTCAACGAATTACAGCAATTATTAATCTATGTAAATAAAGTTGGGAGCGTTTATCTGTGGTTTTAAATAACTGCCTTTTTTATCTCGTCTGGATAGTATGTAGATAAAATAAAAACCAATACAATTCTATTTACGCTTTTTGTATATCTGCCTGGAGTAAGCTCTAAGGCAACCCAGCCGATTTCCGTGGAATTATCTCAGAAACAATGTGTTTTGTCGGGCTTAACTTTGTCTACTTTTTTTCAAATTATTATTTTATCTCAAAGATTTTTTTTCAGGCATATCTACAGTTTTTCTGATCGTAATAAAATTTTGCATACGTGAGCTTCAAAACGAAACAAAATATTTTCTGCATGAGATTTCTTAAAAATTACCCCTATCCCTCTGTTCTACCCCTTAGGAGTAAAATTTTAAGTGTCCAGTCGTTCAGGTTTTATTGAGGGAGGGGGGCAAAGAAATGTACGCATTGAATGTTTGGTATCTTAATTCATTCCAATAACGCCATTACGCTTTCCATCATTGTCACAATTATTATTATTGGAAGTTTGACGAGAGAATGCAACAAAGTATGTTCACAGCTGCCTGTTGTAGTGAGGGGTAAACGTAGGGCAGGCAGGAGCGGCGCCAGGCGAGGCGAGGAGTGTGGGTTTAAGGCAGAGCTGCGCAGGGGCCTAGCAGTAGTCCGTGCGGGTGCTACCACTCCACACAATACTCATATTCTACCAGGGGCACAAGCCCCCGGGATGGGCACCTAGGGCTTCGTGCCTTTATTCGCACTATCCCCCGCTGCCGCAAAGGTACGACGACAAGCTGGTAGCCGGATCCCGCCGGAACGCAGTTTGCCCTCACGGCAACCTCCCCATACAATGCCTGGGTGAGACCGCCCTGCTAGCTCAGAACTGCTAGCTATCCAGGCTAGTACCGGAGTCTAAACAATGCGCCGGGACAACTCCCTCCTCTGCCCAGAGTATCGGGACACTGCCACGGTGAACCCGAGAGTCCATCAGGGAACCACCAGAACTAAGGTTCGGGCGGCTTGGGGGCCCCCTTCCCGTCTCCACACTACCTACACCTGTAAGCAAAAGATGTGAGTACCGCCAGAACCTAGGCATCCTGACAGAGTGGTATCTTTGTCCCCGTCGGACTTCTCAGTGGGATCCAGAGCATTCCGAAGAACATCCTCCGCCCAATCCTGCCCGAAGGTCGACGCGCCAGGGACCCAACTAGTGGGTTACCGGAGGATGCCTGGCAACACGGAGCCTAGAATCGCCTACTCACTGCCTCCACCTTGAAGCTAACGCTGTGTGTCACCGTGAAACTCAGGGTCCGGATGGTTGTCGACAACTCTTCACCAGGGATCGCGGCAACTTACGTCACCGCGATCCCCCCCCCCCCTGTGCGGAGAATGGGTGCAGATGGACTACAAATAGAACCCATACCTTTACTATCCAAAAGATGACTGTGATAAATAAATACCCAGACAGTGTGGGGTTCTTCAGCCAGTTATTAGTATATTTAAAGTAAAACAAAGGCAGGAAAACTGTATGTGACGTGGGCGGGGGTAGTAAGAGTAAATTTGTGCTATTAATGGAGGTACGAACAGACAGTCGTAAATTAGAGCTTGTAAAGGTGTTCCATTGTCGTTAAGGTTCCGTTGTCGTACTTGAAATCATTTATTTTGTTACAAATGATGCATTTTAATGTTCATGAATGACATTTTGCAATATGTATATTTCTTACGAATGTCATTTGAATTAAAAATAGATATGATACGCAATTATGTCGGGAGTGTTGATCTCTCTTGGTGAATCCTTTAAAAAAATACTAAATTTGAATTTTTTACATTTTTTGTCATTATGAAATATTGTGTGGGGTTTTGTTGAATTGCCAAATCTGCACGAAGTTCACCGAGACGTGGTTGAAATTGGGGAAAATATTATTCCTTCCAAAATGATTATTATTAATGTTAATAACATATTGATGTTTATTTTAGAAATTACTGCCACCATTTTGAACCTAATTGCAGTTAAATACATCGTCTTATCATCGGTTCAAAAAAGTTCAGATCGATGGAATAGTATTTTACACCTACATATAATAAATATGAATCGAATTACATACATCCTTCAAGGCTTCTGGTGGTCTTTGAACTTGTGGAATTGTGTACGAATGATGTTTAGATAAGAACAAGTAATAGTGCTACAAAGCACATGCTTAGTCGCATGATTGCCAATGGATACGTGATATTATATTGCACCTTCTATCCCACTGACACTTCAGCCACCACTCGCAAATTGAAACGGTTGTTTCTACGTTCAGCTATGGAACATAAGTTGCCAGCGGATTGCGCTCAGAATGGCTGGGCTTAAACAATTTTGTGTAGATTAAGCGTGTCTTACCCGACCCGTCCTGCTCTGAACCGCTCCGACTCAACCGCCCCATTCCGACTCTCTCATATCGTCCCTAATCCTACCGCCCTGTCTTGTCTCCTAAGATCAGACCCTCTCCCCTCCGACACGCTCCTACCGGACGCGATCAGGTCTGAACCTACCCAACCCAACCCGACCCGACCCGACCCGACCCAACCGAACCCAACTCAGTCCAATCCTAACCAACCCTACCCTACTCAACCGAACCCAACCCGGCTCGGCCCGACCCCACCCGGACCGGACCGGACCGGACCGAACCTGACTTCTCCCAACCAAACCAAACCGACCCCTCCCACTCGACATGCTCCTATCCAACCTGACCCGCTCCTACCCCCCTGAACCACTCGCTGACCCCATCCGTTCCCACTCCCACCCCCTACCCGCTCCCACTCCACCACCTATCAGTTCTCTGTCCACCCCCCATCCCGCTCCCATTCCTTCCTCCAACCCACTCCCATCCCACCGCACCCCATCCCCTACCCCGCTCCCACTCCACCCCACCCCCTACCCCGCTCCCACCCCACCCCACCCGATCCGACCAGACCCGCTTCGACACGAACCAATCCACTCCGACTACCTGTTCTGGTCCGCTCCCACTCCACTAGACATTCTCCGGCAAGTCTAGATCCGCCTTGAGCTAATCAGTTTCCACTTCACTCCACACATCATCCCACCCCACTCCAATACACCCAACCCCACCCCAATACACCCCATCCCACCACACCCCACTACACCCACCCCACCCCACTACACCCAACCCCACCCCACCCCACACACCACTCACACCATACACAACCCCACACCATACACAACCCCACACCACCATACTCTACCTAATACCACCACACACTACCTCACACCACAACACACCTCACCCCATGAACATATTTGCATTGAATACTGATATTTAAAATTACTGTTCACATTCATGAGGTGTTAATATTAACAGCTCATTACACGAAATCCACTTCTAATGCATGTTCGGAACACATTGTCAGATGACATTAAACAATTAAAATTAGTACACAAATGTAAGTTAAAAGTAAAATATTTTCAGTTGCAGAACTGTTTCTTATTATATACAAAAAGGAAAAATAATATTAATTTTAACTATGATGTATAATGCATTAGTTAACATACCATACATAATGCATTTTTATTTTATAATTTTAAAGAGACTTAATGTGTCTGTAATAAGTAATGTACTTTTCATTTTTGTACATGTATTTATTTTTATGTAATTCAACTTCTGGTCCAATGACCCCTTCTCAATCAGGTTTTTGCCCAGTTTCCCTGATCCATTGAGCAAATATGTGATGGCACTTTGATTTGCTTCTAAATGTAGCTTCACTATGGGCATATTTTGTTGAGCTCTCTTTTTGCCAGTAGTGGTAGGAAAAGAGCCAAGGGTTTCTTATTATTTTGTTAGCAATACAAAAAATTAAAATCTGCAGTTCATTAACCAGTGCAAATAAGTTTTCTATTACTCAGGAACCATAATGACTAGTTTTCAAAAGTTGCTAACTTCGCCGTTTTGAAACTTTTATTCATCATTTAACTATTTGTAGTTAAAATTTTGGGAAGGGATTGTGGAGCTCAAGAAAATGTGTGCAGATAGTACTTCTCCCCCATAGGTCACAGTATATACTTTTTTACTGTTCTTTAACTTAATAAATCATATCAAATCAAATACCTCAAGAGGTGTTAACTACAAGTGAGTGATCCATTATAGAATATCATCATATTGCATATTTTGTTTCAGAAAGGAACTAAAGCTCCACAAGCTGCTGGTAAAATTCACACTGATTTTGAAAAAGGATTCATTATGGCTGAAGTGATGAAGTATGATGATTTCAAGGAAGAAGGGTCTGAGACGGCAGTAAAGGTATCTCTTGTTTTTTGTTGTTGTTTTTCCCCTCCTTCTCTCCTTCTGGTTCTTCTTCTTCTATATTTTATATTTTACAATGTGTAATCATGGGTGAATACCATATGTAATCAGGACTAATAAATTCTTTAATTGAATATTTGGTATGTTTAACTGTTTCAGGCTGCAGGAAAATATCGTCAACAGGGCAGAAACTATGTTGTTGAAGATGGAGATATTATTTTTTTCAAATTTAATGCAGGAGCAGGTTTGAAAGATGCAAAAAAGAAATGATGGCAGGGAGTTCTTGTTGTGCTGCTTGTACACCTGTATCTCAATATGGTGCTTTTTTCATATTGCAGCCTCATAAAATGATGATTTGAAATTATTTCATGAACATTACCTAATTCCATCATTGATGTGATGTTTTGTTTTTAAAACCTGATTTTTTTAATGCTCTCCTGTTTAAAATTACTTTTTTTTTAGAGTTGATGTATACATTCATATTTGATCCTTTTCCATAATTCATGAATTTTACCTTTACTTATTCTTTTTAAGAACTGTGATGGATGGTCCAATATTATGTGCGTGAACATATTTCTATTTTTTTCCTTTCTTCAGTGAAGTTTTTCGTAAATTAACTACAGATTTCAGTGTTGTCCATGTTGGCAAATATTTTCCAATTTTCTTTACTTTATTTATCAGTTAATTAATCTTGCAAGTGAATGTAAAATTCATTCTATTTAAAAATGTATGTCTGAAGTCCATTGTATAGTATCTTCAGTCTGGAAATGTTTTGAAATAGCTAAATGAACACTTAAAATAAACTCCTACATTATTTCACCCTCCAAAGTGGCACTGCTAATGACCTTGGAAAATAACATGTAGAGTTCTATGAAAATACACTGTTGTAATGAAAGATAATAACAGACGTTTTGTACTTTGTAAAACTGGAATGTCACTCTGTTTTAACAGCAATTCAGAAATTGCAGCACTGTGCTTTTTATTCATTGCATTTTTCTTAGTGTATTTTTTTTGAAGGGGGAGGGATATATGTAGTATTTCTTTTTCAGTTGTTATGCAAATGCAGCCCAGACTTTCACTGAACAAAAGGAATGGAGAAATATTTTTGTATGTTCTGTTTACAAAATTGTCTTTTGCTGAATAATAATTGTCTATTTATTGGAGAATGGATTGACTGATACCGAGTCATGTAATGCTTTTTTGTTGGAAAACAATAAAATATGACTCATTGTAAAATAATGTATTTGAAATAAAAACATAAAATTGCATTTCTTTATTTACTGAATGATTTCTGAAGCATGCCTTTTCATTGATTACTACCTGCAATTTATTTCTGTATTTTATAGATTACAAGAAGTATTGTGTTAATGAGAAGATATTTTATAGAATAACTTACTGAGTCTCAGGTATTGGAAATTCTAACTCTCTCAAACTAGCTCATACAACCTCAGGTTCAAACTCAATTTTTTTTTCTCTTATCATTAACATGTTTGTTTTGATTGGTGCGTTTAGCAGTATCCATACAAAAAGGTTAAAAAGAAAGGTTACCCTCGGATAAGATGGTAAAAATTTCCCTTAAACCAAATGACATACGAGTAGTTACACTCTAACTCTAACATTAAAATAATATTTTTAAAAGATTCCTTAGCCCCCATCCCACTGCCCACACCTCTCTACACCCAAGAAAACGGTTTTATTGGGTTTTTTTCTTCTGTTAACTAAACGTTTTTGTATCTGATTGGAAAAAATATGCAAAATAGAAGAATAATTTATACTACCAGAAAACATTTTTTCGTGTTTTCTCAGCAGTAAATTTAAACGTTAAAAAATATTTTTGAAAAAAATAACAAAAACTCATTTTTACTGTGTCATAGTACCCTGGAACAGACTCAAAAAAAATTTCAAACATTCCTCTCAAAAAAACGTTTGTTTTGAATTCTTTGCAGATTTTTCGACTGCTAGACTAGTTACATTTTAATAACATTAATAAACATTTTTACCATTTTCCCATCTTTAAATATACTTTGAATATGATTGCATTTAGTTCTGTGCATTTATTTTAATGTTTATTATACGTTGCAGCACCCAGTAATATTTTGGCTTAGGAATACAGTTACAAATTATCATGTATTAAAAGCTTTGTAATCCTTTGTATATTATATGCTAAGGAAAGATGATAGTTTTTTGCAGTTTATAAGAAACCATCAACACAAAACCTTGTAAGTGTGATACTGGTAAATAGAGAATTACACTCCTGTGTAATTCAGCAATTCAGGAACAAATTTCAGGAGCAAAAAATAGAAGTTTGCAGATTATGACATACAAAAACAAGATTATTGCTTCACATATTATAATCGCAAATAATTCAGAAGCAATGCATCATAGGCCTGTTAAACCAACCAGGTTTGTGTGTCCTATGGGGATACAATGTTTTTTGAGAACACGTAAATTCTGACAGAAGTCGTGTTTTAGGGACGGGTAAAGAAAATGGGAAAGGAGAGGAGGAGGACAGGTTGGACCTGGATTATGTTCTTAGACAAAATACTACAAAATTCTAGAAAATACAAGCTTTTTGATTGTTCTTTTACAATTTTGTAGATTTAGTTCTATTGGTTGTCCCCACTCCAAAACACAGGTGGACAGAAAAGATCAGAAGCCTAAATCAGTGTACAATGAAATTGAAAAAAAAATTCCAAAATTATCTTTCATGATAAAATTAAAGGTATTATTTTATTTTCTGTGCATTTTAATCTCGACACTCAGCAATATTGGAATGTTTTCTCTCAGTACCCAGCCTATAATGCTGTAAACCACATTTTGATTTGGGGGAACTTTTTACCATATTATGTGGTGTATCCTTTGATGCAGTTTGAGCTAAAAATCTTGTTTTTAATATTGTTCATAGTTCACTCAAAAATTCAGCAAAAATTATTAATGTTTTTAAAATGAGACCTGCTCCTGCCTTTTAGGCATCCTCAGCTCAATGGGAGGAAAATATTTAAAGAAACAATTTGGAGCAGTTTTTGAAAAAAATATATATTAAGGGCCTTTTTGTCAAGCAAAAATTACATGTAAACTACTCATTTTTTTCAAAACGTTGTAAATGATCTTATTTAAAAGGAGAACTTTTTAGAACATATTGCGTTAAGAAAACAAGGCTACTTTCCTAATGGTCCAGTTGGCGTGATCTGTCACATTTCATATATCTGCTTCCCGGGCGCTAGGTCCATGAATTTGTTTCTGAAGATGGGCATAGGTTATTAAAAACACTCATTTAGCTTTCTCATTTACTTAATTTAACTCTGGTTTTAACATAATTGAACTCTAGCTAATTTCTTGTATTTTAATAGAAAGAACATTGTTTTCAATCATAATTAGCAAAAACGTACAAGGGTTTACAAGTTTGTTTTATGATAGACACAAAGTATTCAAAACTGGCTATGTTATTTTTGCCACACAATTTTATCCAATTTTCCTTAAATCTTTGTAAAATTCCCTGTTTAGTTCTTCAGGATGTATTCTTAGATTATTGATTTTGAGTGGATAATAACGTGGCTGGTGTGAATATATCCTGAATTAACTTATGCCTACCATGAGATGGAGCTCGATTGTTCCATTTAAGACCAGGATAATACCTTCACTAATTACAAACATTACACCACAAACAATTTAGAATAATGAACGCAAAACATAGCTTTGTCATTCACTATGAAGCTCTCATGATATATACACTGCCAGTCAAGATTTTTTACACCCATTAAAGTTTCTTTCTCGGCATGCTGGATTTGGCTTTGATTGTGCAGCCCAAACCCTGGACCTTCGTTATAT